>QODF01000197.1:355127-408944 GCA_024372805.1 Oostethus manadensis | reverse complement strand
CTGGCTACACTCTCACCTACCACTGCTTTGCAGTCACTGACCTCCTTCAGGTTACACCTTCTACACAAGATGTAGTCTACCTGTGTGCTCCTACCTCCACTCTTATAGGTCACCCTATGTTCCTGTCTCTTCTGGAAGAAAGTATTCACTACAGCCATTTACATCCTTATTGCAAAGTTGACCACCATCTGTCATTCAGCGTTCCTCTCCTGGATACCAAACTTGCCCATCACCTCCTCATCCTCTCTGTTTCCTGCACCAACATGTCCATTAAAGTCCGCACCAATGACAACTCTCTCACTTCTGGGGATGTTCTGCATCACTTCATCCAGGTCTGACCAGAATTTCTCTTTCTCATTCATCTCACATCCTACCTGTGGAGCATACTGATGGGTTTCTGTTTTAAGTATGTGATACCGCTAAAGCGCTAAGCATTCATGGTATATTCAGCTAAGCATTCATATTATATACAATAGTTACAGGCAGTTTCTAAACACACAGAGCTTGCAGACCTTGCGCCATTAATCACACACCCAAACACCTGACTCACAACTGATAAACTACCCAAGGCAGGAACACTCCGAACGCAAACACCTCATCCTGTCCCAGACGGCTGGCGCCAACATCCAGAGCGAAGGCCACCTTCACACGGACCAACGGGGGTCACCATCCTTTGGCTGATTGGTTCTCGAGAGCTGCAATTCTCACATTGCGGCCTCATCTGACTGGATCCATACCATCTGCAAACCAGGGCGCTGTCTACACCCATTGGCTGAGACTCAATCGACATTTGCAACTTGTGATGTACAAAAGGCCAGGAGGGACAGTTAGCTGTGTCCTTGTCTGTCTCTGTAGTAAGACTAACTTTTGTGTAGGCCTATAGGGACAGACGGGCACCGGTGGCGGGTGTTGTTAACCCGGGCCACGTCTGATACAGTATGGAAGAAATTTGTCTGATTGTTGCTGATATTCTGGTTTTTTGTCAGATGCCCTTCCTGACGCAACCCTCTGTATTTATCCGGGTTTGGGACCGGCACAATAAGACACTGGCATTGCCCCCTTGCGGCTACATTGAATAGGAATCTTGTTGTATTTTGTATATTGAATAATAATAATAATACTACACATGTATTTTGTTTATTATAAACTTCCACTAATTACAACATTCGCAGGTCATAATTTTAGTTGCTTAATTTTGCTATTACATAAATAAATAACAAATCACCTGAACTATTTTCAGTACACTAGATATAAATCCCCCTCCGTGAATCACCACCTTACCGCGGTGGAGGGGTTTGAGTGCCCGAGTGATCCTAGGAGCTATGTTGTCGGGGGCTTTATGCCTCTGGTAGGGTCTCCCAAGGCAAACAGGTTCTAGGTGACGAGCCAGACTAAGAGTGATTCAGAAGACCCATATGAAGAGAAACATTAGGAGTGACCGCACCTCGCCCGGACGTGGGATACCGGGGCCTCACCCTGGAGCCAGGCCTGGGGGAGGGGCTCGCAGGCGAGCGCCTGGTGGTCAGGTCTTCACCCGTGGGACCTGGCCGGGCCTAGCCCGAAGAAGCCGCACGGGAACTCCCCCCCGCAGACCCACCACCTGCAGGGGCAAGCATAAGGGTCCGGTGCTGTGTGATTTGGGCAGTGGTCGAGGGCGGGTGTCCGGGCGACCTGGGCTTCGGCGACCAAATCTGGTTCTTGGGACATGGAATGTCACTTCTCTGGTGGGGAAGGAGCCCGAGCTTGTGGAAGAGGCGGAGAGATTCCGACTAGATATAGTCGGACTCACCTCAACCCACAGTTTAGGCTCTGGAACCAAACTCCTTGAGAGGGGCTGGACCTTGTTCTTCTCTGGAGTTGCCGCTGGGGAGAGGCGGCGAGCTGGTGTGGGCTTATTGTTAGCCCCCCGGCTTGGTGCCTCTGTGTTGGAGTCATCCCCAGTAAACGAGAGGGTTACTTCCCTACGCCTTAGGGCTGGGGAAAGGGTCCTGACTGTGGTTTGTGCCTATGCGCCGAACGGCAGTTCAGAGTACCCAGCCTTCTTGGAGTCTATCAGAGGGGTGCTGGAGAGCACCCCAGCTGGTGACTCCATAGTTCTACTGGGAGACTTCAACGCCCATGTGGGCAATGACAGTGTGACTTGGAGGGGCGTGGTTGGGAGGAACGGCCTCCCTGACCTGAACCCGTGCGGTGTGTTGTTGCTGGACTTCTGTGCGAATTACAGTTTGTCCATAACAAACACCATGTTCGAACATAAGGATGTCCATAAGTGCACTTGGCACCAGGACACCCTAGGTCGCAGGTCTATGATCGACTTTGTGGTCGTATCATCAGACCTGCGTCCGTATGTTCTGGACACGCGGGTGAAGAGAGGGGCTGAGCTGTCAACTGACCACCACCTGGTGATGAGTTGGATTAGATGGCGGGGAAGGATGCCGGACAGACCTGGCAGACCCAAACGCGTAGTGAGGGTGTGCTGGGAACGTCTGGCAGAATCTCCCGTTCGTCGAGTCTTCAACTCTCATCTCCGGCAGAGCTTCGCCTGCATCTCGAGGGAGGACCGGGATATTGAGTCCGAATGGGCCGTATTCCGTGCCTCTATTGCTGAGGCAGCCAGTTGTGGTTGCGGCCGCAAGGTGGTCGGTGCCAGTCGTGGTGGCAAGCCCCGAACCCGATGGTGGACACCGGGGGTTAGGGCTGCCGTCAAGCTGAAAAAGGAGTCCTATCGAGCATGGATGGCTTGCGGGACTCCCGAAGCAGCTGACAGGTACCGGCAGGCCAAGCGGCACGCGGCTTCGGCGGTGGTCGAGGCAAAAACTCGGGTGTGGGAGGAGTTCGGTGAGGCTATGGAGCACGACTTTCGGTCGGCCTCGAAGAGGTTCTGGCAAACCGTCCGACACCTCAGAAAGGGGAAGCAGCCCCCAGTTCACACTGTTTACAGTGCGGACGGGGGCTTGCTGACCACGACTGTGGATATAGTTGGTCGGTGGAAGGAATACTTCGAGGCCCTTCTCAATCCCACTGACATGCCTTCCATAGAGGAAGCAGAGTCTGAGGATACGTACGTGGACAGTTCTATCACCGTGGCTGAGGTAATTGGGGTAGTCAAATCACTCCCCAGTGGCAAGGCTCCGGGGGTAGACGAGTTCCGCTCAGAATTTCTCAAGGCTCTGGATGTTGGAGGACTGTGTTGGTTGACACGCCTCTACAACATTGCATGGAAGTCAGGAACAGTACCTCTGGACTGGCAGACCGGGGTGGTGGTCCCCATTTTTAAAAAGGGTGACCGGAGGGTGTGTTCCAACTATAGGGGGATCACACTCCTCAGCCTTCCTGGGAAAGTCTACTCCAGGGTGCTGGAGAGAAGGGTACGACCGTTAGTCGAACCTCGGTTAGAGGAGCTGCAATGTGGTTTTCGTCCCGGTCGCGGAACACTGGACCAGCTCTACACCCTTGCAAGGGTACTCGAGGGTATGTGGGAGTTTGCCCAACCAGTCTACATGTGCTTTGTAGACCTGGAAAAGGCATTCGACCGTGTCCCTCGTGGTGTCCTGTGGGGGGTGCTCCGGGAGTACGGGATTGATGGTCCGCTTCTACGTGCCATTCGGTCCTTGTACAATCGAAGCAGGAGCCTGGTTCGCATTGCCAGCAGTAAGTCGAGCTTGTTTCCGGTGAACGTTGGCCTCCGCCAAGGCTGCCCTTTGTCACCGATTCTGTTCATAATCTTCATGGACAGAATTTCTAGGCGCAGTCAAGGTGTTGAGGGAGTCCAGCTTGGTGACCTTAGGATCTCGTCTCTGCTATTTGCAGACGATGTGGTCCTTATGGCCTCATCAGGCTGTGACCTTCAGCGTTTACTGGAGCGGTTTGCAGCTGAGTGTGAAGCTTCTGGGATGAGACTCAGCACCTCCAAATCCGAGGCCATGGTTCTCAGTCGGAAACGGGTGGACTGTACCCTCCGGGTTGGGAGTGAGGTCTTGCCTCAGGTGGAGGAGTTCAAGTATCTCGGGTTCTTGTTCACGAGTGAGGGAAGGTTGGAGCGTGAGATCGACAGACGGATCGGTGCAGCATCTGCAGTAATGCGGTCGCTGTACCGGACCGTCGTGGTGAAGAGAGAGCTGAGCCGGAAGGCAAAGCTCTCTGTTTACCGATCGATCTACGTTCCCACCCTCACCTATGGTCATGAGTTATGGGTCATGACCGAAAGAATGAGATCGCGGATACAAGCGGCGGAAATGAGTTTCCTTCGTAGGGTGGCTGGACTCACCCTAAGAGATAGGGTGAGGAGCTCGGCCATCCGGGAGGAGCTCAGAGTAGAGCCGCTGCTCCTTCACATCGAGAGGAGCCAGTTGAGGTGGCTCGGGCATCTAGTCCGGATGCCTCCCGGGCGCCTCCCTGGTGAGGTGTTTCGGGCATGCCCAGTCGGCAGAAGGCCCCCGGGAAGACCTAGGACACGCTGGAGGGACTATGTCTCACAGCTGGCCTGGGAACGCCTTGGTGTCCTCCCGATGGAGCTGGAAGAGGTCGCTGGGGACCGGGAAGTCTGGACTTCCCTACTGAAGCTGCTGCCCCCGCGACCCGGACCCGGATAAGCGGTGGAAAATGGATGGATGGATAGATATAAATAAATTAGCTATGTTAATCTCCAACAGAAATATCTATTTTCTACTGCTTATGCTGATCAGGCAAAATACATATAATACATACTTAACATATAATCATTATCAATGAATTTGATTGATTACTGCAAATCATATGAGAATGCTTCATTTTGAGTCTCTCAGAAGCTTTGTATTGGCAAGACAAAGACATTTATCCTCACTAACGTCTTAGCCCTAGCCATATGAAAATCACAATAGGCCTATTTTCCAAAAACATGGACACACCTTTTGAGTCAGGACATACAGGTTGTGAGCCCAAAATGGCCCCCAACCTGTACTTTGGAAAGGTTGTGTACATCAAAAGTACGAGACAGTAAAATGTTAATATATAAATATACACATTATACTGTATATATACAGTATGAAGCTTTGTTTTTAATGAATATTTCTGAAAAAGATGGTGGAGACATAACTTTAATCCGATTCTTAAAGATTCCTGTCACTGAAAATTAAGAACCACTGTCTTAATGAATGAATCACCCTGAACATTTATTGTAATCATTTTAATCTTATACTGTAGGTCAGCATGGCCGGACATGTAAATTCACCACAGACTCTACACTACCGACAACCTGGCCAGCGCAATAACATGACATTTATTAAGCTCAACAACAAACCAGGTTACATAAGCTATGCAACATTTACTTGAAACACCACACACATTTGTGACATCCTTTGTTTTTTTTTTCCATATTTTGGTCATTCATTCATTCATTCATTTTCTGTACCGCTTATCCTCATTAGGGTCACGGGGATGCTGGAGCCTATCCCAGCTGACTTTGGGCGAGAGGCGGGGTACACCCTGGACTGGTCGCCAGTCAATCGCAGGGCACATATAGACAAACAAACATTCACACTCACATTCATACCTAAGGACAATTTAGAGCGGCCAATGAAGCTAACATGCATGTTTTTGGAATGTGGGAGGAAAGCGGAGTACCCGGAGAAAACCCACACACGCACGGGGAGAACATGCAAACTCCACACAGAGATGCCCAACGGAGATTTGAACCCAGGTCTTCCAGATCTCCTGACTGTGTGGCCAATGTGCTAACCACTCAGCCACCGTGCGGCTATATGTACGGCATATTTTGGTCCTAATTTTAAACCCAAGGTGAAAATCTACAAATGACCCCACCCCCCACCGCAACTGTGATTAATGCTGGAGTGATTCACTTTTTGCACAAAAGTAGAATGCCACGCTTATAGTTCTGTTCTAACAAAGCACGTCTTGCTTAAGATCGAGTGGCATGAATAAGAAAAAACACACTCTCCACAAAACAACTTTACAGGTTTTCAGATGAAAACCAATCCAGGAGTCACATTTGAAATGATTTTAGCTCTCCAAAGTAGGTTGCAGTAACTCCTGTAGTTGGCACAGGGTGTCCCTCAGGGTCACACCCAATATTTCTGCATTCGTCTCCTCGCAGCAGTTGAAGGCAATTATGGAAAAGTGGACATGATCTGACTGGGGGTTGTAACATATGGCATAACCATCAGGAACTAGTGGTCCAAAACACATCACACTGTCTGTATTCGCAGGCACCTGAAATGAGGGAAACGGAAAAATAGAGAAATTGTATTTAATTTCAGTATGCTGATGATGGGTGAAAGGAAAAGTGCTATGGATGCACAATAAAGTGGTCCACAAAGGTAGGGGCCTTGTGTAACGAAGCGCAAATATGCAAGCTAAGTTAAACATGAACACACTGGAACCCGTTTATGTTTACCCTCGGACTGGCTGGCTGCCGTTGTCGACATAACCAAAATCAAAACTAGCCAGTTGCTGGCACATTTGCTTGTGACTTTGGCTAGAGACATAAGAATGGGCGATAAAGGAGTTTCAAACCTGCTGTGGAGTTTGCGAGCATGATTTTCCTCCATTTGTGCAGATTTTTATGGGTTATTCTTATCTTTTTATATTTTATTTGCTTATCTAACAGAGCTGCTACGGTGGTTTCATTGTATGTCCCGACTACAATCTCGACTACAATAACGCTTTGGACATGTGCAAATCTTTGTGGTGGTGGTTAAAAGCAATATTACAGTAGTGTTCAAAATAACACCAGTCCAATGTGACTAACCAGATTAATCAATCTTTTTAGTATATGTTTTACTTTTAGAGCAACCAAGTTACCAGTAGATGCAGTAGATGCTCAGAAACAAACAAGATTCATGTTACGCACGCTCTTAAAGCTGTGCAATTGGGCAGTTAGTTGAAAGGGGCGTGTTCAAAACAATAGCAGTGTCTGCCGTTGGCTTCACAAACTCATAACTATTTGGTACAAACTTTATGTTTCTAGGATTTCCTAACCCTGTGAATCACTACTAATATACTAAAATTTAGTTGTATGGCCAGTTTTTAACAACTGTTTCACATCTGTGTGGCATGGCAACCAACTTGTGGCACCTTTCACTCTAAGATTCTTAAACAACATTGCACATTTCTTGGTTTTGTTTCAAAAACAGCATTTTTCATGTCACCCCACAAGTACAAGTTCTCCATTGGATTAAGGTCCGGGGATTGGCATAGCCACTCCATAACATGAATTTGGTGGGTTTGGAAGCATGGATGTTGCTGGTTTACTAGTCCGTTTGGGGTCATTGTCTTGTTGAAACACTTATTTCAAGGGCATGTCCTCTTCAGCATAAGGCAACATGACCTCTTCAAGTATTTTGACATATGCAAACTGATCCATGATCCCTGGTATGTGGTAAATAGCCTCAGCACCACAGTAGGACAAACATGTCCATATGATGCTTGCACCAGCATGCCTCACTGTCTTCACTGTGTACTGTGGCTTGAACTTAGAGTTTGAGGGTCGTCTCACACACTGTCTGCGGCCCTTGGACCCAAAAAGAACAATTTTACTCTCATCAGTCCACAAAATGTTTCTCCATATCTCTTTAGGCCAGTTCATATGTTCTTTGGCAAATTGTAACCTCTTCTGCACATTTTTTTTTTGACAGAGGGACTTTGCGGGGCATTCTTGTAAATAGATTAGCTTCACACAGACATCTTCTGTCACAGTACTTTGAGGTAACTCCAGACTGCCTTCGATCATCCCGGAGCTGATTATTAGCTGAGCCTTTGCAATTCTGGCTAGTCTTCCATCCATTTTAATAGTTGTCTTCCATTCCTGCCACGTGTCTCTGGTTTTGCTCTCCATTTTAAAGGCATTGGAAATCATTTTTGCTGAACAGCTCAACATTTTTGCAACTCGACATAGGTTTTCCCCTCTCCAATCAACTTTTTAGTCAAAGTACCCTGTTCTTCTGAACAATATCTTGAACGACTCATTTTCGTCAGGCTTTCAAAGAGAAATGCATGTTCAACAAGTGCTGGTTTCATCCTTAAAGAGGGGCCACCTGATTTACACCTCTTTTCTCACAAAAGTGATCACTAATTGAATGCCACACTGCTATTTTTTTAACACCACCCTTTCAATCAATTGGCCAATTGCACAGTCTTAAGAACGTGCATATCATGAACGCTGTTTGTTTTCTAAGAATCTACTGCACCTACTGGTGACTTGTTTGCCATGTAGCAATAGAAAATACACAAATACAAGTGATTAATCTGGTTAGTCACATTGGACTGCTATTGTTTTGAACACATTTCGACACATACTATGTCGAACATAGTAGGGATGTCCCGATGCAACTTTTCCACTTTCAATCCGATTCCAATATTGCAGGAATCTTCACAGGTGTACGTCTACATGGTTACTGACTGGAATTTCCTGCTTTATTATTGGAGTTGGGACCAAGAGTTGTGTTGGTGTGTTTAAACGTTTGAGGCTTTGAAGCACAGTACAGTGGGGGGTTTGCTTTTGAAGCGCACCATGGGCCATGTGGTCTTTGTAATGAAAAAATAGTAGTGTAATTGTGTACATTTTGTGCGATTGTGGGGAGGTGCGCCATTCAAGCAAAAATTGGTGTAGAGGTAGGAGTAGCACTTTCTATATTGACTAATTTCCTACGTTATTGGACATTGCTTATAGTCGTTTTTGTGTTTCAATACATGGCTTCAGGTCAAATGTTTGCAGGGGTACGGCACTGGAAAAAGTTTGTGAAACAGCATCTGAGGCTACATCTGCGCAAAGACAAAACGCTCATCATTTCCTAAATGTGTTCGGTAAAGATGGCGCTAGTTCAGAAAGTATGTGCGTCCATACAAATGTACTGAAAACGATGCTGGCCCCCCGTGGCGGCGACGTCTCATTCGAATGTCTACAGCGCCAAACCTGTTAGTGGCGCAGCGACACTATGAAAGTGGAAACACGTGACAAACCGGCAACCAAACACTGGCCTGTAAACAGAAGATACGGCGGCGAGTACGAGTGGCCGAACTGGAGCGACGATGAAGTGGAACTGTTGCTTCGAGTCACACTGGATTATAAAAGCAGAATAAAGTGATGTGCTGAGTCTTCCAGCATTTGTTGTTCTTCTGCAAAATGAAGAAGAAGAAGGAGATTTTGCTGCCTTAGAGACAACAGGCTATTGTTTGCGGTTTTAGCGCATGTGCGTTTGCAAAGGGGTGGAGCTATAGAAGCCGGGTCCAAGCCGTAACTACGGAGCCGCGAAAACGGCAACATCAAATTTTTCCACTCTGGTGCCCGGTTTCAAAAGTTTCGTTTACAGACCCTGAAAAATGATGGGCCGGTTTGATAAAATATTTATGCGCTTAGGCTTGGGATTGTCCTTGTGTGGATGTCCTGACCAACATTAGATTGGTTTTAGCATCTTTAATCTACATTATGTATCAAAGAGGTGCAATGCTTTTTGTATGTGGTCCTTCTTGGGACACTCCTGGGCTATATCAAGTACAGTACATCCTCGCTTTTTGAGGAACTTTGGTTCAGGGCCCACCTGTGATTGGCAAAAATCCACAATTAATTCATCTGTTGATAAAAATTTATATTTTTGACACACCGTTTGCTCCCTGCCCAACCAAAACATCCCAGCCATTGTTCACCCTCACCACAATCCAGGTGTAAGTCCTAAATATGCGTGGACGCAAATGCTGCAACGCAAATGTGGAGATCCAGTGTAAACACACACAAACACACCTGGCCAGTTCGGAGTTTCCAGTGTGTTGCCAGCCCATAAGCGGTATCCATGAAGATTTTGGGAATGCTCCATCCCTCTTCAATGGCCTGCAGCTTCAGGCCCAGAAGGTGTCGGTCTATGCCATGTCCTTTAAGTACCTGCATGCAGCACAAAGCATACTTGAATGAAAAGAATATCTGAAGGGATTTCTTGAATAGATCTCAAATATATTTTGCTACCTGGGTAGTCAAAGCTGAATAGGCTTCAACAGCTTCTCTTAACAGCTGAACCTTGGCTTCACGCTTCAGCACAAAGCAAAAAAGATGCCCCCATTAGTTGCAGTGCAGTTTCCTGCACGTAAAACCATTTCAACAACAAAACCTAACAGCGTCTCACCGACACGGTCTGATCAACAAAGGCGAGGATGAATTGAAGAGTCTGGCTCGTAGGCGAGCGGATGTACTCAGTCCTTCCTTTTCGAAACATCCTCTGAGAGGCAATGTCACATGTGGGACACACCTCATTGTGAACTCTGCAAAAAGGAGTGTGCAGGAACAAAAGGTCACATACAAGCTACCCTTGAGGTGTACTACATTATAATGCAAAGTCTTTATATTTATATATTATTATTATTATATATATTATATTATTCCATCCATCCATTTTCTATACCGCTTATCCTCATTGGGGTTGCGGGTATGCTAGAGCCTACCCCAGCTCACTTTGGGCGGGAGGCGGGGTACACCCTGGTTTCCAGTCAATCGCAGGGCAGACATACACCCAGTCACATTCACATTCCCACTTTAATGGACAATTTAGAGCAGCCAAGTAACCTAACATGCATGTTTTTGGAATGTGGGAGGAAAGCAGACTACCCGGAGAAAACCCACACACACATGGGGAGAACATGCAAACTCCACACTGAGATGTCCAACGGAGATTCCAACCCTGAACCTCCTGACTGTGTGGCCAATGTGCTACCCACTCAACCACCGTGCGGCTATATATATATAAATATATATATATATATAATACATAAAAATGTATGCGTGTACGTATATGTATACATACTGTATATGTGTGTAAGTATGTATATATGTATATATATATATATTTATTATTATTATTTATTTTAGGTTTTTTTCTTTCTTTCTTTTCCTGTATTTTTGCTCATTTTGCTGTGTGACTGTTCCCGTCTTATATACTCACCCCCCACCCGTCCCTTTTCAGGTCAGGTCCAGCATCGAAATGTGGTGCAACAAAATTCATAATAAACGCAGTCAAATGTCGAGGGAGACTCATTTGGATTATGAAGTCTCCCTTGGCAAAGCAATTTTGCTCAGCATTTAAAGGCAGCTTGACTCCCATTCAGCTGTTATGATGCTGGACAAGACAGAAATAAAAAAATTAAAAATGCACTCATTGTGGTCGCGTCTGGAACCAGTTACCCTTTACTGTACTTTCTTAAAGGGACAGTGCTCGTTGGTTTTGCATGCATGGCGATGCAGAGACATGATCCATTTTCAAACGCTCATCGCTGATNTATTATAATAATTATATATATATATATAATATACAGTATATTATTTATATTTATACAGAAACACTGTAAATACATAAAGGACATGCATATGGTCGTCCCCGGTAAAGAGAAACACCACAACCCCACGCCGTAGCGCCCCCCTTCGGCGAACATCGAGACAGACCGGCTCGGCCAGCTCCCAGCGGAACCGAGTAGAAAGGAAGTGTACATACGTACATACATACATGTGTACATAGTATTGCTATGGCTGGTACTGTATGTGCTTTGTGTGGGTATTGTGGGCTTGTGGCAATGATGTGGCTGTAGGGTGATATCTGACAACCTATATGTTTGTTGTTTGTGACTATGTGCCTGTATTGTATCGTTTATGTTGGAGACCCTTGAAAATGAGATGGCTCATCTCAAGGGGCTATCCGTCAACTAACTTCACTATAAGTAGGTATATCCGATATTGGCTTTTTTGCCGATATGCTGATATCGTCCAACGCTCAATTTCCGATTCTGATACCAGTTTGTGTAACATCACATACCTTCTGTTGTGGAATCAACATATAGATGTTGTGGAGCTAATGGATACAGCATCAGCAATTGTCTTCTCAAACGTGCCTGTAAACGTTGTGCAACTATGTGCAACTCAGTGCATTTTCTACAGAGGTGTCTTCTGCAGATACTACCACGTCTGCCTGACGATATTTTTTTTTAACATTCCTGTTACTCCGTAGACATATAATGAACGAATGGTGCGCAGGAGTAGTGTTATTTACAACGCTGGCAAGTTCTGCTCTCAAAACATTGTTATAATGGCCAAATTGTGCAGTCTATGGATCAAATACTTTCCATTCCATTTTCTTCCGCTTATCCACAGTCGGAGTCAGCAAGCCCCTGTAAACAGTGTGAACTGGGGGCTGCTTCCCCTTTCTGGAGGTGTCATACGGTTTGCCAGAACCTCTTCGAGGCTGACCAAAAGTCGTGCTCCATAGCCTCACCGAACTCCTCCCTCACCCGGGTTTTTGCCTCGACCACTGCCAAAGCCGCGTGCCGCTTGGCCTGCCGGTACCTGTCAGCTGCTTCGGGAATCCCGCAAGCCATCCATGCTTGATAGGACTCCTTCTTCAGCTTGACAGCACCCCTAACCCCGGGTGTCCACCATCGGGTTCGGGTCTTGCCGCAACGACTGGCACCGACCACCTTGCGGACGCAACTACGACTGGCTGCCTCAACAATGGAGGCACGAAATACGGCCCATTCGGACTCAATATCCCGGTCCTCCCTCAAGATGCAGGCGAAGCTCTGCTGGAAATGAGAGTTGAAGACTCGTCAAACGGGAGATTCTGCCAGACGTTCCCAGCACACCCTCACTACTCGTTTGGGTCTACCAGGTCTGTCCGGCATCCTTCCCCGCCATCTAATCCAACTCATCACCAGGTGGTGGTCAGTTGACAGCTCAGCCCCTCTCTTCACCCGCGTGACCAGAACATGCGGACGCAGGTCTGATGATACGACCACAAAGTCGATCGTAGACCTGCGACCTAGGGTGTCCTGGTGCCAAGTGCACTTATGGACATCCTTATGTTCGAACATGGTGTTTGTTATGGACAAACTGTGATTCGTACAGCAGTCCAGCAACAACACACCACACGGGTTCAGATCAGGGAGGCCGTTCCTCCCAACCACGCCCCTCCAAGTCACACTGTCATTGCCCACATGGGCGTTGACGTCTCCCAGTAGAACTATGGAGTCACCAGCAACTCCAGAGTAGAACATGGTCCAGCCCCTCTCAAGGAATTTGGTTCCAGAGCCCAAACTGTGGGTTTAGGTGAGTCTGACTATATCTAGTCGGAATGTCTCCACCTCTTCCACAAGCTCGGGCTCCTTCCCCACCCGAGAAGTGACATTCCATGTCCCAAGAACCAGATTTGGCCGCCGAAGACCAGGTCGCCCGGACACCCGCCCTCGAACACTGCCCAAATCGCATGGCACTGGACCCTTATGCTTGCCCCTGCAGGTGGTGGGTCTGCGGGGGTAGCTCTCGTGCTGCCTCTTTGTGCTGGGCCCAGCCCCGGTCAAATACTATCAAAGGTAATTGCGAAAGGTTATTACCTGGGATTTGGTATGGGCAGTAAAACGAGTCATATACTTCCATATAGCAAATGAATCCGACATTGGCGTATGGCTCAGCGATGGATGCAGTGTCTACATACACAGTATATGTCTAAGCGCTACGGCCATCACCATTAGCAGTGTTTTGACAACACTGTTACGGCGAGCGGACACAAGGGATCAAAGTCTATAAACGCCTAAACTTTGCATAGGAACACGCCCACAAATGTTACTCAGATATCCGCCATCTCCTGGTGTAAAGTACATGAGGAATCATATTACAGCAAATTCAGCAATGTTGCAACTTTGGCACTTAAAGGGCTATATTGGTTTGCATTATAACAAAAACACTATACCAATATTGATGATATTTTCACGCCAATATCGGGCCGATAATATTGGTGGACCAATATTATCAGACATCCCTACTTGTAAAGACTCCGATTTCAAGCTTATGACTTTGGACTTGAATCGACTGGTCTTGACGTGAGACTTGACGTGAGACTTGACTTAGACTTGCACGTCTTTACTCGAGACTTAACAGGAGACCTGGGATTGAAGACTTGAGACTTACAAAACACTGACTTTTTCCCACCTCTGCTGTATACTGTATGTATATACTGTATGTATACATTCATACATACATGCATTTACTGTACATACACACAAACACTTATAAATACATATACCGTCATCCAACGTCACATCGTGAGTCGAATTTCACTCTATCATGGTTTTTCAAGTATATGAATTATTAAATCATGTTGTCAAACACACCCTATTATATGTCAAAACATATGCATATTTCAGCAAATGCCACACACTTTTTGCCTAAAAATGGTTAAATGAACCAAAAAACAGGCAACCAAAAATGTTGACGGACGCAGTATTCTACACTGGTCCATAATATTACTGTAATGTTATAATATTACTGTAATGCTTTTATGCAGGTTTGGATTATCGCACAATAGGCACAATAATTTTTCGGCGGTGTTAGCTCATGTCTACAGGACACCAAATATGTTGGTGTTACACCATATTTAGAAGGTTGCAAACAGGTTTTTATGATCTAGCTACAAAAATATTCCATTTACAAATGTGGAATCCTACTTCACGGAAATTTACTCATCACGGTCGGGTCTGACACTGATTAACCGCAATACGAGGGATCACTGTATAGGTTTCCTTGCCTGTAGTAGGCCAGCTGCAATGCCACTTGGATGAAGGAGTTTGGACTCAGGTTGTGCTGCTTGGGAAGATCTTTACCAAACTTCTTGAAGTTAAACACTTTGACATCCAGGTCATTGATCAGTCTGTAACAACATTTGCACACAATTCTTTATCATGCAGGAGAAATAAACATGAGATACAATTTAATGGAAGCCATTTTCATGTTAAAACTGTGACACTGGATTTGGCAGGGAGGAATCTTACCCAGTTGAACCCTTATGAGATGGAAGGAAATGCAAAACAACCGCAACTAAAGCTGCAAGACCTCACTAAACGTCTAACTTACGTAACTCACATATCAAGGTTCTGCTTAGCGTGTTCTATGTCTCTCTTGATTTCTCGATCAATGTGGAAGTAAAGCTTCTTGGGTATTGGAAGGGGGACCAGCGGCGCTCTCTTTGGGTCGGGATTCTCACTGTAAAAAAACGAAAAAGGGAGAAATACAAAAAATTTGAGATGTAATAATATTGGCTGACCGATTAGCAATAATGATGAAGTTAACTATACTACAATACATTTGAACATAAACCCATTTTTCATAGAAATGAGCCCTGTGGGTCTTACATCTCATGTCATCATCGACAAAAGCGGGCACTTTAGAGTAATAAGAAGAACAGAACTGATTGGTGGGTTGTTGACATAAATTGGACGACTTGAATGTGTCCCACGGTGCAACTCTCAAAAATTTGGAATTTGAACAAATATTCATTCATTCATTTCTATCAAGGAAAACACAGTTCAAAAGTAAAACAAGACAAAAATTTAACATTTGTAATTGTCTGACCACCTTGTGGCCGTAACTACGACTGGCGGCCTCAGCAATAGAGGCACAGAATACGGCCAATTCGGACTCAATATCCCGATCTTCCCTCGAGATGCAGGCTAAGCTCTGCCGGAGATGAGAGTTGAAGACTCGACGAACGGGAGACTCTGCCAGACGTTCCCAGCACACCCTCAATACGCGTTTGGGTCTGCCAGGTCTGTCCGGCATCTTTCCCCGCCATCTAATCCAACTCATCACCAGGTGGTGGTCAGTTGACAGCTCAGCCCCTCTCTTCACCCGCGTGTCCAGAACATACGGACGCAGGTCTGATGATACGACCACAAAGACGATCATAGACCTGCGACCTAAGGTGTCCTGGTGCCAAGTGCACTGATGGACATCCTTATGTTGGAACATGCTGTTTGTTATGGACAAACTGTGGTTCGCACAGAAGTCCAGCAACAACACACCGCACGGGTTCAGATCAGGGAGTCCGTTCCTCCCAACCACTCCCTTCCAAGTCACACTGTCATTGCCCACATGGCCGTTGACGTCTCCCTCCTCCGTGAATCACCACCTTATCGCGGTGGAGGGGTTTGAGTGCTCGAGTGATCCTAGGAGCTATGTTGTCGGGGGCTTTATGCCCTTGGTGGGGTCTCCCAATGCAAACAGGCTCTAGGTGACGGGCCAGACTAAGAGTAATTCAGAAGACCCCTATGAAAAACAATAAGAGGAGTGACCGCACCTCGCCCGGACGTGGGATACCTAGGCCTAACCCCGGAGCCAGGCCTGGGGGAGGGGCTTGCAGGCCTAGCCCGAAGAAGCCACACGGGAACTCCCCCCCGCAGACCCACCACCTGCAGGGGCAAGCATAAGGGTCCGGTGCTTTGTGATTTGGGCGGTGGTCGAGGGCGGGTGTCCGGTCGACCTGGTCTTCGACAGCCAAATCTGGTTCTTGGGACATGGAATGTCACTTCTCTGGTGGGGAAGGAGCCCGAGTTTGTGGAAGAGGCGGAGACTCACCTAAACCCACAGTTTCGGCTCTGGAACATAATTCCTTGAGAGGTGCTGGACCTTGTTTTTCTCTGGAGTTGCAGACCCAACCATAACAAGTGAATTAGGAAGTGGGATATTTCATAGTTTCGTAGCGCATAGAAGATGTGTTTACCACCTTCTAAATATATTTTTTTAACATTATTAGAGCCTTCTAGACATAAAATAATACCCCTACAGTCATCTTTAAACTTGTACTACCCAATATAGTAGACACAATAAAAGAAAATAAAACATTGAAGACATACAGTAAATAAGTCTCACAGTTTTGTGTGTTGCTG
This sequence comes from Oostethus manadensis, assembly GCA_024372805.1. NCBI lineage: Eukaryota > Metazoa > Chordata > Actinopteri > Syngnathiformes > Syngnathidae > Oostethus > Oostethus manadensis. The sequence continues at coordinate 392,261 of QODF01000197.1, read as the reverse complement.
TATATTTCTTCGCGTGCTAGAGGAAGGATGTGACGCTGGGGGTTCAGAGTTGAGTTTTAGCCGCAGCAGTAGTCCATGTTAGAGATTATTGTGCCTATTATGAGAGCATTCAAACCTACAATAAATACATCTTCTGGCGATCTGGTGCTTGTGTGTCTCACTGAACATTACAGTAACATTACTTGGACCTAGTGACCAGTGTAGAATACTAAATATCATCCTTTCTTTCAATGTGTCTTCTGAAGGCCTTTATTTACCATTCATCCATTCATCTCACCAGTAGTGCAGGATGTAATCTAGTAGGGTTGCTATGGGCGGACCTTCGGCTGTGGCTTGTTCATACAGGAGACCCCACGAGCCGTCCTCACCCACCACAAACTGCACAAACAACACAAAGTCTTTTTAACTGCTCTATTTGCCCAACAGCAGCGCGCTTATTCACCTGCAGAGTTTTGTCAAACCAACGATTGCCACTGTTGGAGAAGGTCCCGCCTCCATGCAGGACCTGAGCAGCTTTACGGCTGGCATACCTGTCAATCAAAAGGAAATAGGCAGCATTTATAGAGTGCACCAAGGGTATAATGTAGCATTACACTTTGAGGGAATACATTCAGAGGTGCGTATAACCAGCAATCTATCACTTGACATATGATCTGTGTGTGTGTTTACTTCTCATCTGATATCCTCATGACGGGCGAATCCAGACACAGAGAAAAAAGGCCTTTCTCTATTGCCCACACAGATTCCTGGTTGAGTTTATCTGAGTCAAACAAGAGTACAGAAAAGGACAAAGGCGGACATTACATTTTGCATTTGCCACAGCTGGTTTCGGTTTCGATGATGTCACCAACCGCTTATGTTAGGGCCCTCGACACACAGAGCTTTCAAACGGCAGGTACTGCATTTTTGCACAACTGCATGCACGTTCACACATGCACATATCATCCTTGCTGACTGATTGTCAAAAACATACCAGAATGATTTAAAGGGTCTTTAAAGGGACATGACATATATCAACTTGGCATAATTATGGTAAATATAGACTGGTAAATTGGGAAAACTGACACTAATTGTTCACGATAGGAGTCATTACGAACAGCGGCGTTTCTGTAAGTGACGTCGGCGAAGGTATATACCCTATGTCTATGGGCAAGCACAACGAGCAGACACAGAGGCAACTGGACCAGCACATCCTGTTCTGTTCTTTGTAATGTTTATTTCACTGAGAACTGCTATGTAGGAACAACTTTACAAGAAACGTTCGGCTTGAAAGTACGATATAAACGCATTTTGGATGCTGGGATGCTGTGCTACACAGGAAGGGACCAACCGCGTCAAAGCTGTCATGTCAAGTAAGTCCTGTCTTATTTACACATTGTATTCGAAAACATTATACATGTTAGAAAACATAAAGTGATCAAAATAGTAGCAACCCATTGTGACTAACCAGATTAATCAGTGTTAATTAATCAGTAGAAAACAAACAAGACCCAGCATTCTTGATATGCACGATGTGAAGGCTGTCCACCTCATGCCGTGGCTTCTTTTGATCACTACTACAAAATAAGACAAAATGGAGCCAAAGAAAGTTGCTAGTGCCAGCAATATGATGACGCTATTGAGTTCAACAAAACACAATGGGAGTGCCTGTGTTGCTCTCACTGCCACATTGCCCCTTTTTTTTTAACGTGTGTGAATCTCGCCTTCAATAAAGGAAATACTATTTAGAAAGTGACAAGACTGAACTCAAAACTGACACCAGCAAAACGCAACAAAATGGAGAGAAGTGAAGCATACAAGCGTATTCATTCATTCATTTTCTATGCCGCTTATCCTCATTAGGGTCACGGGGATGCTGGAGCCTATCCCGGCAGACTTCGGGCGAGAGGCGGGGTACACCCTGGACTGGCCGCCAGTCAATCGCAGGGCACAACAAGCGTATTGAAGAGTCAAAAATCATTCAGGTTGGCAGGTTTGCACTGATATCAAAAGTCCTCTCACCCACCCCACTATTTACCTTTTAGCAGGCGGTTATAGGCCTGTCCCCACGTGTGGCGATGCTCGCTGGTCAGGATGCCCATCGGCTCCTTGTCGGTCTTCCAGGACTGAGATCTGATCCTTAACAGTTGCTCATGGATTTGACTCTCCGCCAGACGGGAACCGTCGCTGTTGTATACCTCCAGCTGGAAGAACTGTCACACAAACTTTGTCATTGTTTTCTTTTCAGCGTAGCCGTAATGAGGCAGGTTCCATGATTCGTTTTTTTTTTAAAATATGCCATGAGGCATCTGCCGAATCAAGCTCTGGGCCACAAATAGCCCTGTCGGCCGGACTTTGGACACCTCCTGCTTTAAACGATCCTGTTCAGGGTTGTGAGAAGTGAAGCCTAACCCATCCTGCACGTGTGCTCAATTGTCAGCTATGTGTCTATGTTAACAAGCCTTTTTACCCACTAGATTATACCGCCAGGCGCATGAAACCCCTGCTAGTTGCGTAGTTTGGCAGTTTCCCAGTGGTATTTGCTCTAAGACTAAAATGTCCCCCTTACAAAAAAAAGTGGTGAAATATGTAGTGCTGTGTGTACATTTCATTGACAAAAAAAGCACTAGAATTCCTACATCTTTTGTTCAGAAACAGCTACCTGACACCCCTTCCTTTTTATTCATCTCTGCAGCCCCACAAAGTCTGACTTCGATAGAAAAGTGCAGAGTGGGTTGTTCCACTGACACTAATTGGCTAAATGCTGGGCTTTGTCCCGCCCATTGAACGCTCAGTATCTCTGGGAGTCTACGGGGCAATGGGATCCTGCTTCGATTGTACAAGGACCATATGGCACGTAGTTGGCACCACCAATCCCGTACTCCCTGAGCTCCCCCACATGACACCACGATGGACATGGTCAAATGCCTTTACCAAGTCTACAAAGCACATGTAGACCGGTTGGAAAAACTCCCACAGATCCTCTAGTACTCTTGCAAGGGTGTAGAGCTGGTCCAGTGTTCCCCGACCGGGATGAAAACCACATTTCATCTCCTGTAAACGAGGTTTGACTGATGGTTGTACCCTTCTCTCCAGCACCCTGGAATAGACTTTCCCGGGGATGCTGAGGAGTGTGATCCTCCTATAGTTGGAACACACCATCTGGTCACCCTTTTTAAAAATGGGGACCACCACCTCGGTCTGCCAGTCTAGAAGTACTGTTCCGGACTTCCATGCGATGTTGAAGGCGTGTCAACCAAGACAGTCCCCCAATATCCAGAACCTTGAGGAATACAGGGCGAAACTACACCCCTGGAGCCTTGCCACTGGGGAGTGTCCTAACTACCCCAGATAACTCAGCCATGGTGATAGAACTGTCCACGTACGTATCCTCAAACTCTGCTTCCTTTACGGAAGGCACGTCAGTGAAATTGAGAAGGACCTCAAAGTATTTCTTCCACCGACCAACTATATCTTCAGTCGAGGTCAGCAAGCCCCCGTCCGCACTGCAAACAGTGTAAACTGGGGGCTGATTCCCCTTTCAAAGGTATCGGACAGTTTGCCAGAACCTCTTTGAGGCCGACCGAAAGTCGTGCCCCATAGTCTCACCAAACTCCTCCCACACCTGAGTTTTTTGCCTCGACCACCGCCAAAGCCGCGTGGCTTGCCGGTACCTGTCAGCTGCTTCGGGAATCCCGCAAGCCATCCCCATGGTCGATAGGACTCCTTCTTCAGCTTGACGGCACCCCTGACCCCTGGTGTCCACGGGTTCGGGTCTTGCCGCCACGACTGGCACCGACAACCTTGCACCACAACTACGACTGGCTGCCTCAGCAATGGAAGCACGGAATGCGGCTCATTCGGACTCAATATCCCGGTCGTCCTCCGGGATGCAGGTGAAGCTCTGCCGGAGATGAGAGTTGAAGGCTCGACAAACGGGAGACTCTGCCAGACGTTCCCAGCACGTTTGGGTCTGCCAGGTCTGTCCGGCATCCTTCCCCGCCATCTAATCCAACTCATCACCAGGTTGTGATCAGTTGACAGAAATTCAAAATAAATCTATACAGTATATGTATAATAAAATATAATGTACATACATGTATAATAATATGTATAAAAACGTGTAAAATAATACAATATGAAAGTTAAAGCTGCTAGGTGATAATTTGTGAAACCGAGGGCAGGGGAATTTTTAAAAAAGTTACAAGGCACCACAGACTAAGTTTTGAGGCTTCCTGTTCAAGACCACTTTTTTTTTGCCAGGCCTGCAAACTTTTGGGAGTTTTCATGCAAGCTAAAAAGCTAGAAAACGTACTAAATAACAAATCTCCATGGGAACGACCTAGTGAAGTTATCATTAACAGTGCAAAGAAGAACAAAAATCACAATTCTGCCTGACCTGGTAGTTCCTGACCACGGTGATGTGCGTTGGTGACCGGCGGTGGCTGCCATGGTGAGCGATGTAGTCATGCTTGGGCCCCGGGATGCGACACGAGGAGAAGAGCAGGGGGTAGAGGTCCATGCATAGAGGCTTGCCTCGCATGTACTCCACTGGCAGCTGGCCACTAAGACACCACACAGGTCATTCCATTCAAGCAAGCGATCAATTATGCATTATAATAGATTTAGTGACATTGCTTCTGTTTAAAAAAACAACAACAACAAAAAATATACCTCTATAAACAAAAATGACAAAAAGTTGTCCGTTATTTTGGTCCTTGTTCTTGTTGAGCCACAACGGCATACAACACTGCAATAAAAGGAACGGCCAACTGCACAAGAATGAAGAACGCATGTGTCTGTGCAAGTTCTTGTGTGTTTAAAACAATAACAAGAAACTCATTGGATCAGAACACGGGCAGCTTTTTGGAACCAATGAGACTTAAACATGGAAACAAGCTATGTTCCATTTCATTGGATGTTCAATTCGATTAAGAAAAGGTCACGTTGAAGTACAGTAGCACTTTGGTTGGCGTGTTTTCCGGACAACATCCGAAACGTTGCCTCGGTTTGCGTACAATATGGAGTACCTCTTGACATGTTACCAAAACACTGCATGAGTCATAATACATGGAAAAAAGAACCGGAAGTCAGATCTGTCGCCTGTCAATGATGTCACTAGCGATTGATTCTGAAGTTATTTGCTAACGGACACAGTATAGACAAACAATCATTCACACATGGACAATTTAGAGTCGGCAAACTAACATGAATGTTGTTGGAATGTGGGGGAAAAAAAATCACACATGCATGCAAACTCCATACAGAGATTCAAACCCAGGTCTTCCAGTTCTCCTGACTGTGTGGCCAACGCATGCCTGACAACGTCGGGGCATGCTCCTAATGAGACGACTGATGGTGTCCTGGGGGATCTACTCCCAGATCTGCACCAGGGCATCACTGAGCTCCTGGATAGTCTGAGGAGCAACCTGGCGGCGCCGGATGAACCTAAACATAATGTCCCAGAGGTGTTCTATTGGGTTTAGGTCAGGTGAACGTGGGGGCCAGTCAATGGTATCAATTCCTTCATTCTCCAGGAACTGCCTGCATACTCTAGCCACACGAGGTCGGCAAATGCCAATCGAGTGCTACGGTGCTGGGCAGTGAGCACAGGGCCCACCCCCATGGAGCCTGTTTCTGATTGTTTGGTCAGAAAAATTTACACCAGTCACCTGCTGGAGGTCATTTTGTAGGGCTCTGCTCCTCCTTGCATAAAGGAGCGGATCCTGCTGAGGGTTTAAGGACCTTCTACGGCCCTGTCCAGCTCTCCTGGAGTAACTACCTGTCTCCTGGAATCTCCTCCATTTACATTCCAAATGCATATGAATGATCAATGAAAGTGAACTGTCAAATGACCATTTAAGGTTACTTTTACCTTAATAGAAGACGTGATTATTGTTTTGCTATGAGTTATTTCTTAAACTCAATAGTGTTTCCCACCGTGCTCCTCCTTGCAACTTTCTTTAGCTGGATTGTGGGTTATTTTGCAGCCGTGAGCAATAACAAATAGATACTACATTTCCTCAGGCAAGCTGACAATTCATTCATCGGGAGGTTGTGTGTGGAGTTCGTCACGGAGATCGGTTTACGTCTGATAAATGGCTAGGATGCTTATAAGTGGGGATCGTCATACCTATATGATGATTTAATAGAGAATTAACAGACCCTGTTTGCACTTACAGTAAGCTATCTACACTGAAGCATTGAAGCATGAAGCACAATCCCGTGTTCATTTCTTACACAGGATGGCATTTTGTAGGACTTACGTGTTCATTTTGGCCTTAAAATCAAGCACTGCTGCAATCAGTTTGGATGCAAACCTGCAAAAAATAATGAATAAAAATAAAAAACAATGATTAAAAATAAAAAGAAAGACTGCAATGAAAAAAAAAGAAACTGAAAAACCAGCCAGGACTCTTCTCATCATACTGTCGTGTCAATGAAAACGTTGCTGTTTGTCGAGAGCTTGTGCAAACATTTCTGCACACTATGATGAAATGTATTAATAATATTTATTTTTTAAGCACCTTTTTCTGTTTTCTTAAAAAAACATACCCAATAAACTAACTAGTGTATCATTCATATTATTGTATCCTTCAATATCCTTTTAGAATATACTCAAATAAAAATAACATCTAGTGCAGCTCTTCAGCCTCCTTGTCTTTTTTTATATTTTGCACAAATCAGTTCAGTGTTTACGTTACTGTAAATGAAATTACAGTGTCTTTCTTAGGTTTTATTTGTGACTATCAAGTCAAACAACTTTTTTAAAGATATACTAAAATAAAAATTGTTTTTTTTATTAATATTATTTTTTAATCACTTGCCGCATTTTCTTTAAGAACAGAATATAGTATATACTACACTAAAAATAAAATCATGTATTAATATTGTTTTATTTTATTTTTGACTATCAAGTCAAATCAGATTTTCCTGATCCCCGCCACAAATATATCTTTTTAATCTAGTGTATTATTAATAAGACTTTATTTTTTAATATGATGTCCAGTCACTTCATCCCCAAAACCCTTTTTCTTTACAAATACACCCAAATAAATCCCACAGCGACCAGACACAAGACAGAAGACAACTAACTCCTGTGTCTGCATTCCTTCAGTGCGAGGGAATGAGCAAAGTGTTTGCAGTGCAGCGTGTGCTCACTCACAACAGCTGCCCTCTCCAACCATTATAATCTCTCCTGGGGAGCGAGATGGCCGGGTTCGAGTGCACAGGCAATGGCAGCCGACTCTCCAAGTAGGCCCACTGCACCCACCAGTCTGAGATCTATGGGGAGGCGCACACACATTTCAAAATAAATGCGCTACGACAACATTGCACAACATTAATATTGTCAGTAAGTAGACATTTTATGTATGTGTAATGTTGCGTGTGTGTATGTGTATGTATATATACACATGCACACACGCATATATACTGTATGCAAACTGATCCATGATCCCTGCTATGTGGTAAATAACCCCAGCACCACAGTAGGACAAACATGTCCATATGATGCTTGCACCAGCATGCCTCACTGTCTTCACTGTGTACTGTGGCTTGAATTCAGAGTTTGGTGGTCGTCTCACAAACTGTCTGCAGCCCTTGGACCCAAAAAGAACAATTTTACTCTCATCAGTCCACAAAATGTTGCTCCATATCTCTTTAGGCCAGTTCATATGTTCTTTGGCAAATTGTAACCTCTTCTGCACAGGCCTTTTTTTTTAAAACAGAGGGACTTTGCAGGGGACTCTTGTAAATAGATTAGCTTCACACAGACATCTTCTACCTGTCATAGTACTTACGGGTAACACCAGCCTGTCTTTGATCATCCGGGAGCTGATCATTGGCTGAGCCTTTGCCATTCTGGTTGTTCTTTAATCCATTTTGATAGTCTTCCATTTTCTACCACGTGTCTCTGGTTTTGCTCTCCATTTTAGGGTATTGGAAATCATTTTAGCTGAACAGCCAAACATTTTTTGCAATGTCTTGAACAACCCATTTTCCTCAGTCTTCAAACAATCGCATCACATTTGCATCAGTTAACAGTGCTGCTCGCTGCAGTACAACATATCTTTGTGGATTGTGTACCAAAACAGAACAGCAGACTGGACTTTGTTATTCACATGTTCAACAAGTGCTGGTTTCATCCTTAAATAGGGGCCACCTGATTCACACCTCTTTTTTCACTAAATTGATCACTGATTGAATGCCACACTGCGATATATATATATATATATATATATATATATATATATATATATATATTCAAGATTACAAGCAAGATTACTATTGCAACAACACATCATCAGTAGGGTAAAACTAACCTGTCTCACGACGGTCTTTTGCTCTTTTGCTTCCGTTGCCTTTTTTTGTGGACCGTATGTTTTAGCATTCCCCTTAAAATATGGTAAATTCGAAAAATTCAGAAAAAAAAAGTTTCGCTAGGATCGACAAACTTTTGTGAAGCAAATTAATTTTTGTAAGCCGGAGCAAAAAAAAAAAATCATAAAGGTATTTTTAATCCCGGATTTTTCATATTCCGGGGTTCCACTGTATACACGTGTGTGTGTGCGTGTGTGTGTGTGTGCGTGTGCATATATATATATATATATATATACACATACACCCACACGTATTGTACAATTCACATTTTTGTGGGTTGTATTCTGATTATGACACAAATTCAAGGGCCAATTTACAAAATCATTTATTGAAATGTATAAGTCTAAACAAGTCTATTGATTATTGATCTTGTATAGTATACACTGCAATTTGTGGTATTGCCCACCCCTGCTGGACACAAATCCATCAGCAACATGTGGCCCATTTCCCAGTCAGATTAAAAAGCAGACACGCACCCAGTTCTTGGTGTGCCTGGCTCGCTTCTCCAGGCCCCTCTGAAGCTGTACACCGAGACCACCGGGCCGGCCAAACTCCTGCACCATCCTGCGGGTGTGGCTGAGCTCCTCGGGGGGCAGCAGGGGCTCCAGACCTCTCAGGTAACCCTGCAGGGTCTGACCCAGAGGGGGCACCGGCTGCGGGCCCACAAAGTTGGACAAACTTCGCCGCTGGCTGGACGTCACCTGCAAAGAAAAGCGCTTTAATAGGAGGTGTGGTTAAATATCAACCTAAGAAGGCCACCCACAACAGGAAGTGGCAAGGGCTGGAATGCCACTTCCTGCATGAGAGCTTTAAACCACCTAACAGGGGCTTGTCAAACTAAACACTTATTTGGCTGATTGTGTTATTTCACTTTAGTCTGTGTAAAGTCAAAATAGAGTCACTGCCTTTTTGGGATCATCAAAGAGTAACCGTGTATAAAATATTTACCTGCTGCAAAATGATTCCCCCAGGGTCCAGAAATAGATGAGATTGCAAGCTTAGGACTACAACTGGGTGCTGACTTATTTGGGTAATGTAAAACACACACACACACACACACACGCACACACACACGCACACACGCACACATACTTACACGAGTCAGCCAAGCTCTGCAGGCTCCTGGCTGAACTTTGCAGGAAATCATGTCTCTTCAACGATCCTGACTGTTTTGCATCCGTGAACTTTTCCTCATCTACGCCTCCTCCTACTTTCGCGCTGTCGTTGGTGAAGTCAGCCGTGCTCCATCGGGAACGGACACAAAAGTCCTCCTCGAGCCGAAAAAAGTGTTGCAAATAAAGACAAACGCACACCCTCGGTGTTGTTGTCCCTTCCCGAGTGTTAGCATGCAAAGTCTCACATGTGGTGACGTCATAGTGCTTCCGTAAATGAAGGCAAGAAAACGGCTTGCAGTACCGCTTATCTCCATGGAGTGTCACTGTTTCACCCGGAAGAAGGCCCGCAAAAAACTCTACGTCTGAGATAGGGAATGTGAGGATATGGTAAATGTATTTTGACCAACAACTACTTCTACAAACAACGTACCATTTAAACATTTTGTAACCTTCCATCCATCCATTTTCTATACCGCTTATCCTCATAGTGTACCAAGTATGCTGGAGCCTACCCCAGCTGACTTGGGCAGGAGGCGGGATACATCCTGGACTGGTCGCCAGTCAATCGAAGGGCGGGCAGACAAACATTCACACTCACATTCAGACTCAGATGGACAATTTAGAGTCACCAATTAACCTAACATGCTTGTTTTTGGAATGTGGGAGGAAATCAGAATCTTCTTCTTTTCCTTCGGGCTTATCCCGTTAGGGGTCGCCCCAGCGAATCAATTGCCTCCATCTAACTCTGTCTTCTGTATCCTCTTCTCTTGCGCCAACTACCTTCATGTCCTCTTTCACTACATCCATAAACCTCCTCTTTGGTCTTCCTCTAGGCCTCCTGCCTGGCAATTCAAAACTCAGCATCCTTCTACCAATATATTCACTATCTCTCCTCTGGACATGTCCGAACCATCTCAGTCTGGCCTCTCTGACTTTATCTCCAAAACCTCTAACATGTGCTGTCCCTCTGATGTGCTCATTCCTGATCCTGTCCATCCTGGTCACACCCAAAGAGAACCTCAGCATCTTCATCTCTGCTACCTCCAGCTCTGCCTCCTGTCTTTTCCTCAGCGGCACTGTCTCTAAACCAAACAACATGGCTGGTCTCACCACAGTTTTGTACACCTTTCCTTTCATTTTAGCTGAAACTCTTCTATCACACATCACACCCGACACTTTTCTCCACCCATTCCAGCCTGCCTGCACACGCTTCTTCACCTCTTTTCCACACTCTCCATTGCTCTGGACTGTTGACCCTAAGTACTTAAAATCCTCCACTTTCTTTATCTCTTCTCCCTGTAACCTCACTCTTCCACTTGGGTCCCTCTCATTTACACACATGTACTCCGTCTTGCTGCGGCTGACCTTCATTCCTCTCCTTTCCAGGGCAAACCTCCACCCCTCAAGCTTCTCCTCCACCTGTTCCCTGCTCTCACTACATATCACAATGTCATCTGCAAACATCATAGTCCATGGAGATTCCTGTCTAACCTCGTCCGTCAGCCTGTCCATCACCATAGCAAACAAGAAGGGGCTCAGAGCTGATCCCTGATGGAGTCCCACCTTCACTCGGAACTCCTCTGTCACACCTGCAGCACACCTCACTACTGTCTTACAGTCCTCGTACATGTCCTGCACCGCTCTAACATACTTCTCTGCCACTCCAGACTTCCTCATACAATACCACAGTTCCTCTCTGGGCACCCTGTCATAAGCTTTCTCCAGATCTACAAAAACACAATGCAGCTCCCTCTGACCTTCCCTGTACTTCTCCATCAACATCCTCAAAGCAAATACTGCATCTGTTGTACTCTTTTTTGGCATAAAACCGTACTGCTGCTCACAAATGCTCACGTTTGCCCTTAGTCTAGCTTCAACTACTCTTTCCCATAACTTCATTGTATGGCTCATCAGCTTTATTCCTCTGTAGTTGCCACAACTCTGCACATCTCCCTTGTTCTTAAAAATGGGCACCAGCACACTTCTCCTCCATTCCTTAGGCATCTTCTCATTATCTAAGATCTTGTTAAACAACCCGGTCAGGAACTCTATTGCCACCTCTCCTAGACACTTCCATACCTCCACAGGTATATCATCAGGACCGAGTGCCTTTCCATTCTTCATCCTCTTCAATGCCCTCCTCACTTCTTCCTTACTAATCTTTGCTACTTCCTGGTCCACAACAGTCACCTCTTCTACTCTTTGTTCTCTTTCATTTTCCTCATTCATCAACTCTTCAAAGTACTCTTTCCATCTTCCCATGACACTACTGGCACCTGTCAATACCCTTCCATCCCTATCCTTCATCACCCTAACCTGCTGCACGTCCTTCCCATCTCTGTCCCTCTGCCTTGCCAACCTGTATAGATCTTTCTCTCCCTCCTTGCTGTCCAACCTAGCATACAAGTCATCATAAGCCCCTTGTTTGGCCTTTGCCACCTTTACTTTCACCTTACGCTGCATCTCTCTGTACTCCTGTCTACTCTCTTCAGTCCTCTCAGTGTCCCACTTCTTCTTAGCTAACCTCTTACTCTGTATACACTCCTGCACCTCCTCATTCCACCACCAAGTCTCCTTATCTACTTTCCTTCCAGATGACACACCAAGTACTCTCCTACCTGTCTCCCTGATCACAGTAGCTGTAGTTGTCCAGTCATCTGGAAGGACTTCCTGGCCACCCATAGCCTTTTTCAACTCCTTCCTAAAAGTCACGCAACACTCCTCCTTTTTCAGCTTCCACCATTTTGTCCTCTGCTCTGCCTTTACCCTCTTCATCCTTCTCACCACTAGAGTCAACCTACACACCACCATCCTATGCTGTCTGGCTACACTCTCACCTACCACTGCTTTGCAGTCACTGACCTCCTTCAGGTTACACCTTCTACACAAGATGTAGTCTACCTGTGTGCTCCTACCTCCACTCTTGTAGGTCACCCTATGTTCCTGTCTCTTCTGGAAGAAAGTATTCACTACAGCCATTTCCATCCTTTTTGCAAAGTCGACCACCATCTGTCCTTCAGCGTTCCTCTCCTGGATACCAAACTTGCCCATCACCTCCTCATCATCTCTGTTTCCTGCACCAACATGCCCATTGAAGTCCGCACCAATGACAACTCTCTCACTTCTGGGGATGTTCTGCATCACTTCATCCAGGTCTGACCAGAATTTCTCTTTCTCCTCCATCTCACATCCTACCTGTGGAGCATACCCACTAACAACATTGAACATCACACCTTCGATTTCTAGCTTCAGGCTCATCACTCTATCTGACACTCTTTTTACCTCCAGGACGTTGCTAGCAAACTCCTCCTTCAAAATCCCCCCTACTCCATTTCTCTTCCTATCTACACCATGATAGAACAGCTTGAACCCTGCTCCTAAGCTTCTAGCCTTGCTACCGTTCCACCTGGTCTCCTGGACACACAATATGTCTACCTTCCTCCTCTGCATCATGTCAACTAATTCTCTACCTTTTCCTGTCATAGTTCCAACATTCAAAGTCCCAACTCTTAGTTCTAGACTCTTAGCATTCCTCTTCTCTCTCCTCCTACGGACACACCTTCCTCCTCTCCTTCTTTGACCAACAGTAATCCAGTTTCCACCGGCACCCTGTCGGTGAACAGCACCGGTGGCAGGCGTTGTTAACCCGGGCCACGTCCGATCCGGTATGGAAGTCATTGGTTTTATTTGCATGTTCTGGTTTAACAAAGTTTTACGTCGGCTGCCCTTCCTGACACAACCCTCTGTATTTATCCGGGCTTGGGACCGCCACAATAAGACACTGGCTTGTGCCCCGTTGCGGCTACATTGTGGGAGGAAATCAGAGTACCAGGAGAAAAAACATGCAAACTCCACACAGAGGTGCGAAACGGAGATTCAAACCCTGAACCTCCTGACTGTGAGGCCAACATGCTACGATTTTGTAACCGAATATTATTTACAATAATTAAAGTGAAATACATGTTACCATGTAAATTATAACAAATAAATGGAAATATTAAATAATTACTATAATACTATGCTGTACAATTTGTATAATTTTACAATATCAAAGTTAAAATCTTAAGATATAAAACATGAAGACAAAAAGTTTAAATGTACAATAAAGATGTTATTTTTAAAAGCTGCAATATTATGAAAAAGAAACAAAACAACGAATAAAATATTTTTTGGGAAAATTAAGTTGCGGGAGCCGCATGGTGTCTGAATGGTTAGCACGTTGGCCTCACAGTCAGGAGGTTTTCTCCGGGTACTCCGCTTTCCTCCCACATTCCAAAAACATGCATGTTAGCTTCATTGGCCGCTCTAAATTGTCCATTAGAGTGTGAATGTTTGTTTGTCTATATGTGCCCTGCGATTGATTGGCGACCAGTCCAGGGTGTACCGCGCCTCCCGCCTGAAGTCAGCTGGGATAGGCTCCAGCATACCCGCCACCCTAATGAGGATAAGCGGTATAGAAAATGGATGAATGGATAAGTTTTATGAAAGAATAAAGTAATTAGCATGGGAATGCAACAGAAAAAATTGAAGTAGAAAGTAATTTTATGGAAATAAACACATAATATCATGAGGAAAAAGAAGCTTTGAGTTGAACAAAGTCACAGTATTACGAGAAACTAACAAAACACAATACATTTTTCATTTTTGTAAAAGTAAGTTGGAAAAAAGTTATAATATTATGGGAATAAAGTCAAAATATTGTGTGAATGAACTCATAATATTCCAGAAAGAAAATGTACAAAGCTTATACCAAGGAGAATGTTAAAATATTTGAAAAAAACAACAACAGCAAAGGTGGGGAAAAAAAGTAAAGCACAACGTTCATACTAGTAATAGGCTTTTTCATCCACAGTAAATCACAAAGCAGTTTAAAAAAAAACGCATCACTTTTTAGCGTGTTGCTTTACAAAATATGATTATGTTTTACATAATCAAATGTAACATGATTTCCCCCAAACTGACAATAAAGACAAAACTTGTAGTATGCTATTGGCAAAAAAAATCAAAAATGTGTTTAAAAAATATTTATTTCATTATTTTCTTTTGAAGCCAGCTTCTTCAAAAGTAGAAAAGATATTTCAACCTCAGTTAAATTATTATGTCATAAATTGTGGAAGCTTTTTTCATTGACAAACTACAATATTTGTGTCCATCATAATACAGTCTGCAGAGTCAATACTTGTTCCTGAGTCATAAAGATTGTGTTACGTCTACATGAACAAAATAGTCTCAAAAATGTTTTCATGTGAAACTTGAAAGCATGTATAAAATAAAAAAACATGTCTACATGAACGAATCCTCATATAATCTAGACACGTTTAGTATATACACTACAGCAGGCACAAGATTCCACACGGCATACAAATCACTCAATCCATCTGTTTTCTATAACACTGGTCCTTATTAGGGTCACGTGGCGCTGGAGCCTATCCCAGCTAGGGTGCACCCTGGACAGTCAATCAGTCCTATTGAATATATGAACTTAAAATATGTTGCCTAGACAAGTGATCTTTTACAACTGTGCATTATAAAGGTACCATGACATGATGAACTGTACCATACATTCTAATAATACATATACCGTAAACATAATGATACATTTTATATAACATTCCTTCCACAATATTGCTAAAACACTCTTCAATCTTGATGGTATCACACAGGTGTTTGGGCGGGCGAGTGCCGTCTACCATGGGCAAGACTCATCTGGAAAAGAGAGGAGGTGGAGATTGAAGGTGAAAATGTGAGTTCCAAAATTATTATTATTATTATTACAGTAGATTTCGCAAATAATTAAGATATACATTTCTATTTTTTACACATGACCTGCTTCTTTTCTCCCTCCAAACCTTCCTGCTAGCTTGAAGTTGATGTCTTCTTCTTCTTTTCCTTTGGGCTTATCCCTTCAGGGGTCGCCCCAGCGAATCAATTACCTCCATCTAACTCTGTCTTCTGTATCCTCTTCTCTTGCGCCAACTACCTTCATGTCCTCTTTCCCTACATCCATAAACCTCCTCTTTGCTCTTCTTCTAGGCCTCCTCCCTGGCAATTCAAAACTCAACATCCTTCTACCAATATATTCACTATCTCTCCTCTGGACATGTCCCAACCATCTCAGTCTGGCCTCTCTGACTTTATCTCCAAAACCTCTAACATGTGCTGTCCCTCTGATGTGCTCATTCCTGATCCTGTCCATCCTGGTCACACCCAAAGAGAACCTCAGCATCTTCATCTCTGCTACCTCCAGCTCTGCCTCCTGTCTTTTCCTCAGCGGCACTGTCTCTAAACCAAACAACATGGCTGGTCTCACCACAGTTTTGTACACCTTTCCTTTCATTTTAGCTGAAACTCTTCTATCACACATCACACCCGACACTTTTCTCCACCCATTCCAGCCTGCCTGCACACGCTTCTTCACCTCTTTTCCACACTCTCCATTGCTCTGGACTGTTGACCCTAAGTACTTAAAATCCTCCACCTTCTTTATATCTTCTCCCTGTAACCTCACTCTTCCACTTGGGTCCCTCTCATTTACACACATGTACTCCGTCTTCATTCCTCTCCTTTCCAGGGCAAACCTCCACCCCTCAAGCTTCTCCTCCACCTGTTCCCTGCTCTCACTACATATCACAATGTCATCTGCAAACATCATAGTCCATGGAGATTCCTGTCTAACCTCGTCCGTCAGCCTGTCCATCACCATAGCAAACAAGAAGGGGCTCAGAGCTGATCCCTGATGGAGTCCCACCTTCACTCGGAACTCCTCTGACATCAATGTTTACAATTGGAGTGACTGTTTTATTATTATTAGATTAGATCAGGGATGTCCAATGTGCAGTCCAGGGGCCATATGTGGCCAGTGCCTGTTTTTATTGGCCCGTGGCACATTCTAAAACATATGATTTAACAAAGAAAATTGCAAAAATTAAAACCATGGGCCCCACAAGGCCATGTAGGTTTGATTTTTTTTCTTTCTTAATAATAAAAACAGATAAAAAGAGACATCATTGACAGACATTGGTCAGGGAAAAGATGGAATCAGTATCACGGTGTAGCCTTTAGCCTGGTCGTTCAGCTGGCAGGTTCTCCAAACGGCAGAGATATAGATGTGACTGTTCTTGTTTAAGGACACAAATGTCTGTCTTCCATTTGGAGAATTTATTAAGTTATATTATGTTTGTTTCACTTTTGGGTCTCATAGTAACTCTGGTGTGAACAAACCTTGACAGAAAAAAATCTGATGACAGTGAGAGGACAATTTTCACACGCTGTGTTATGTGAGGAGGGGGTGACACTGACCCACTCGGAGACCATGTCCTATTGCCGTACTCAAATTCCTTGCCACGATGGCTCCGCCAACCGCTTCCGCCTCCCGTGTCTCCTCTCCCTGTGGAATCTCTGCCCTCCCAGGGGCGTTGGTGGAGGTGGAGGATGCCCACATGGAGGTCTCCGAAGGATACTCGCATAACTGCTCCAGCTGATCTTCATCAAAACACACCTTACCCTGTTAACATTGAAGTGCTTTATTAGCCTGTTATTTATTTATTCATTATATGTATTATATTATACCAGCATTATTACATTATTATTTACTAAGTAAGGATAAAAACTTTTGGGGCGGGACAAAAAAACGAGTAAAGCGTTCTGCACTGAATCTGCCACGATCTGTGTTGTTGTCTGCGTGACAGTTTTTTTGCTTTTGTTCCATTTTTTGCGTCAGTTTGTGCACTCTTACTTTGATAGTTTTTTCTGTTTTCCTGGGTTTGTTTCAGCCTACTTTGCTTTTCTCGATTAGTTGCAGCTGTTGCTAATATTAGTTTCCCTTCTATTTAGTTAAGGTGCGTTTCTCCGTGTTTTGTGGTTGCGTTATTTTGTGATTGTGTTTCTTGCAGTGTGTTGCCTTGATTTTCATTCCTGCCGCTGCATAGCAGCAGTTTCTATTATTAAAAAGACACATTTTCTATGACCTGCGTCCTGATCTCCATGACCTCGGGGCCCTCACCACCATGCCGAAACCAAGACGTAGACCAAAACGTGACAGAATGCAACCACCATATGAACAGGACCTTGCGGAGAGCGATTTCTGGACGCTGCACATTTTTAAGACGATGAAAGTGGAGTGTGCCAAGTTCACTCCAGCCGAACTAAAGTATATGTTGTGGGGATCGGACGGCACGTTTGTCCCAATAGCGTGGGAGTGGCCAGGACCCGCTGCGATGGAGGTACCCGGCAGCCGGGGGACATCGGCAGGTGGAGCTCGCTACCCTCCTCCAAGCCTCCCTCCACCCTTCCATAGTTTCTGTGGCAGCGGTGGATGGCATCTGGAATCCGCCTTCAGAAGGTAGGGCTAGTGCGTCCTGCTGGACATTGGAGCAGGCACAGGCTGCAGCACCACACAAGGCTCTGCCGGCAGCAGCACCATGCAAGGTTTCGCCGGCTGCAGTTCCTTGCCAGGTTCCGCCTGCTGCAGCCGCTCCAGTTCAGCTTCCCAGGGCTCCGCCCGCTGCAATCACTCCAGTTCAGCTTCCCAGGGCTCCGTCTACTGCAGCTGCTTCAGCTCTGCCTCCCAGGGCTCGGTCTGCTGCTGGCTGTGGTTCCGCCCGCTGCAGCTTCACCCAAGGTTCCAGCCCTGCTCAGGTGCCATCCTGGCCGACCCCCGGAGGGGTCTCGCCGCTTCACCGGACTCACGGTCCCGGACGGCCTGTGGAGGCGTCCCGCCGCCTCCTTCGAGCATGCCGTCCTGGCCAACCCACGGAGGGCTCTCGCCGGCTTCGCCGGAATCACCGTTCCGGCCAGCCTCCATAAGTGTTCCGCCGCCTCCACGCAAGGCGTCCTGGCCAACCGCCAGAGGGGTCTCGCCGGCTTCACCTGGCTCACTGTCCCGGCCGACCCCCGGATGGGTCTTGCAGGCAACCCTTCACCACCTGTCCTCCAATCCCACCTTTAGACTCTGGACTTAAGACTTCTGGGATCCGCCCTCGAGGGGGGGTACTGTCACGATCTGTGTTGTTGTCGGCAGGACAGTTTTGCTTTTGTTCCCTTTTTAGCCTCATTTCCTGTTTCTGCACTCTTATTTTGATAGTTCTTCCTGTTTTCCTTGGTTTGTGTCTGCCTATTTTGCTTTTCTCGATTAGTCGCACCTGTTGCTAATTTTGTTGTTTGTAATCTGCCATACGTAGACGTACACTCTAACAATACTGCTAGCTTTGTTTACATCACATAGTGCATCGCTTAAGTGCAAGCTGGGGGATGTTGACAAGAGGTGGCTGATGCAACAGACGAGCTAACGATATTGATTATCGTATCGATAATCAATTGCAGGGTTAAATATCACGATTGCTCAAATATCTCAATATTTCATCAGACCCCTAATTTTAATGTCTCCCCAAACATGCTTAGTTAAGTTCGAGCAGTATAAACACATCTAGGCAAGGCTAAAGCAACAAGGGGGTGCTGCGTAACCGCATTGACTCTTGGCTCAATTACGCGTCACTTGGTAGCTGCAGACTGAAAGGCAGACTCAGCCATACTTTTGTTTCTCCCCCTGTGGCCGTTTGCAGAAACCTGCAGATAATTGCTGTGCATTAGAGCGACTGGACAAAGCATAATGAGGCATGTGAGGCTTATCCTGGCACCCTGAACCTGATGAACCCGGGCTAAGACGTCAAAGGTGCAGGATGAGAAGTGGCGAAGGAAACAGGGTCAGTTCAACATTATAGTAGTGATCACACCTTCAGGGAGGGGAGCAAGCCAGAGAACAACATGTGAGTATGTGGACAAGCACAATACAACAACCTGACAAATTTAAAATGCTGCCAATCTCGTAAAGACTGCAGCATCAAAATCAAATGCAAAAGGGAAAATGTTGCAAAACCACACACAAACCCCCAAATCAAGTACTGTAAGTTCACAGAACACAATGGACGTTTGGCCAGTTACCAGGGGGGACCAGATCTGGTGTCTTGTGGTTGACTACAAGAAAAAATATGCCTATTTGAGCAAAGTGTACATATTTTTGGTCCAAATTAGGCATTTCCAAGCATAAAAATGGCTAAATGAACTACAATACAAATATAAAGCATTCAGAAATGTGAGAACTATTATTCTACACTGGTGTCATTAATATTACTTTGATGAGACAGGAGCTACCAAAACCAGAATTCAAAAAGGAACAAGGAACTCTTTCAATGCTTTAATTTTTTGTCTTATAAGTCACATTTTCTCTTATTATGTCTACTACAGTATCTTGGGTAATATGAGAGTAAAGGTGACTACAGAGGTGTTATTTCATGTCTAGAGGGCCCTAATAATGTTAAAAACTGTATTTAGAAGGTGGTACACAGGTTTTCTATGCTCTAACTATGGAAATATTGCAATTATTAATAAGAAATCCTACTTGGCGGATAGTCACTTATCACAGTCAGGTCTAGAACCAATTAACAACAAGGGATTACTGCATAGACAGAGCAAACAATTTTTATGACCAAATCCATATATTAAAGACCAAATGAATTTTTGCATGGCCAACTTTCTTCTGGCAATCCCATTCATGTGTGTTTTAAGTGAAACATTCCTTTGTGTATTCATTAGACACTCTTTATTTCAGTTTTACTGCTCTACCTACTATTTATTTTGTATTATGTGTGAATTTCCTCAAAGTACAATTTTCAAATGAATATTTTCATAGTTAGAGCATAGAAAACCAGTTTACAACCTTCTAAATAAGTTTCTTAACATTATTAGAGCCCTCTAGACATGAAATAACACCCCACAGCCACCTTTATACTCCTATTACCCAATATAGTAGACATAATAAGAAAGAAATAACACTAGTACGACATAAATGTGTTGCTGTGCAAAGGGGAGCTGAGTGAGGGCAGACAGGAAGTGACATCACTAGAGTTTGGCGTTGGTTTGTTCATTTCGCCATTTTAATGCTTGAAAAGGCTTCCTTTAGCATTTGTTCCTAATAATAAGCTGTTTTCATCGATGGAACAGCATCATTTGATCATTCATTCATTCATTCATTTTTTTCTATACCGCTTATGCTCATTAGGGTCACGGGTATGCTGGAGCCTATCCCAGCTGACTTTGAGCGGGAGGCGGGGTACAGGGCAGACATAAAAACATTCACACTCAAATGGACAATTTAGAGCGGCCAATGAAGCTAACATGCATGTTTTTGGAATGTGGGAGGAAAGCGGAGTACCATGGTACCATGGTGTGACATGGGGTGAGCATGCATGGCGGATTTAAAAAGTGATGCAATGGAGGGAAGTGTAGCTCAAAGGAGGACTTGAGCTTTAGTTTTGTTAGCAGGGGTTTTGGTTTCAGCAATTCGCTGTCACTCATTCATGCTGGCGCCTCAGGATAACAAAGCAAAACAAACTTTCATCTTACTTTTTGGATTGTAAAGATGACAGGAGGGGTCGCTGCTCTGCCTGTGGCGCCTTTTTTTCAACAGAGCTATTTATGTAATAACTGCATTATGAATATGGATGTATGAATTTCAGCCCACCAATATCCGAGCCCGATATTGGCATAAAATTCGATATCGGATCGCTATCTGTATTGTATTGTATATATTTTTTCTGCCAAAGATGATATTGGCGCGCGAGTGACGATGTGCTTCACAGAGCAACAAGCTTGCTAGCTCAGTTTGTCCTTGTCTTTTCCATTAGTCTTTTGTCTTTGCATTTACTAAATGACTCAAGCCAGCGAATAAAAGCAATGACAATACAATGGCAGGCCTGCCAGGCTGACAAGTTTCATCCAGGCTGTTAGCCGGAAAAAGCCACTTTTTACATGGACTCAATCGTGCAAGATGTTCACACAAAGTATGTGCATGGTGGTGTGATAGTGATGTTACTTAATGTCGATTACACCCGCGCTAAAAGATACATTTAAACATACTACTACAAAGTCAATGCAAGTATGAATCATGTGATCAGGTATGGGCTAGTCATCTTTAGTTTGTTGTAAGTATGATCAATCTTACATTCTCTGATCTTACTAGGCCTACCATCCATTAAATGTGTGTACTTTTTTAGGATTACGGACTAAAATAAGTCAAAGGGTCAGTTGCCAAAACCTTTCAATCCTCCGGATACAGTATGCTATTCCGTAGTTGTGATGGGTTGTTTGCGAACGAACTGGCTCTTAGAGCCGGCTCTTTAAAGTGAAACCATGGGTTGTTTGAAGTGAACCAAGCCAAGTATCAATACTAGCATGATAACACAGATACTTTTCAGTTCTTGTTTATGTTTATTTTCACAGATATAATTTTTTGTTGTTAACGTGACAATGTTTATCTTGTAATATTTACAGTACAGTATATAATGTTTGTATATTATTATACTTAATTCTTTGACTGAGAATCAGTAGTTGTTTTGCTTTTGTTTTTTTTAATTTTGGACTATTGACTAGGGACGACCAATCTTTTTTTCTGCCGATAATGACAATGTGCTATCCCAGTATGTGCAAAGTCTTGAATTACAGATTTTGTCTTCGGATAGCAAGAATGCAATTTGCAATGGAAGTGCTAGATATGTGAATGGGGTGCAAGGCATCTTCCTTTAATACTTTTAATGTAATATGTTTCCTTCATGCTGCATGATATGTTGAATCAGCCCCGTTTACAATATGACTGACTGTGTTAGTCCAGAGTTTCATACATTGCAATTGTTCTTACAAGGATGTTTGTGCCACATAGAAAAGGTATAGTTATCATTATCCATCTTTATTTAATTGGATTCTAACCTTACTTGTTGATAGTAGTAGGACATGTTATTTTAGTCGACTCTTGGCAATGATTTTTCAAAATATTGAAAATAAATATAGCATTTAGTCTACATTTTGTTTTGCAAATTGCAGTATTTGTCATATTTTGTGTATCTGTATCAAGTATTGGTAAGACAGCCAACATTTAGCATCTCTACTGTTGACCTTATTTTGGTCTAACGATTATATGTCAAGGGCCGCACGGTGGATGAGTGAGTAGCATGTTGGCCTCACAGTCAGGAGATCATGGTTCGAATCTCCGTTGGGCCTCCAACGTGAGCGTGCGTGGGTTTTCTCCGGGTACTCCGGTTTCCTCCCACATTCCAAAAACATGCATGATAGGTTAAGTGTTGACTCTAAATTGTCCATTTGTGTGCGTGTGTGCGTGTGTGCGTGCGTGCGTGCGTGCGTGTGTGTGTGATTGTTTGTCTGCCCCGCAATCTACTGGCAACCAGCCAGCCTGCTCAAAGTCAGCTGGGATAGGCTCCAGCATACCCGCTACCCTAATGAAGAAAAGCAGTATAGAAAATGAATGAAGGAAGTACTGCATGTCAAATAAAAAGGAACACTTGTATTATTCTGTTGATGTTTCCCTTATTATGTCTGCTATATTGGGTAATACGATTGCAACCGTCACTATAGGGGTGTTATTTTATTTTCATTTGATTTATGAGGAAGGAATCCTACCTCACAGATACTCACTAATTATGGTTAGGTCTGGAAAATTAACTGTGATAAATGAGGGATTACTACACAGCAAAAATAATACATAACTGTACGTTTATTACACATTACTCTTTGACTGTAACGTCCTGAAGTAATAAAGTAAAACTATTTGCAAGTAAGACTAAATTGCCATAGTTCCATATTTTTAGTAAGCTAAGGACCAAGGGCTCGTCAATGCCATCAAATAATATGATCATCACAAATAAAATATCCTCATTTGCATTATGACATGAGTGCTATGCTGTTTTTAAAAACCTACTGCAAAAAATGGACATCTAAGATCCTTTGACAAGACTGCTCTGCCGTTTTTAGCATTTGAAAAAATACCAGTACCTCCCAAGTTTTTAAATAATATCCAGTCCGATGTCATGCATGGGCCAGTTGAACAGCCCTGCACTATTGTGTTTTGTAGGCAAAGTATGCAAAGTGTAATTTAATGTTTAGGTTGTGGAAAATCAGCGGAGAGTAACTATTATTACTACAGTGTATAATTAAAAAGTAGCAGTTACAGTAGTTCATAGTTGACTACGGCAAAGCGTAGCCGTCAAAACACCGAACAAGTGACAAAGCAGGTCCCAGGAGGATTTTATGGCTAAGAATCAAGATGGCGTGCTTTATAAGGCTTTAACCGGCTTAGGCCTGTCTCGGGTGGTTTGGCCTCTCAATCAAAAGGGATGTTCTCCCAGTGAAAGGAGATTCTGCTCGACAAACAGTCAGACACAGTCAACAGAGTCATGTGACTGTCCTGTCTTTAAAAAAAGTTTTACAAAGAGGAATCAATGAATTATCAATACAAGGGTTGGGCAGTAAGTCTCAAACGACTCCATCCAACAACATCTTGGGACAGAGTCTGTGAGTCCGGCCAACATCAGTGATACCTGACCTCACAGATTTCCCCTTCGGACCACGGGAAACATTTTTCACACTTTAGAACAGGGGTGGGCAAACTTTTTGACTCACGGGCCACATTGGCTTAAAATATTTGGCCAAGGGGTTGTCACTACAGGGTGGGCCTAAAGTAGGGTTACAGTTAACCCTTAATTATATCTTTAACTTAATTGTATCTTTACTTAGATATTTATTTACATAAATATCCTCCCTGAGTCACCACCTTATCGTGGTGGAGGAGTTTGCGTGTCCCAATAATCCTAGGAGCTAAGTTGTCGGGGGCTGTCATGCCCCTGGTAGGGTCACCAGTGTCAAACGGGTCCTAGGGGAGGGACCAGACAAAGAGTGGCTCAATAGACCCTGATGATGCACAAGAACAATGGACTTTGTTTTCCCTCGCCCGGATGCGGGTCACTGTGGCCCCACTCTGGTGACAGGCCTGGAGGTGAGGCACAATGGCAAGCGTCTGGTGGCCGGGCCTGCTACCATAGGGCCAGGTCGGCCACAGCCCGAAAAGGTAACGTGGGTCCCCCCCTTCTGAGCTCACCACTTGTGGGAGTGTCCAAATAGTTCGGTTGCAAAGAGAGCTGGGTGGCGGCCGGAGGCAGAGGCCTTGGCGTTCCGATCCTCAGCTACATAAGCTAATTGTCTACACCTCTCTGATGGGGAAGGAGCCTGACCTGGTGCGTGAGGTGGAGAAATTCCGGCTAGATATAGTCGGACTCATCTCAACGCAGAGTGAGGGCTCTAGAACCAGTCCTCTCGAGAGAGGTTGGACTTCACTCCACTCTGGTGTTGCCAGCAATGAATGCGACGGGCAAGGGTGGCAATTCTTGTAGCCCCTCGGCTCCAAGCCTGCACGTTGGAGTTTAACCCAGTAAACGAGAGGGTTGTTTCCCTACGCCTTCGGGTGGGGGGACGGGTCCTGACTGTGTTTGCGCTTATGCGCCAAACGGCAGTTCAGAATACCCATCCTTTTTGGAGTCCTTAGAGGAAATACTAGAGAGTGCTCCCTCGGGGGATTTCCTTGTTCTGCTGGGTTACTTCAACGCTCATGTTGGCAACGACAGTGAGACCTGGAGAGGCGTGATTGGGAGAAACGACCCCCTGTCTTAACCCGAGCGGTGTTTTGTTATTGGACTTCTGTGCTCGTCACGGATTGTCTATACCAAACACCATGTTCACCATGTTTACGTCTGGCAGAGTCCCCTGTCAGAAGGAGTTTTAACTCCCACCTCCGGGAGAGCTTTGAACATGTTCCGAGGGAGGCAGTGGACATTGAGTCCGAATGTGCAATGTTTCGTGCCTCCATTGACGATGCGGCTTATCGGAGCTGTGGCCGTAAAGTGGTCGGTGCCTGTCGTAAAGTTAATCCCAGAATCTGTTCTGATCTGGCAGGCTCCTTGAGGGTGCATGGGAGTTTGCCCAACCAGTCTACATGTGTTTTGTGGACTTGGAGAAGGCATTCGACCGTGTTCCTCTGGGATTACTGCGGGGAGTGCTCCGGGAATATGGGGTATCGGACCACCTAATCCAGGCGGTTCGTTCCCTGTCTGACCGGTGTCAGAGTTTGTTTCGCATTGCCGGCAATACTTTGGATCCATTTCCAGTGAGGGTTGGAATCCACCAGGGCTGCCCTTTGTCACCAATTCTGTTCACTACTTTCATGGACAGAATTTCTAGGCGCAGCCAGGGCGTTGAGGAGTTTCAGTTTAGTGGCAACAGGATTCGTTCTCTGCTTTTTGCAGATGATGTGGTCCTGTTGGCTTCATCGAGCAGTGACCTTTAACTCTCACTGGATCGGTTCGCAGCTGAGTGTGAAGCGGCTGGGATGAGAATCAGCACCTCCAAGTCCGAGTCCATGGTTCTCACCCGGAAAAGGGTGAAGTGCCATCTCCGGGTCGGGGATGAGGTCCTGCCTCAAGTGGAGCAGTTTAAGTACCTCGGGGTCTTGTTCACGAGTGAGGGAAGGATGGAATGCGAGATGGACAGGCGGATTGGTGCGGCGTCTGCAGTGATGCGGACTCTGCACCGGTCTGTTGTGGTGAAAAGAGAGCTGAGCCAAAAGGCAAAGCTCTCGATTTACCGGTCGATCTACGTTCCTACCCTCACCTATGGTCATGAGCTTTGGGTAGTGACCGAAAGGACAAGATCGCAGGCACAAGCGGCCTAAATGAGTTTTCTCCGCAGGGTGGCTGGGCTCTCCCTTAGAGATAGGGTGAGAAGCACGGTCATCCGGGAGAGACCCGGAGTAGAACCGCTGCTCCTCCGCATTGGGAGGAGCCAGATAAGGTGGCTCGGCCATCTGGTTAGGATGCCTCCTTGGGGAGGTATCCTGGGAAGACCCAGGACACATTAGAGAAACTATGTCTCTCGGCTGGCCCGGGAACGCCTCGGCATCCGCCGCGAAGAACTGGATGAAGTGGCCGGGGAAAGGGATATCTGGGCTACTCTGCTAAGGTTGCTGCCCCCGCGAGCTGACCTTGGATAAGTGGAAGAAAATGGATGGATGGATTATTTACATACATTAATTTTACATATTAGACATTTTACACTAAATATTTTATCTCTCAAGTGCTCAAATAAATCTAAATAAATTTCTAAATGTCTAATAAATGTAAAATGTCTAAGTGTTAACTGTAACCATACTTTTGGCCCACCATGTATATAGGTGGTCATCAAACAGAACGACATACATACATACGAAATAACACAACACATCCACAGCAAGTTAACGCATCACGTAAATCAACTACTGCTACTATGGGGGTAATAAACAACAACTAAGTGCTAAATATAACATGTAAGTTCAAGTGTTATTTGCAGGGGCCCGCAGGTAGTCCTGTGTCAACGACAGTATGATATACGAACGAACATGATGATTGGACATCAGGAGTTTGGGAAAGTTTCTCATTGTTTACTTCCCTGAAGACCTCATCAACAGGTTTTGCAATCAGGCAAAATGCGACGAACAGGGAAAAACGTTGTGAAAAAGGGTACCACATACGCGTACCTCGTGCGACTCAAGCGTTCCACAGTAGCACTGCAACTCACGTTGCCAGTTTTGATGTCAAAGGTTTAGAAAACGTAATTTGGAAACACCCAGTGGGCCGGATTAAGACTTTGACAGGCCCAATGTGGCCCGCAGTTTGCTTGCCTTTGCTCCAGAATCTAGTAAGTCTGCCATTAGGAACAGAGGCTGATATATTATACTGTATATCCTGATACCTGGACACTAATGACTTAACTGTATATGGTGGAACCCGTTTATGACGACGCCTCTCTAACATGATGACTGACATAAGCGGTTGTCGACATAACCAAAATCAAAACCGAACCTCGTCATTGCACACCCTTTTTCATGGATGATTTCATAGAAAAGACACATTTGAGGTTCAAATGGTACGTTGACCAAATCAGTGTATGTTGAAGTCGACTCAAGAGAGCACTTTTTAGTAATAGAAGAATGGATCAGGACTTGATCAGTTGGTTATCAGAAACGGGATCTCCCCAAGGACTTTGCACTTACCAGTTTTTGAGTCCCTTTGCTCCTAACAAGGCAGGACTTTTCCAGATTCTGATATCCCCCAATCACTTCAATTTCCTCTGCTGTTGGATACTTGTTCTTCATGGGCTCAGAAACAGTTAAAGTTGGGGTTTGCTGCTTCTGGAGTGTTTTTACGTTGGTGCACGCCTCTGTGACGGACGGCGTCATGGAATCAGCTGTTCTTCCTGCCAGTGTGGACTGTTTTGGGGTGATTGTGACGGTGGCCCCTCTCTTCACATGACCGCCAGAGGCACTACGGATGCAGAACAAAGTCGGCGAGGCTGTGGGGGAGCCAGTGAGAGACGGGGAACATGGGGAGGAGACTGGAGTTGGTGCGCAGTCTGAGGGTTTCAGAGATCTGTCTGGGGATTGGCTCCTGAGATGTGAGGTATTAATTGGGTTTAACTGCTTGAGCTGAGATGTTGGAGGAAAAAAACATCTGGGACGCATTTTCGAGTTCATATCAAGACCTGTTTCCTGACCTGTCTCCTCGATCTTGGCATAGTCTTTCAACTGGTGCTTCTTCATTCCTATGCTTTGAGTTCGTTTTGTCTCTTTCTCCTTATAAGGAGTGTTTGATGTTGTTTCTTCATGATCGTTTAGCTGAAATTTCTGGAGCCTGCAACTGTCCTCCCCTGAGAACACATTACCACCCTCGTGTTGTGCATTTTCTGAGATGAGGAGTTTCACCTTCACAAGATGCGCTGATGGCACATCCGCGTTCCTGTCTCTCAAACACAAGCCTGACCTCGAACCGACTGTTTCCAAGTTGTATATCCGACTCATGGCTGCCAGGGAGTTGGGATGCGGTGGCGAAGGAGAGAGAGCTTGTACGGGATTGAAGGCCAACGTGTATCCTTCCGCTTCCTTTTCTGACACTTCTTCCTGGTTCCTGTGGTAAGTCAGCTGTTCTTCCACATGCTTCACAGGGTTGGCTGCATCCTCAGATATTTGAAGAAATGATTCACCGGTATCTTCGGAGGGAGCTTCAGCTAGACCGCTGCTTACTTCCTTTCCTACAGAAACAGGAAGTTGAGCGCAGTTGTTCAACAGCCCGACTTCCTGTGTGACGTCAAAGTCAGTCACGGATGTCTGGGCCTCTGCATTTTCCTCACAGCTCTCTGCTGCAATCATTGTCTTCTGTAAATGAGCTGCAGGTTTTTCAGGCCTCCTCTCTTCACATATGTCTCTCGCTGTCATCAGAGACGCATCAGAGACTCCTGCACCTTCACCTCCATCCACACCATTTGTCCTCCTCAGCCTCTCCTGCTCTCTTTGCCTGATTTTCTCTCGCAGGGACTCAATGCGGCTCAAGGGCTTGCCAACTCTCCAGCTATCCCTCCTCTCAACCCTGCATCCTGCCTCTGAGTCTTTACTTTCCTTGCTTTGACTTGAGGTCTTATTTCTCTCCAACTCCTCTGCAACATAAAAGACAGCCCTGGGGATTTGGATCTCGAGGGCACCCGGGGGGTTTCCCATTACAGGGATTATTTTCGGAGATCTGGAAGTAGCGCTTTCATTGTAAATTTGTCCCCCCCCAGTCCTCTCATTGGTATCTGTTGTGTCCCCTGCTTTTTCTATTTTGCTGATGAGTCCTTCTGTTTGGTGGGACAACCCACTATACTCCGCCCCTTTTCGTACAACAGTACCGAGAAGACCAGAATACTCTCTGTGGTCCGATTCAAGTCTGAAGCAAGCCTCTGCACTGCTACGGTAGGCAGAAGCGTCAGGGTTTTCAAAAGCACCCAATATCGTTTTGTCGCAATTTCGTCTCCCCGAGTCACAGTCCTTCTCTGCGCTCAGCTGCCGTTTCTCAGTGCCTCGCTTCACCGCTCTTTCAGCCGCCCACGTCTTCGCTTCTTGCCTAATTGGTATTCTCCTCGCGAAGGAGATTCCCTCCGTGCTTTTAACAGATGCCATTGTAAATCCTTCTCTGTCTTCATCGCTCGCCATCCCCGCAGCCCGCCTCTCAACCGGGTCTAACTTTTTGACTTCTGCTCTATTTTGGAATCCCGTTCTTGTTTCAGTTCTTCTCTGATTCTCGTTGTTTTCTGCATCCTTTCCAAACTCGTCTCCACCCAAAAGCCGTGCACACCCGATTTTGCCCTTTACTGGTGGGTCCTTCCCTAAGCCTGACGCACTCCTGTCTGAATATATCCGCTCACGTGTTTTCCTCTCAAAACACACATCTGGATCTGGATCCTTAGCACAGAGGACCCTATCGGAGAAGCTAAAGGAACGTTTCGGCACTCCTTTAAGTGGCACATTTCTACCATCCAACATGCTTTCCGCTGTTTGTTCATTATTGATTTCACCAAAGTGTTTCCTCCTTCCAGGCCGGAGAAAATTATCTGAACTTTTGGATCTAGATGGAAGCATGCGGTGTTCTCCAAATTTAGTAAGCAGCTGGATAACTCGCCCTCCTTTCTCCTCAAACACATTGTCGTCCGAGCTGTCCCTGCTGTAATCCTTCGTCATTGTCGCCTGGCTGCACGGCCTCTCCTTCTCTTTGGGACTCTTCTTCAACCAGGACACATCGGTCATCAGCTTTCCTTCTGTGGCGCACGTTTCGTCATCCTCTTTCCCAGAACTTTTGCCGCCTGTGGGCTTTATGATGAGAACATCAGATGCTCTGATCTCGGTCACGCTCGCTCCTCCAGCCAGAATCTCCCTCAGGTCCATCTTCATCTCTCTCCTCCCTTGCAACTCCTCCTCAGAACTCTCTGCCTCCGTCTCCTTCCATTTAGCTCTGTTCTCGTCATTGCCTCGCTCCTCTTGTTCAATGATGATGATATTGTCAACGCGGATTGTTCGGAGACAAGGGACCAGTGTAGAAAAAGAACTTGTTTCATTTTCCTCTTTCAATAATTCTTCCTGCTTGGCTACGTCATTCCATAAACATTTGTCCTTTTCCCAAACCTCCCTGTTAGACTCTCTTCCCTGACTTCGGTCTCTGCTCCTTTCTTTGTCTCGTCCTTCACTCAAATCTCGAAATCTCTCTATTTTTAGCTCTATATTGATCCCCCGTCCTCTCTCCCTGTCATGACCCTTGGGGGTCAGTTTGTCTTTGTCCCTCTCTTTTGCTTCCGCCTCCTGGTACCCCGCACCTCCTTCCTTGCCCCTCCTCCACGTGCTCTGTGTGCGAATAAATGGGTTTTCGTGGACTGGAACGATGGTTTCCACAGACACCTCGCTTGCTGGTTTAGCTTCGGCATCCAGCCACTGGCCCGGATCTGGACTGAGCAACTGTTCACTTCCCTGATTGACAGTTACAGAGCTGTCTGTGTCACTCAATCCATCAGAGGGAGGTTGAGCATCCACCTGCAGGACAGTGAACTCTTTTTCCTTCTCCCTGTCAAACAGGACTTCCTGCTTCGCCTTCCTCCGCTGAATGATCCCCCGCTTCCAGGCAGGCATGTTGGCAAACTTCTCCTCCTCCTCTTTTTCTCGCCTCCCTCGCTCTTCTTCCTCTCTCCTCTTTTTCTCCAACAGAAGTTGCTTCCATTCCGGAAGAGAGGAGACGGACATGACAATACAGCGAGGTGGATGCCACTCCGTGCCTCTGTGACTGGGGTGCAGATATAAGGAGGTTCATGTAGTTAAATCATGTCTCACACCAGCGTAAAGATAAACATTGTGTACATTCGCATATTTTTGTTCATCCAAATCTACTCAATAAAACCGATATTTGTACCTTATCCAGGTCTAAAAATGAACCGGCCATTAGACAGCCATCAGCCACATTAAATGATTTGGTGTGCCAGATCTGGCATCCGGGCCTTGAGTTGGACACCCGAGTTTTATGTAGATAACCGATATATTAGAAACAACCTTTAGCATCGCGAAGGGCAAACTTTTCAATCGGCTCGCTATAGCTGGTTTGGGTGATACGGCAATGTTTTTAGGATTGACCAGGCACCAAGGTCAGTTACGGATTATTGTGTGTTGTTCCAGCAATCAGGTCTGGTGCTTGTGTGTCAGAGAAGAGTGTAGACTATAGGGGTATACAAATGTGCCAAAATGGCTCAACAAAACCGAACTTTGTGCTCAAGATGCAGCTCAACAAAACCCGAGTTCCCCAAACTTACTACTGGGTACTCATGCAAGGACTGCTGGGACATATACTGTAAGTCTGCTAACAATGGCCGAGTTAAAGTTTCATACTGCATTTTATTCCCGATGCACAGTTTAAAACGTGAGTAAATTCCCTGGGCTGAAAATCTGTATCTTTTACGGAGAATTTCATCAGAGAATGCTACCAGATCGGTGTGATCTCAAAGTAGCCACTCCCGTCGTAGTGCTGCTCATATTATTCTTGCCCCACATCACTAAATGAATGTGAACAGAGTGAAAACTGTGCTTTCGTTGCTGATTATTAGCTGAAAGTCTGGACTTTAGCCCATGTTACCATGGTGATATACAGTATGTCACTGCTACCTTTGTTGAACGGGCAAGCTTGGCTTTACACACTACACACCTGGCTAACCCAGGTGTGTACTTCACTTCTTACGTGTCATCACAACATTTTTGAATGAGTTTTCTGAATGCTTTATATTTGTATTTTTGTTCATTTGGCCATTTTCTGCTTGAAAAGACTTCATTTAGGTGAGAAAATATGCGCATTTCTGGCCTAATAAGAACCACAAGACATCATCATTTTTTAGTTTATTATTTTGAAAAAAAAATGACAAAGCGAAGACACAAAATTTGACGTGCAAAGTGGTGAGGAACGACTATTGGCTTTCATTTAAATCCCATGGCTGTGCCTGTGACCAATTACTTATTGCTTGCGTTTGTCAACAATACAGTATAACAATATCAGCAAAACAGATATTTGTGAAATTTGTGAAGTTTTGAGCTCATATGATGTTGATACTATACCGATATCAGTATTGGATTGACTTCCCCACCCCTCTCAATAGATGTTGGTCAAAATGTTGGCCCTGGACTGTTTATGTAACTAACTTAATTATTATTCTTAATTATTGTTATTATTGTTGTTATTATTACAGATTTATGTAAACCATATTGGTATATGCTGATCTTTAAATTTCAAAGGACGTGATTAACACATGATTTTTCTTGCGTAAAACAAACAATAAGCAATGTATAAATGAAAAACATGTGTTTTAAAAATAAAGTATTGAAATGATACTTACAAGAATCTTTTGTATTACTATTGCTGCACCCACTTGGACTTCTCCCTCCACTCAGCCATGTCTTCTCCTACCGCATATATTAATCTCTAAAGTGTATACATTTGTTTACCAAAAAAAAAAAAGAAACATAATAAAAACGCTTTTTTTAAAGGTCCCTAACAGGAGTGACCGAGTGTGAGAGCACCGCGACATGTAGTAAATATTGTCAGCTTCACAGCGCCAGCACAGTAATCCGATAATTACGTTCAATTGCATCAGAAGAGTTAAGTGGCAGGCACCATATTGTGGGACCTAAAAAAGGCGTTTAAAGAACAGGACCGTCTGCCCGGGCTCTAACCCCCACTACATACACCCCCGCACACACACACACACACACACACCCAGACACACACCCACAGTCTCATCCTTCCATTCTGCCAGGCTAATTGAAGGAGATGTGCAGGAAGAGAAGCATTCTACAAAATCACTATAGACTCTTTTACCATGTACTGTACATGTACATGTACCACATTGACATATTATCATCATAAGAAATAAACGAGATTATACATTTTACAGTTATTGGTGAATTTTTAGCTTTCTGCGCACCAAACACTTTGCTGTTTTAAAGCATTTTCATTTCACTTTTATGTCCGCAAATTGTAACTGCTATATTTAGGCCAGATGCTACAAAATCTATTTGTTATGATTATTTCTATAATATTTACAGTGAAAAAGTGTTCCTGGTTACTTCTTTTTTTGAACGTTTTCCATGCTTCAATGTTTTACATCATGAAACTAATTTAAATATTAGTCAAGGACAACACAACTGAACACAAAATGCAATTTTTAAATAAAAACACAGCTCAAGTGAGATTAATTGAGATCTACCAGTCTGGAAAAGGTTATAAATCAATTTTTAAAGCTTTGGGACTCCAGCGAACCACAGTGAGAGCCATGATCCACAAATGGCAAAAACACGGAACAGTGGAGAACTTTCCCAGGAGTTGCCAGCCAACCAAAATTCTCCCAAGAGCACAGTGACGACTAACCCAAGAGGTCACAAAAGATCCCACAACAACATCCAAACAACCGCAGGCCTTACTTGCCTCACTTGTCAGTGTTCTAGATTCCACCATAAGAAAGGGCGGAAAAAGTTCCAAGACAAAAACCACTCGTCTCAGTTTTGCCAGAAAATCAAAATACTGGATATCATCACAGTGTCTGTGAATGCACCTTTTGAATATCTTATATTGGTATTTTAGTTGAAAATGTTGAGCTTGAAATCATGTAGGCAAAAAATATGTAACATTTGCTGAAATACAGTATGCATACTTTTTTACTACTACGAGGTCATATTCAACCAAGAAACACCTCGATTTATTAATTGCCATGTTCTTGGAAAACCGTGATAGAGTGAAGCCGAAATTGGAACTGCAACGTGGCGAGGGCATAACGGCATTCCACATTGTTTTCTGCATGTAAAACTAAAAACATTCTCTCTATAAAAAAAGTTTGTTCCAATTTGTGGGCATTTGGAACAGATGAATTGGATACAATGTACATTATTTCCTATGGGAAGTGTAGACTAATGAAAATCGAGCTCTGTGGACGGGACAACCCACTATAACAAACGTTTAAGAACGTCTAGATTGAATTGTTTTTGCTTAACTCGTATGCACGTTCATCTAAAATTATAACCTTACCATTACCATATGAGGCTCTATGTGAGAAAATGTTTGGACACCCCCCTCCATTTGTTAACAGCCATGTCCGTATTACGTGTAACTACACTCCCCACTGTCCTCCAAACTATGTGAAAACATGTATATGTCGCCATCTGCTCTCTGTTCCTCAAGCACTAAGGTTCTTCCAGAAGAACAGTCGGTCGTAGAACAGCATTTGGCTTTCGCAGCAGCAGGACAACTTTCACTCCTCCTTGTGGTTACTGTCCCGGTGGGGGGTTGCGGCTGTGGCCCCAGGCGGCTCGTTAAAGAGCCGCACCTTGCAGCTAAACTGGTCGCAGAGGAAAGCTAAATCCTGTTTGTCCAGCGAGTGTGCCAGCGTCAGGTAGGCTGACATGGTTAGTGCCAGGAGCAGCCTGTCCAGGGATAAAGCCGGCAGGAGCCACAAAACCACGCCCAGCTCCAGGCACACTGGGTGGCGGAAGTGAGACAGGAAGCGTTGTGCCTGGGGCGACTTATGAGACAGTGGCTCCCCCAGACCCAAACACTTGTAATACACCTATGAAAGAACAGCAGCATTAAATTACTGTACATACAAAAAAACTGCATTTGTTTTCACTTTTTTTCACATTGTTTTGTCATTCAGTCACTTTTGTTGACTGAATGAATCCATACAGATACGCGCCCAATCACAAAACATGCCTTAAGTGGCAACCAGAACCCGAAGTCATTGTGCCCCCGCTCCATCACCCATCTGTGACATCATCATTGACGGTTAGGAAAGCTCTGCGTACCTGCTTTAAGCCCAGCAGTTCTGGGTAGTCAAACATCAGGAGGATGCTGCAGATGATGGCCCAGCAGAAGAAATGCACAACAAAGCACAGCAGAGGGAACCAGACACTCCACGGTGCATGACGCACCGACCACAGACAGGGCGCGCCAGACACCGGCTGCCAGTAATTCATCAGGATCTGATGGCGGAGAGTGTGTACATGAATGTTCTATTTTTTTTATTTATTAAACCAAAAAATGCTGTACAGTGACTTTTGAAGATTCCAATAGACACATAAAACCATACCATGCTATAAATATACTGTATACATCCATTTGTATACAATGTTTACTTTAGCAAGCTCTGTACCTGCAGGGCCAATGCAGTGGTGAAGCAGTACGCCATCCTGTTCACGGACCCGAGGACTGACTGGCAGGCCTGTTTTACGGGAGTCCACGCAAGCAGAGTATGTTGCAAGGTGAAGAGAGCCAGCAGAGCAACATCCACAACCAAAGACTTAAGGACAGAGCTGTCCTGCAGGGCCGCTGACCACGATATGGAATCTAAAGAGGCGTAAAAAACCTGCATCTATTATCATCATTATTATCATTATTATCATTATTAGGCTATTATGCACCGTGGAAGACATTTCACCCAAGATTACTGTTTGCATTATTCTTACTTTTATTTGGTTGTTTATCTAATATTTGAATTTCGAATGCACCTTGTCGATTATGAAAAGAAATTTAACTTGCACATTTACATTTTGTCTCACTAAAGGCCAGAGGGAAAACACGGGACCGACCTGCGCAGTAAGGGGTTAATCTTGGTATACGTCAAAGTGGGCAAACTTGTGCTGGTATACGGCGGCTATTACTGTACCACGTCAGATACATATACGTCATTCAAAATGAAAAATATCTGCGCCCAACGTGGGGCTCGAACCCACGACCCTGAGATTAAGAGTCTCATGCTCTACCGACTGAGCTAGCCGGGCTGCACAACCAGGTAGCCCATTGCAACCATAAAGACGAATTCACCGGCCGTCCCATACGCAGAACTTGAAAAATATTTGCATCAATTGTTCCCATCGCGTCTGTACACTTCCGAAAAAAAAGTGTCGCTCATGACAAAGACTTGACGTTAGCAGCAGTTTGCTGGAGGATTTACCTTGACAGAGTGTCGTCTCCCCCGTGATGTTATGGTAAATGACTCGAAATGATAGAAACCTAATAAAAAGTGCGCCCGATATGAAAACAAACGCAAAATTAAGCAACGCTAAGGCGCAAAGAGCGCAGCAACGAACGGTGACTGACGCCATTTCGAGCAGACTGTTTTCGCTTCATTTGTCAAGAGGGCTCTTCCGGGAGCGCACATTGTTGTAGTTTCAAATGACCGACACGGGGAGGCGCTGCCAAACCTCTACAAAATTCTATTTATTATCCATTCCGTACTAGGACAATGAAGTTTACACAAATATCCAACGTAAAATGCAAAATATCCGTTTTGGAAGGTCAGATGAAATGGTTAGAGGAGGCCTACTCTGTCTCTCAAGATGAACACACTCTAAACGATATAAGAAAAACCAAAGTGGAACTTGAGGAAATATTAAATAAGAAAACACAATTCTTAGTACAAAGGCTTTGCTTGGAGAACTTTGAACATAGTAACAAATCTGGGACATTTTTGGCTAATCAATTAATAACAAATAAAGAGAAAACAACTATCTATGCCGTTAAAGACTCTGCAGGAAATATCAGCCATGACCCTGATAAAATAAACAGGATTTTTAGGGATTATTATAAAGCATTATACACACCACAATTACACCCATCAGATGATGATATAGATCAGTTTCTTAGGAATTTAAATCTACCGATATTACAACGGAACCAGAAAACATCTCTGGACTCACCTCTATCTGTTGGTGAACTCCAGGAAGCTCTCCAGCTCATGCCTAATAATAAAGCCCCAGGCCCAGATGGTTTTCCTGCTGAATTCTACAAAGAATTCTGGACTACACTGGCGCCAACTTTTTACAAAATGCTATTAGAAATAAAGGAGAAAAATAAAATGCCTCCAACTATGAACTTAGCTAATATTACTCTCTTATTAAAACCAG
>QODF01000197.1:324551-338937 GCA_024372805.1 Oostethus manadensis | reverse complement strand
AGAGAAGAGAAATATGATCTTTGGAATAAACTAAACCTAAAACACAAATATGCAAAAACAACACCCCAAAAAACCTTTAGTACTTCAGTATGTGGAATCAAACTGTGGAATGGAAGAAGGAAGAAAGAAGTAAAAGAATGCTCTACAATGAGCGACTTCAAGAAACATTACAAACAGTTGATGTTTACAAAATACAAGGAAGAAGAAATATTGTGTACATCCAAGGCCATATTACTTCGTTCCTTGGAGAGTAAATTGTCTGTTGACTGTCAATGCTATGTTTACTATCACCTTATACTAGGAATTTCATCCTAGTGAGAACATTGTCTGTACTACAACAACGTTCTGTTGCAATTGTTATACACCACTCATCACTATTATTTTTTTTTTTTATGATTATCATTCATCAGGACGGCAAAATAATTTATTTACTATGATAAGGACTACTATTTATCACACTGTCACATGACCTTACTTATGCATTCAAACTTAGTAAGTGCAGGAAGTGTACAAATGTATTGAAATAGGAGAAATAGGATTTAATAAGCTTTGCTTCTTCCTACTCCTTTTGGACATGTGGAACTGTCGAGTGTATTAAGTGATGTATTCCAATGTTATTTACATGCATGTTCAAATAAAATTCAACCATTACCGCCATACCATTACAGCGAGTTTGGCATTCCGCCTCAAGGTCACACGCTTTTCTTTTTTTTTGTCTTGTCCAGCATCATAACAGCTAAATGGGAGTCAAGCTGCCTTTAAATGCTGAGCAAAATTTATTTGCCAAGGGAGACTTCATAATCCAAATGAGTCTCCCTTGACATTTGACTGCGTTTATTATGAATTTTGTTGCGCCACATTTTGATGCCGGACCTGACCTGAAAAGGGACGGGTGGGGGGTGGGGTGGGGGATATAAGAAAGGGTGCAGAAGAACCTCACAAACATATTTCAACCATATTATAAACAACCGTGATAATCACAATTTTAGCAACAACCAGAACAGTCACAGA
Source organism: Oostethus manadensis (assembly GCA_024372805.1). Lineage (NCBI taxonomy): Eukaryota > Metazoa > Chordata > Actinopteri > Syngnathiformes > Syngnathidae > Oostethus > Oostethus manadensis. Next base: position 337,926 of record QODF01000197.1, on the reverse strand, counting down.
GCAAAATGAGCAAAAATACAGGGGAAAAAATATTAATAATAATGATAATACTAATTACTAATACTAATTCAGAAGACCCCAATGAAAAAAATCAAGAGGAGTGACCGCACGTCGCCCGGACGTGGGATACCGGGGCCTCACCCTGGAGCCAGGCCTGGGGGAGGGGCTCGCAGGCTAGTGCCTGGTGGCCAAGCCTTTACCCGTGGGGCCTGGCCGGGCCCATCCCGAAGAAGGAACACGGGAACTCCCCACGCAGACCCACCACCTGCAGGGGCAAGCATAAGGGTCCGGTGCTATGTGATTTGGGCAGTAGTCGAGGGCGGGTGTCCGGCGACCTGGTCTTTAGCGGCCAAATCTGGATCTTGGGTCATGAAATGTCACTTCTCGGGTGGGGTAGGAGCTCGAGCTTGTGGAAGAGGCGGAGACATTCCGATTCGATGTAGTCGGACTCACCTCAACCCACAGTTGGTGTTCTGGAACCAAATTCCTTGAGAGGGGCTGGACCTTGTTCTTCTCTGGAGTTGCTGCGAGGGAAAGGAGGCAAACTGGTGTGGGCTTGGTGCTGAAGTCATCCCCTGGACTTCTGTGCGAATTACAGTTTGCCCATAACAAACACCATGTTCGAACATAAGGATGTCCATAAGTGCACTTGGCACCAGGACACCCTAGGTCGCAGGTCTATGATCGACTTTGTGGTCGTATCATCAGACCTGCGTCCGTATGTTCTGGACACGCGGGTGAAGAGAGGGGCTGAGCTGTCAACTGACCACCACCTGGTGATGAGTTGGATTAGATGGCGGGGAAGGATGCCGGACAGACCTGGCAGACCCAAACGCGTAGTGAGGGTGTGCTGGGAACGTCTGGCAGAATCTCCCGTTCGTCGAGTCTTCAACTCTCATCTCCGGCAGAGCTTCGCCTGCATTTCGAGGGAGGACCGGGATATTGAGTCCGAATGGGCCGTATTCCGTGCCTCTATTGCTGAGGCAGCCAGTTGTGGTTGCGGCCGCAAGGTGGTCGGTGCCAGTCGTGGTGGCAAGCCCCGAACCCGATGGTGGACACCGGGGGTTAGGGCTGCCGTCAAGCTGAAAAAGGAGTCCTATCGAGCATGGATGGCTTGCGGGACTCCCGAAGCAGCTGACAGGTACCGGCAGGCCAAGCGGCACGCGGCTTCGGCGGTGGTCGAGGCAAAAACTCGGGTGTGGGAGGAGTTCGGTGAGGCTATGGAGCACGACTTTCGGTCGGCCTCGAAGAGGTTCTGGCAAACCGTCCGACACCTCAGAAAGGGGAAGCAGCCCCCAGTTCACACTGTTTACAGTGCGGACGGGGGCTTGCTGACCACGACTGTGGATATAGTTGGTCGGTGGAAGGAATACTTCGAGGCCCTTCTCAATCCCACTGACATGCCTTCCATAGAGGAAGCAGAGTCTGAGGATACGTACGTGGACAGTTCTATCACCGTGGCTGAGGTAATTGGGGTAGTCAAATCACTCCCCAGTGGCAAGGCTCCGGGGGTAGACGAGTTCCGCTCAGAATTTCTCAAGGCTCTGGATGTTGGAGGACTGTGTTGGTTGACACGCCTCTACAACATTGCATGGAAGTCAGGAACAGTACCTCTGGACTGGCAGACCGGGGTGGTGGTCCCCATTTTTAAAAAGGGTGACCGGAGGGTGTGTTCCAACTATAGGGGGATCACACTCCTCAGCCTTCCTGGGAAAGTCTACTCCAGGGTGCTGGAGAGAAGGGTACGACCGTTAGTCGAACCTCGGTTAGAGGAGCTGCAATGTGGTTTTCGTCCCGGTCGCGGAACACTGGACCAGCTCTACACCCTTGCAAGGGTACTCGAGGGTATGTGGGAGTTTGCCCAACCAGTCTACATGTGCTTTGTGGACCTGGAAAAGGCATTCGACCGTGTCCCTCGTGGTGTCCTGTGGGGGGTGCTCCGGGAGTACGGGATTGATGGTCCGCTTCTACGTGCCATTCGGTCCTTGTACAATCGAAGCAGGAGCCTGGTTCGCATTGCCAGCAGTAAGTCGAGCTTGTTTCCGGTGAACGTTGGCCTCCGCCAAGGCTGCCCTTTGTCACCGATTCTGTTCGTAATCTTTATGGACAGAATTTCTAGGCGCAGTCAAGGTGTTGAGGGAGTCCAGCTTGGTGACCTTAGGATCTCATCTCTGCTATTTGCAGACGATGTGGTCCTTATGGCCTCATCAGGCTGTGACCTTCGGCGTTTACTGGAGCGATTTGCAGCTGAGTGTGAAGCTTCTGGGATGAGACTCAGCACCTCCAAATCCGAGGCCATAGTCAACTCACCCCGTCGACGTCTCCGGGTCGGTACCACCGGGTCTCTCCGATGCCGACGGGCCGGCGCTTCTGTGGGAGGTCCACGCCACACCGATGCCATGGGAACCAGATTGCCGCCTGGCCCCCACATCATGCCCTCCAGCTCCCTCGGCGAGTACCTTGCCGTCTCCTTCTCCATTGCTGCAAAAAAAATCCTGGCCCAGTCGCCGTCCGGGGAGTCATACGTTGGTCGGTTCATTCTGTCATGAAACGCTAGGCTAGCTCGGCGCGGCATGGTGAAAACCCCGGGGAAGAAGCGAGCTGGACGTCAGGCAGGTAAGTTCGGCAGGAATCTTTAATAATAGAAAACACAGACGGAGAAAAACCATACGCAACAACACACAACAACAATGAACCGACCAACTAAAGGTGCACACACCTGAACTTAAATAGCAAGAAAGTAACGAGAGGCAGGTGTGTGTAATTAAAGTAGCGGAGACAACTTAGAGGGAAGAAAAAACATGAAACTAAAACTACTGTCACAACACTGATCGTGACAACATCCAGCTGGAGTGGAGCCACAGCCAAGAAGACCTCTCTTTAACCTCAGGCGATGTACCAGGTACCTCAATAGATTGCTGCCAACAATGAGCCTATCACTCTGGCCCTCTAGCACTAGCATTGGCCCAATCACTCTGCATCCATAAGCTTCCACTTCCAAGTCGCACACACCCGCCGGTACAGTCTTCGAACCTCCACATCCTGTCAAGACAACATCAATTGGTTCAAGGGCTGTGTCCTTCATCAAATGTTGTTCTACCGACTGAGGAAGGACAGTTGCCTTCAGTGTACAAGCCATTGAGCCACTGTCAAGGATTGCCCGGACACTTTCCCACCCAAAATTCATAAAATAGTTCATGTGGTTTTAGTCGCTGAACGTTCTGAAGGACAGGTGTACGTCCTCGGGCTTTTTCCTCAGATAGACTCTGCTAAATGGACTCTCTATTAGCGACATCATCGATGTTCATCTTCATTTCAGTCAGGGGGACCACAGTCAGGCCTAGCACTTGTCCCCACCACATGCAGGCTAATTAGTTTCCTCTTCCTTTACTGCAGGTTCAGGGAACTGGTGTCAACCTGGTGTGTCCGAGGCCACTCAGCTCGTGTGTTGCAAAACGGACAATGCGCAGCCGAGTAACCCTGCAGTGTAATGAGTTCTGTGTCCCACATCCCAACCAAATTACACAGGTGGCCGGCGGCTTTATCACAGCTGTCTGACTCAGTGGGGGACGCATGGCTGACCCTTCAACCCGCCTTGCTTGTTGTGGGCCATGTGTCAGCACCTGCTCCAGCATGATATGATGCAATCAAGCCGGTCAGCGGAGCCCTCAACCAGTGAGTCTGTAACTAGGGGGCCAACAGGCTCAGAAGGTAACATACGCTTATCCTCAGGTGTCACATGATGCATCCGGGGACTCACTTCCTGCAGTTGTGATGTTACGGTTGTGGCCCAGTTTGGCTGTGAACTTGCGCTTGTGAGGGCGCTTGTGTTCTACAAGCTTTTCATGAACATCAGCAGCGGTCCATTGCTGCTCCATTGGGGGTTCCCTAGTTACATATTAAGACATCGCAGAACTCAAAGGGAGTGAGGCTTCATTCAAGCTGCAATGTCTTCAAAACAAACTTTCATCAACCGGAGGACAATGTACACATCATTGGAACGGAATGTCTCAAACACCATCAAAGGTCAAGCTCCAGGCTTCCCCCTGACCCTTTCCTGTGCAACGGCATGATTTCATTACCGAGCACACACATAGATAAAGCCAACAAGACTTTTCTTAAGAACAGAGAACCAATGATTACATTAGCGAAATCATGTGTATGGGAGCAAATATGGATTTTGGCTGGAATGGATTTTGTATATACATTTTTCTAACATGTACGACATCATTATTGCCTCCCACTCCCAACCTGTAAGTGCATCATTACTAGACTTTGTAACACTGCCACTGAAAATAATCTATCAGGTTCCTAAAGAAAAATACGCTTTGAGAACAAATATTCGGTCACAGAAATAACAAAATGCGTCACTAATTACGCATATGGTATCCAGTGGGCGCACCACCCCGTGTTCAACAAGCAACACCCCCACCTGGTGGCTAAACGACAGACTGCCTCACTGCGTCCTCAATGACGAATTACGTAGATGGCGCTGCCTCGTCAGTGCGGAGTGCGGCACCAATGTAACCCTTGTCGGTGGTGCAGGTCCCCTGAGCTCTGCGTTGAGTGCTTTTGGTGGAAATTAGCAGGAGACTTGGAGCTTGTGGTAGCAGTGACACGTTTATTTCCTGGTGTGAGACAATGTGCACTGGTCAATATCGTCTAGTTTGTGTAACATACTGAAATATATACAGTGAAAAAATCAATAAGAGCAAGAATAACAATTAGGCAACATGGAGAATCATTAATAGTGTTATTAAAAGTAATAAAACAAAACATGTATGCCCAAATTATTATTTTTTTTTAGAAACAATTGTGAGATATCTGCTGAGAAAACAATTTCCAATGAATTTTGTAATTATTTTGCAAAAATAGGTAGCTCCATTGCAGAAAAGATCCCAATAACACTACAAAACACAGAAAATATTGTACATGCCTGTTTAAACAGTATCTTTCTTACAAATGTTGAAAAAGAAGAAATACTTAAATTTGTAAAAACCGTGCTAACAAGAGATGGACAGATTGTGAAGGGTTAGATATGACAATTGTAAAAAACTAATAATTGAATCTGTTATTGAACCTTTTACATATATTTGTAATTTTTCACTGACAACAGGAATTTTTCCAGATAAAATGAAAGTGGCTGAAGTTGTTTCCCTTTACAAAAATGGAGACAAACATGATTTTTCTAACTACAGGCCAGTTTCCTTGCTTTCACAATTTTCAAAAATCTTAGAAAAGGTATTTGCAATTAGACTTAAATAATTTATACAAAAAGAAAATATTTCAAATAACTGTCAGTATGGCTATAATGGAACTAACTGAAAATATAGCAAGAGAAATGGACAGTAAAAATATTCTTGTAAGCATTTTCATTGACTTACAAAAAGCTTTTGATGTAATAAATCACTCAAGATTACTCTGGAAACTTGAAAAATATGGAATAAGGGGATTGGCTTAAAAATGGATTAAAAACTATTTAGAAAACAGAAAACAGTATGTTCAGATACACAACACCAAGTCAGACCTTTGCAACATCCGTTGTGGGGTGCCACAGGGCTCAATACTTGGACCAATTTTATTCATATTATACATGAACGACTTTCCAAAAGCCTCAGATGTACTTCAGAGTGTTCTGTTTGCTGATGACACAATGTTATTCTATTCAGCAAAAACTATGCAAGAAGTGGAACATACAGTGAACAAGGAGCTCAAAAAAATAAAACTTTAGTTCGACCAAAATAAATTAGCACTTAATGTTAAAAAAAAAAACTATATTCAATGATAGAAAGAAAAACATTGATATATCACTAAAGATAGATGGGATGGACATAGAAAGAGTAAAAGCAACTAAATTTCAAGGAGTCATCATTGATGAGGACCTGAGCTGGAAATCACATATAAATTATACAAAAGGTAAAGTTGCCAAATCTATTGCTGTTTTGCATAAAGTGAAATTCTTTTTGACTCACTCAGCTCTGCTCAATTTATACAACACAATGATTTTCCATATTTAACATACTGTGTAGAAATTTAGGGATCAACCTGTAAAACATTTACCAATCCATTGTTTATCTTACAGAAAAAAAGCCATGAACGAAATGACAAAAGATATAGAGAGCCATCAAACCCATTGTTTGTTAAATGTAAGTTTTTAAAATGTTATTATATAGTTGAGCATAAAATTATTCAGGTTTTGTACAAAGCTAATAAAAATATGTTACCAGCAAACATTCAGGAAGATTTTGAAAAACAAGTCAGTCATTACAATCTCAAAGGAAATGATATTTTCAAAAAACCCCAGTTCAGGTCCAGAGCAAAGGAACAGACTGTCACAGTAAAAGGAATTCATCTATGGAACAAGCTTCAGGAAGAAATAAAAGACTCTAAGATGATCCCGTTGTTCAAGAAATTCATAAAAGCTGCAATAATAAAGAAGTATGATGTTTCATACATTGTAAAATTTCAGTCAAATGTTAGCGATGTATGTGTCACGTTTGATTTACAATTAGAGGATGGACCCCGAGGATGCAGAGATGAAGGCAGTTCCAGCAGGGCGAGTGTCTAACGTCACGAAACAGGCCAAAACCAGAACTGAAGGCGACGGTGCAAAAAATACTGGAAACACTGTGGAAAAAATTCACAAAGGGAACAAAACACAGAAACAGCGTGAAGACACTACACAGTGAGCCAGACAGAAGTACTGGGCTGGGCTGAGACGACGGAGATGAATCCCGAATGGTAGCCCTGCAGCAGGTGAGAAGGGACACCGCAGGACACTAGAGAACAAACCCGCACTGTGAGAACCACCAACGGAGAATAATCCAGCAACTATCGTCACCAGCTGAGGTGGTAATAAGCCTGACTAATGAGTACCAGCTGCAGGGCTCCAGTAGCTCCACTCAGCTTAGGGTGTGTCAGCATTTGCAGGGCAGTAACAAAAAAGTGTAAGAAAATGGACTGCAGCACCAGCACTAACCTGCTTCCCGGGGGAGCGTGATAGTACCCCTCCTCCAAACTCAACGGACACCTCCCGGTTTGTCCGGGAACTTACGGTAAAACTCTGAAATTAGCTGAGGGTCGAGAATAAGGGGCCGAGGGATCCATGAACGATCCTCAGGACCATAACACTCCCAGTCGATAAGATACTGGACACCCCTGCCGCGTCTCCTGGCGTCCAGGATGGCTTTGGCGGTAAAAGCGGGGTGACCCTCAATTAACCGTGGTGAAGGAGGCACTGGCGGAGGATTGAGGTCGCACGAAGTGACAGGTTTGAGACGGGATACATGGTATACAGAATAGGACTTGAGAGAGCGAGGAATCTTGAACTTGGCTGACACCGGGTTCACCATCCGCTCAACCTCAAATGGACCCACATACCGCGGCGCCAACTTCCTAGGTTCTATCGCCAGGGGAAGGTCCCGCGATGTCAACCACACTTTCTGCCCCGATGTGTAGTCTGGGGCTGGCGTCCGACGGCGGTTGGCCAATCTCTCATTGCGGACCAGGGCGGCTTTGGTGTCTCTCCACACACGATGGATACGGCGGAGATGGGCGGCCACTGACAGAACAGAGCATCTAGACTCCTGGGAGAAAAATACAGGTGGCTGGAAGCCATAGACCACATAAAATGGGGACACGCCGATGGAAAAACACACCAAGGTGTTATGCGCATATTTTACCCAAGGCAGGAAAGAGGACCAGGACGTGGGACTTGGTGGCACACACACCGAAGGGCGGCCTCCAGGTCTTGATTGACACGTTTCGTCTGACCATTTGATTGAGGGTGGTAACCTGAGGATAGGCTGGGAGTATCTACCAAAGCCTTGCACAACGCCCCCCAGATGGAGGAGGAAAACTGTGGACCCCTGTCAGATACTACGCCGCAGGGGATGCCATGGAGGCGGACCACATGCTGGACCAGAAGCTTGGCGGTCTGAAGAGCGGATGGAAGCTTGCGAAGAGGGACGAAATGGGTGAATTTTGAAAACCTGTCCACTATGGAAGGTATGACAGTGAAACCCCTAGAAGCGGGGAGTCCAGAAACAAAGTACAGCGATATGTGGGACCATGGCCGAGAAGGAATAGAGAGGGGCAGCAAAAGTCCAGCAGGAGCCCGACGGGAGGACTTGCCTCTGGCACAAACAGAACAGGCTGCGACAAAGCCTTTTGAGTCTGAGTGAAGGGTGGGCCACCAAAACTGCTGAGACAGGAGGAAAGCAGTACGTCTAGCTCCGGGATGACAAGCGAGCTTGGAACTGTGAGCCCACATTAGCACTTCTGCACAAAGGTCTCGAGGAACGAACAGTCTCCCTTCGGGGCATCCAATGGGCGGGGGGATGTCCCTCCTAGCCTCCATGACACGCCTCTCCACCTCCGACTGGACGGCACCAAGGATCCGGGACTGCGGAAGGATGTGTTCAGGACTGGCGTCCTACACAGGCGGCGCATACATCCTGGAAAGAGCCTCTGGCTTTCCATTGGGGGAACCAGGATGGTAGGTGAGTGTAAAGTTGAACCTGGTCAGAAAAAGGGACCATCGTGCCTGACGGGGATTGAGGCGCTGGGCTGAGCGGATGTAGGAAAGGTTCCTGTGGTCCGTGTAAATGGTGAAGTAGGGACGACCCCTCCAACCAGTGCCTCCATTCCTGAAGGGCCAGGACCACCGCCAATAGCTTCCCGTTGCCAACATCAAAGTTCCGCTCAGGGCCGATAGACGCCTGGAGAAAAAGGTGCAAGTGTGCAGCCGTTGGTCCGAGCTGGAGCACTGGGAGAGCACGGCCCCGATTCCTGTGTCGGACGCGTCCACCTCAACAACAAAAGGAAGGGAGGGGTTAGGATGGATAAGGACTGGAGCGGAAGTGAAACGCACCTTAAGGCGTCGAAAAGCCCGGTCGGCCTCCTGTGTCCATCTAAATGGCACCTTAAGGGATCTCAGCTTGTTCAAAGGCTCGGCAACTTTACTAAAATCCCGAATAGCGCAGGTAAAAGTTGAAAACCCCCTGGAACCTCTGCAACAGCTTTCTGGATGTAGGAGTGGGCCAGTCAACCACAGCCTGGATCTTAGCTGGGTCGGGTTTAACCTGCCCCTTCTCCACGATAAAACCCAAAAAGGACACAGAAGACACGTGAAATAAGCACTTTTGAGCTTTAACGTATAACCGGTTCTCTAACAACCTCTGAAGAACGAGCCGAAGGTGCTGGCGGTGTTGTTGTGCTGAGGAGGAAAAAATAAGGATGTGGTCTAAATAAACAAACACACACCGATCTAACATGTCGCGAAGAACATCATTACTGAGACACTGAAAAACCGCAGGAGCATTATTGAGGCCAAAAGGCATGACGCAGTTCTCAAAGTGGCGGCGAAGGGAAGGCGAGGCAGACCGGAGACAGTGTGAGTAACAGAATGGGCTCCAGTTATCGATCTTAAGAGCAACCCAGTCGATGAGCGGGCTGTGACGTCGAAGCCGGCGAAGACCTAACACGACAGGAGCAGAACATGATGACATGATAAAAAATGAAATGGACTCGTGGTGATTGACGGAGAGTAAGAGAGAAGAGAACATTAGCTGGGAGGCGCCCGTCGAGCGACCGAACCTTCTTACACCTATCTATGGGCTCTGTGGGAATCCCAAGCTGTTCTACTAACCCACCATCGATAAAATTCTCATCCGCCCCTGAGTCAACCAGAGCACATGTAGAATAAGACTCCTCCCCTCCCAGGTCAGAGTACCTTCAATCTGAAGCCGTCCAACAACAGATGTGGATGATGGAGGAGGAGGAGAAGCCGGCGTGCTTCTAGGAATGTCCTTGGTGGGGATTGAACGCCGAACAGCCGGACGGAGGGAGCACTGATGTGGTCTGCTGCTCCGCAGTACAGGCAAAGGTGGGAACGTACCCGGCGACTCCTCTCTGCTGCTCAAAGTCGGTTGGCTCCAAGCTGCATGGGCACCGCGTCCTCTGTAACCTCCGCAGAAGAACCTGGCGACGAAAACGGCATCCGCAGAGGCTGACGGCTCCACGTAGACTGACGGCAGGGCTAAGTTTGAGGCTTGTGTAGGCTCCAGCCTACGCTGTTGGCTGCGTTTTTCCAGCCTTATAGAAAGAGAGTTGAGCTCCTCCAAAGTCTGAGTCTCGTCCACGACAGCCAGCTCATCGTGCAGGCGGGAGTTAAGGCTGGATAGGAAGGTGCTCCGCAGGGCCTTCTCATCCCATCCGCTGCCAGGATGCGGAAGGAAATTGAATGGTCCGCCACCGAACAGGTCCCTTGGCGTAGAGCCGCTAGACGGGAGCCTGCCTCTCGCTCTCTTATGGGGTGATCGAACACACTCTTGAGCTCTTTAACAAAAAGTGGTAAACTGGAGAGGAGCTCAGGCCTACTCTCCCCAACCACCACAGCCCAATTGGCGGCCCGCCCGGCCAGTAGGCCAATCATAAAGGCTACCTTGGCAGCTTCAGTGGAGTAGGTTAGTGGTTGTTGCTGGAAAATGAGTGAGCATTGATGTATGAACAGCTGACAACTCCCAAAGTCCCCCTCATACCTTGCCGGGTGAGGCAAGTTAGGCTCTCGAGGCAGATGGCTGGTGGACAAGAGGGCTGGTGGGGCCGCGGTCACAGGTTGAGCATGGTCAGCTGATGTCATCCGGGCGTGCATGTCCCTCAACAGGGCAGTTAGGTCTTCTAAAGTCTGTTCATGACGCCGAGAGTCTGACCCTGAGCCTTTAAGGCAAATTGAAGATGCTCATGCTCTGCGGGGTCCATTTAAAAAATTGGCTGGATTATTCTGTCACGTTTGATTTACAATTAATTAGAGGATGGACCCCGAGGATGCAGAGATGAAGGCAGTTTCAGCAGGGCAAGTGTCTATAATATCACAAAACAGGCCAAAACCAGAACTCAAGACGACGGTGCAAAAAATACTGGAGAAACCGTGGAAAAAATCACAAAGGGAACAAAACACAGAAACAGCGTGGAGACACTACACAGTGAGCCGGACAGAAGTACTGGGCTGGGCTGAGGCGACGGAGATGAATCCCGAATGGTAGCCCTGCAGCAGGTGAGAAGGTACACCGCGGAACACTGGAGAACAACCAACGGAGAAGAATCCAGCAACTACCGGCATCAGCTGAGGTGGTAATCAGCCTGACTAATGAGTACCAGCTGCAGGGCTCCAGTAGCTCCACCCAACTCAGGGTGTGTCAGACTGTTTCATTCATTTTTTGTGTTGAGTTTATTTGTAGTTGTTTTGAATGACTTGTTTTGATTCTGAATGAAATAAATTCAATTAAAAAAATGACTACAATGACAATGATTGGAATTAGTATCAAAGCTAACCATACAACCGCTAGTGCAGCGCTCCTGTACTCACCCCGTCACACATCGTAAAGTTGTAATCACACCCTGCCTTATGTGTAGCTCATGAGTGAGAGAGGGCGCCATTTAATCAGTGAATCCAACCAGTGTTGGAACAATTTGAATCACAATAACCAAAGTAAAGCCGTTACATTTGCTTCCCCATCGAAGTCAGGGGAAGCTCATTGTGTAAAAGTGCCATGAGAAGGAAGTGCTGTCACTTACCTGTGATAAGTAGCTGATTAGGAACTGAAGATGAAGGTATTCTAGTGCATATTCAGCCAATGAAATGTACACACAGCACTACATAGTTCATCACTTTTTATTTTGGACATTTTAGGAGTAGCTGAGTTTTCCTTCCAGTCTTAGAGCTGGAGCCACTGGTTCCAATAAGTAAAACTAGAAGTAAGGCATATTTAGAACTGTTTACCTATATGCGCCCTGCGATTGACTGGCGACCAGTCCAGCATTCCCCTGCGTCCTGTTGAACTATACTTATGAAATGTGTTGCTGTTTATTCATACTTATTCATATCATTGTATTAATTATATTATATTTAAAATAGACCTCTCACTTAGTTCTGTGTAGCTATTTCACAGTTGTGCTATTTCCCATGGGAAATATTCTGACAGAGGATTTCTCTGGAAGACCAGTTCTGATCAGGGAAAAAAAATAAATTACAGCACCACTACATAGCTGGGAATAATGTCACCATATGTTTAATTGCATGTTTGCTAATATTAATAGTTGACAGTCACGAGGGTTTGCTTGGAATTTCTTCTGACACTCACAGGAAAGGAGATAATGTGTTCCTGTGGTTAATGGATCTCCAGCCAAGGTGCACTTACAGGTCAACACAAACGGCAAGGAGGAAGTCAGACAAGCCCCCACAAAGCAAGTTTAACTCATCATGCCATGCGGAACTACACCCTAATAGAAGAGGCAAATAAAGGAGGACAAACACCAACCATTGAGGTTCTTCCATGATGGGACTTGGCATCACATGAGAGACTAGAACCCAGGATCCTGCTTGCACATCTCTATCCTCTCTTTGTAAATTCTCATTTCATACTATAATTTCTTATTGAACTGTACTTGTTTTGAGTGTCATTTCTCTCCTTATAACTGAAGAATTAATGGAACGCACGTTGGGAATCTGGCTTTAAAAAGTTATGTTTTAATATGACGCAAAAATTCCCAACAATTTATGGTGACGCCCGACGCGATTCTTCAGAGGAGTAAAAATTACATTTTTCTGAGCTTTTGGAGTGGACTTCTCACTTGGACATCCATCAACATAAAGGTAGGAAGAGACCTGTTAGATACAAACGTCTTCTATTTACTATTTTAAATTTGTAAGTGAATTGTCTTACTCCAAAGGTCGTGAAAGATTGTTGATATACACTAGAGAGGATAGACATGGTCGATTATTTTAGAAATTGATTGTCGGTTTAAAGTCTCTTGTAAAAATTAATTAATTCATTTTCTATGCTGCTTATCCTCATTAGGGTCGCGGGTATGCTGGAGCCTATCCCAGTTGGCTTTGGGCGAGAGGTGGGGTACACCCTGGACTGGTCGCCAGTCAATCACAGGGCACATCCATCCATCCATCCATCCATCCATTTTCTTCCGCTTATCCGAGGTCGTTTCGCAGGGGCAGCAACCTAAGCAGGGAAGCCCAGAGGTCCCTCTCCCCGGCAACTTCGTCCAGCTCTTCCCAGCGGATGCCGAGGCGTTCCCAGGCCAGCTGAAAGACATAGTCTCTCCAACGTGTCCTGGGTCTTCCCCGAGGCCTCCTACCGGTTGGACGTGCCCTGAACCGGGAGCCATCCTAACCAGATGCTCGAGCCACCTCATCTGGCTCCTGGAGCAGTGGTTCTACTCCGAGTCTCTCCCGGATGACAGTGCTTCTCACCCTATCTCTAAGGGAGAGCCCAGCCACCCTGCAGGGAAAACTCATTTCGGCCGCTTGTACTCGCCATCTTGTCCTTTCACCATAGGTGAGGGTAGGAACGTAGATCGA
>QODF01000197.1:258953-321064 GCA_024372805.1 Oostethus manadensis | reverse complement strand
ATATATATATATATATATGTTAGCATTTCGATCCACACTCCATATCAGAAGGTGGCGGTAATGCACACCATAAGTTGCTTGCCAACCGCCAATAAAAAAACAAGCAAGAAGAAGAAGAAGAATGACTGGGCTGGTTCATTACCTGTGCTACCTTCCTGTACCTGGTGAGTTCTGTAACTTAGATCCTTGACTACTTAGATTTCCATGTTCTGTCCTGGAGCCTTTTCCCTCTGGTGCTTTTGGTTTGTATCCGGTGTTATTTTGAGTTCCTAAGTACCTGTTTTTGTTTATTAAATAGCCTTTTTGTACCTACCTGCTTTTTGTCTCTGCATCTTGGGGGTCAACTTATTCTCCCGCTCCACGAAAGGTAAAAGCATCTGAATGCTTTTGCTATGCATTCAGATGAGACTGGCATGTCTTATTTGGTCAGGTGTCAGCATGAGTGGACTGATGCAACTGGGTCCAATCCCAACCAAAATGAACATATGCGAGACATATTTCAACTAACAGGTATTGAAAGGAGCGCCAGAGGTGTATAAAAAAAATGGATAGTGACCCAAACATGGTTGAAGTAGTGCAGAGTGAATGGAGAAAACACCTTATGTGGCGTCACTCGAAATATTTTGGATAAGAAAAAAAAAAAGTAAAATAATGATGAAAAATTTACATTTACAGGTGCAGGGACAAACGCGTGAGAATTCCAAGGCGTGCAAACAGGGGAAACAACTTGGTAACATGCCACCCCATGGTCCACCTGAGTCATCAGTTTAAATGCCTAAATGTGTTCCACTCCCACCCCCATTTCCAGCTTCTAGAGAAAGGGATCGGCTGCAGCCTTCCATCTCTCCAGGACCTGTACGTCTCCAGAACTCGGGGGGCGAGCAGGCCGGATACTTGCTGACCCTTCCCATCCTGGACATGGACTATTTGAGCCACTCCCCTCTGGCAGAAGGTTCTGGTCCATTTGGACCAGAACCTCTCGCCACAAGAACAGTTTCTTTCCTGCTGCTGTTGAACTCATGAACACTTTATAACATTTGCACTATGCTCACTTTATAAACAGTACTATTGTCACCTTATAATACCTGCACTAAAAACTCCCTCATGCCTTTACTTATCAGTGATTTCACCTTTTTACTCAGGTTCTATGTTTAGTTAGTTCTATGTTTATTTCATGCTCTATGTTTACTTAGAATTCTACGTTGCACTGAGTCGCCAAAGAAAGTTCCTAGTTTGTGAATTGTTCACTTACAATGGCAAAGTTTTTCTGATTCTAGATAGCCACAGGAGCAGCAGTATCAACAGCCTTTCCAGCAAAGGGGACATGGCCGTGACGGACAAGGTAGGGGTGCAGTGAGACAATCACAGGGAGTGTGCTATGAATTGTGGATAGGCAGGTCACTGGGTGAAGGACTGCCCGGCCGTGCTGCCTTGCTCATGTCTACAGGATGTCTACAATTGTGCCACATATCCTCAACAGCCTATGTGGCAACAGAACTCTTAATATGTGGCACCGCAGCAACAATATGTTGCCCTCCCAACAACAGGGGGGGCATGCAGGGCCTGGAAGACCCCTGCATCCTTGTGACGGTGAACTGTGTTTTCTATGATTGACACTGGTGCAAGATCCTCCACCATCAGCACACTACCACCCCATCTACAGCTTGGGGACAACAAGGTCACACTTGTGGGCTTCTCTGGGGTTCCTGCTGTTTTGGCAAAGGACAACACAGCAACAACTGAGCAATGTGCAGATTTCTATTGGGCAGCCCTTAACCCTGAGACCTTAGCTGAGCCTGGGCTTGTCACCTCCTTTCATGGGTGGTCTACATGGTTTAATAGCCTACACCCCAATATGTCACCTATTGATCCATTACATTGCACCTTTTATTATGACCATCCTAATGATGAGCTTTATCTCGACAGATTCACTGAGATACAGGACGAGCATTGGTCCCTCATGTCGTGTTGCACCTATACCTCCGAGGCAGGTGTCGCCTTTTTGGTGAAGCTCATCCCTGCTCAGGAGACCTGGTGTGAGATGTTTGTTACAGCAGTACCTCACATCACTCTCTGGATAGGAGCATCTCACCAAGCTAAGGACTTGGGCCCTATGGTTAAGGCATGTAAGGAGTCCACCGATTGAGGATTAACAGACATACCAAAAGTATTTTTCTCCCCCTCACAGCAAGCATATTGCATTGATATCTCATCTGATAATCAGGCGGTGCTGAAACATCACCTTATCACATGTGACCATGGTAGGGAAAGAACAGGTCATCCTGATGAGATAATGCTGGGCATGAGGCCGCCACAACTATGGACAAAAGGCCCTACAGAGGTGTCACAGACACAATAGGGCTTAATTGAGTCTTGTGTTCTGGAGCCCTCCTCATCCTCCTTGAACACACCCATTCCGCCGGTGCCAAAATTTCATATGGTGCATGATCTTCGTGCTATTAATGCAGTCACTTCCACTCCCTCTATACCTGTTCCAAACCCTTTCAGTGCTCTAGGTGTCAAATTTCACATTTGGAGATATGTCCAATGCTTATTTTTGCTTGCCATTGGCTGTTCACCTGCGCAATATTTTTGCATTTACCTTTAAAAGGTAACAAATTGTGCTATACTCGATTGCCCCAAGGATTCATTTTGTCACCAGAAATATTCAGCGCAGATCTTCAAATGTGTTTGTCATCTTTGCAGCTCCATAGAGGGTACCATTTTGGTTTAATATGTTGACAATTTCCTTTTGGCCATGCCGTCTGCTGACTCCTGCTTGGAATCCACAGCACAGTTGCTTGATTTGCTGGCTGAGACTGGGTTTAAAGTGACAAAGGCTATGTTACAGCGTTGTCAACCCGCGGCTTCCTTTTTGGGGCTCGAGGTATCGTGTGTTGGGATTTCTGTCTCAGCAGCACACGGTGGCAATACTTCACATCACCTCCGTCCTGCAACTGTTAAAAACATGCTCTTTTTTTCTGGGGCTTGCAGGTTTCAGCAGACAGTTTGTTCCGGACGATGGTGAGTTGACCTCTCCTCTCCGTGCCTTGGTGACTGTGCAAGGGATGGAGAGTTTGTCTGCTCTCCTGGAGTGGACACCCGAGGCGGAGGAGGCGTTCATCTCAAACAGGCTCTTGCGTTAGCATCTGATTTACATCGTCCCGATTACTCTGCCCCCTTGTTTTTAGCTGTTGCAGAAAAATGACACCCTGTGCGGGGTCCATTTTCAGAAGGGGGATGGTAGTATAACTGGTCGAAAGATTCTTTCATATATCGGTGTGCAACTTGACTCGGTGGAACGGCGGCATCCGACATGCACCAGGTAGGTCTTGCAAAGATTCTTAAGAAAACGGAACACAGTCACGGCACATCCTCTCACTGTACTGACAGCACATAGGGGAGCTGCTTCCATTACCTCAGCAGCTTTCACATTGACACCACTCAGGCAGACACGCATGGAGAACATTTTACTGGCACTACATCTTTCACTCATGAAGGAATTAATTTTGCTGCCATGATGCAGGAAGGGGATTCTCACGAGTGTGCCTGGAAGGTGATGGACGAGACAAAAGCCAGAGCAGACCTCTTTGCCAGAGAGGTACACGACCCAGATTTGACATTTTACACTGATGGTTTTTGTTTTCGAGACATAGATGGCTCGTTGAAAGCAGGACATGCAGTTGTGGAACGACAAGCAGATGGAACAATCAGGAGGGTGGAGGCAAAACCCCTCACAGGGAAGCAGTCAGCACAGCGAGCAGAGTTAGTGGCTGTAGTGAGAGCTTTGGACCTGGCTGAAGGTAAGAGTGAACATTGTCACAGACTCCACGTACGCGTGGGGTGTAGCTCATAATGAGGTTGTTCAATGGAGAAGAGGTGGTTATAAAACTCCAGGAACACCATTAAACACCAACAACAAATACTGACTACATGATGTCTTCATGAAACCCACAGCTGTGGCTATTATCAATTGTAAAGGACACAGCAAGAGACTGGACAGCACATCCAAAAATAACACTGCAGCAGATGAAGCTGCTAAGGAAGCAGCTGGGTACCAATCACAGAAACAACTGGTTGTAGCGAAGGCTGAGTAGATGCTACCCAGACGTACGACAGACATATTTAAAGATGACCAGGCTTAGGCCTCGCCACAGGAAAAAATATTTTTTTTTTTTTTAAATTTTTTTATATTGTTTTTTGTGTGTCCAGATGGTTGCCCTATTCCCTTGGCGTAGCTGCTCTGAACACTGGTGGAGGACGCTCATGTACCTGGCATGTTGAAAATGTAGAAATGACACGTGCATTGCAACATTGATATCACCTCCACCTGGAAGACTAGGTGGAGGAAAAATTAAAATCTTGTGTAGTGTGTCAGTTTAACAGTCGGCCAAGTATGCGAACGGGACAAGGTGTATTCTCACTTCCACCGATGCCAGGGGAAGAGGTAATTATGGACTTCACCGACATGGGTGAATGCCAAAGGGGGTATTGGTATCTGCTGGTGATTGTTGATGCATACACCTGAGGCATATCCATGCAGGAAAGAGCATGCCGCCTCCGTAATCAAGGCTCTGGTAATGCATTTTATTCCATCACATGTTTTTCCTAGAAAAATTAGGTCAGATAATGGAACATATTTAAAAAATGAACATTTGCAAATTGTTGAAAAGACACTAGGCCTAAAAAATGCATCTGAGACGGTATACCATCCCCATGCTCTTTTCATAATATAATTTCATATTGAACTGTACTTGTTTTGAGTGTGATTTATCTCCTTAAAACTGAAGAATGAATTGAATATCAGTGGGAAAATTCGGCTTTAAAGAGTTATGTTTTAAGATGACACAAAAATTCCCAACAGTCCCTAATGAGCATAAGCGGCATAGAAAATGGAGGATAGGATGGATGCACTACAAATTTGAAGTACTATGTTCCTTATTTGTTCTTGTGCTTGTTCTCTTATTCTTATTGAGTTGTTTATGTTGTGATTAGGTGCTAAGTTTATTATGTATAAAATAACACAAAATAGTTGACAAACTTCAGTGAATTTATTGCGAGCAAAAAGTGTAATAAAGCACAATGTGATCTTCTTTGTCAGTACATCAATGATGCCTCAACCTTCAAACAAAGTCAACACCACATCCGTAGCAATCCACATGGTAGTGGTTTTTCAATGAAACCACTCGAATAGACTCCGTGCAACCCTGAAACAACGATGACAAGTGGTTAACAAATGTGCATAATGCAGTTGTGACAAATGATCTCTTATTAATTATAATGGCGGCTTACCTCAGTTGGCAGTATGGGTTTATTGCAAGATGCACAGCAAGGAGCCTGCGCCCTGAAACCACCAGCAGCCTCTTTCAAAGCCTGTCATGTAGCTTCTCGGTTGAATCTCTCGTGTGTTTCGCCCTTTCTTTTGTGGGATAGCTAAGCGGGAAGAAACTCACTTGTGGTAGTCCGTGACACAGTAAACCTTGTCGTCAGCGCCCACAGTGAAGGGCTGATCCTCCAGCTTCTGTCTGCAGACGACGCAGCGGAAGCAGGCCGAGTGGTACGATTTCCCATGAGCCTGCAGGACCTGATGGCACACACGTCCACAGCCCTTATGAATGTTACACCCGCCAACGAATACACTGCAGTCTTATAAACAGTAAATATACAGGACTCACCATATCCATTATTAAGTGACCACAGCTGTTGCACACTTCACGGGGTGGAGGACCTCCTGAGTACTGCATGCAACAAAGAACTATTACACTGCTGTGTATGGAGGGTGGCACATCATATCTTCTAGGAATTCATGTTCCCCCCAATGAGCCGCAGCTTCATATATATATATATACACACACACATATATATAAGTAGAAATGATATAGTAAAAATGGTTGATATACTATAAAAAGTATAGACTTACCAAAAAATCCTCCTCACAATAGATATTTCCTGCCTTTGTATAAAATGGCTTCCCCCGAAGCTTTTTACCTGAAACAAACGCTACATTTACTTTTAATTTAATTTAAAGGGTTCATTTCAATCTAAACTGACAATATATCACTTTGACAAACTAGCAAATATAAGGCAATTATCTATTACATTAGCATATATGTACACATATATACAGTACATATATGCGTGTGTACAGTATTCACGTTTACATACTGCATACACATAATGTACTTTGTATACATGTCAGTGACATGCAGACAAAAACAAGTAATTATAACATAAAACAAATAATCATAATTGTGGCTTGAATTGTATTATAAATGTATATTCTGTATGGTTCCAATTGTTTTTGACATTTTTTGAATGTTGTGTTTTGAGTGCTGTGGGTGTGTCTTGATTGACACGACTCTGCAGCATCGCATGGACATTGGGGTCGGTGCCCCTGGACTGGCAGACTGGGGTGGTTGTCCCGCGTTTAAAGAAGCGGGACCGGAGGGTGTGTTCTAACTATGGTGGGATCACACTCCTCAGCCTTCCTGGTAAGGTCTATTCAGGGGTTCTGGAGAGGAGGATCCGCCGGATAGTCGAATCTCGGATTCAAGAGGAGCAGTGTGGTTTTCGTCCTGGTCGTGGGTCCCTGTCTGAGTGCACTCAGTTTCACAGCTTGTCAACACCAGTGCAGAACCATTTATCATACACCATGACTATGACTTTCTACGGCCTGTCTAGAATGTAAGTGTGACGTCCTTAGTCTTGCTAATTGTACAGTAAACTACAGAGAATTGTCATAAGCAGGTGCTGCACTGCTGTCCTCATCCTGGAGGGGTTGGCGCGTGTGTGTGCTAGATAGTGCTTGTCGCTGCCTTCCTTCCATAGACAGGAAAATTCAGCTTTTTAAAAATGTTTTTGTTACAGCAGTAGCGGCAGCTGGAGAGAAGCGAGTAAAATGCCTGAAATATAATTTTATGCTCTGCTGATTTATGCTCTGCTGACTGAATGAATTCTTTTGACTGCCAAGATGTAGGATTAAACGTCCAAGCTCACCAGGAGGTGATCAGACTTTTACAACATAGTATCATACAGTAGCTCTTCGTGGAGAAGAATAGAGCGCTTGTTCATGTAAAAATAAAAGGACAGACTACAAAATATTTTCACTTACTTAAAACTAAATAATGAGACAAATAAGTGTTTGAAAACTTTTTTTTTTAAAGTGTGAATTAGACCAGTCCAATTCAGCCTCCCGCCAGAAGTCAGCTGGGCTCCAGGATGCCCACGACCCTAATCAGAATAAATGGATGGATGAATGGAAGTGTGAATTTTTATCTTTTTTCTTGTTATCTCTTTAATAAGCAACTTGTTTAATGAGCAACAAAAAACTTCAAAGGAGTCACTGTCTCCACATGTCACTGATATACATTAACATAGTATACACAATTACTGGCCCTAAAATAAGGTACAAACACAATTTTTAAAGTAATCTGTATTTCTTATTGTATGAGTAGGTAGTGGTGTAGAAATGCATTGTATCAGTTGTAATTAATAAGTAATATTATAATTAAAAACATATAGTTATTTAAAAAAATGTAATAAAAATCAAATTAATTAAAGTTAAGGTTGAAATAAATAATGTCCTTTTTGTATGAGAAACAAAAACAAAACAAAAAATTAAGTTGAAATTTTTGCAAAATTAGGTTTCAAAAATGTTAAATTATAAGAATAAAGTCAAAATATTGTAGGAATAAAAACAACAATGGCAAAGGAAAAACAAGAAAAAGAAGTGTAAAAAGAGAACATGTATAGGAATATTACACTTTTTCACCTATATCACAGAGCTGTGATGCAGGCAGTTTTTAAAAAGAAATACATATTACTCCCTCGCACATCCCTTCATGTCCCTTCATGGAAAAGGTTTGGACACCCCTGGTTTAAGCAAAGGTGTGATGATAACGTTAAGTCTTGAAATAAACATCGTTTCATCATTTCTGAGAGTGGCAGACGCAAAACTAATAATTATGAAATATCGAGCTCATTACAGGGCCGCACGGTGGTCGAGTGGGTAGCGCCTCACAGTCATGAGGTTCAGGGTTCGAATCTCCGTTGGGCATCTCTGTGTGGAGTTTGCATGTTCTCCCCGTGCGTGTGTGGGTTTTCTCCGGGTACTCCGCTTTCCTCCCACATTCCAAAAACATGCATGTTAGCTTCATTGGCCGCTCTAAATTGTCCATTAGAGTGTGAGTGGTTGTTTGTGTATATGTGCCCTGTGATTGACTGGGGACCAGTCCAGGGTGTACCCCGCCTCTTGCCCAAAGGCCCCAGCATACCCGCGACCGTAACGAGGATAAGCGGCATAGAAAATGAATGAATGAAACTCACTACAGATACTGCAGGTGAAACAAGATTCATGGAATAGGTGTCCAATGGCCTGGCAGGCTTTCCCTGCACCATGTACATCTTTATTGCACTTTGCACACCGTCCTGCAAGCAACACACACACGCACAGAAAGACATTTGTCAATGCAAAAGATCCGTACGTAAACACATATGAATATCATAGTCATTCCTTCTTACCAAAGTACCTGGAGTCCATACTGTACTCCTTCTTTTGCCTGCTTGTCTTTTTCCTTCAAGAGCGTTCAGTGAGACTGTCGCCGGGTGTAATTTTGTACAGACAGCTGTAAGGAGAGTTGCCGTTTTAGATGCTGGTGCTATTGGTCAGACCCCCCCACGGCTCCTGTGAGTATTGAGTTAAGTGCATAGCAACAGTTTCATTTTACACACACTGTATTCATGTGTTGCTTGTTAAATGCATCAATGTAGACTGTGGTCAGATCCGTCCCGGGCAGTATTGGTATCAGATGGATACTAGCATCAGTTTATCTATTTTGTGTGTTTTTCAGATATATTATTGTTTGTAGAGATGCTTGCTTTCTTACCAACATTGAATAGCATTGTTGGATACTGTACACAGTTGCAAAAAGGGAAACATCTCCCATGTGAGGGTTCTGTGAAGAAACACTTGGCGGTGAGCTATGAAACCCTAATCCCTGGTATGAAAACTTGCAAACTGGTAGCCCTCACGAGCATATGTTGGCATAGCCCTGCTTTTTACAGTAGTGGGATGGGAAGGATTTGTGACAGCTGCTGATTCCTCAATGAACTCCCTTGTTTGCGGGCAAAACACCACACCACCCTGCGTGCTGTCAGACCGGTTTAACAAAAAAAATAAATGTGTGTGTGTGTGTGACTGATCCTCACTGAAAATTTGTTACGATCCTTCACGCCTTGAGTTGAATTAATGACACATTCAGTTTAGAAAACTGTTCTGGGAGCTGCATTTTCAGAAAACTAATGTAATGTCAATGCAAGACTAATAGAGTCATGAATAAAGTCACAAAGGTATAAATTAAAACAGATGCAATAAGTTTCTATTTCTTTTTGTTTTTTGTTTTTTTGGTCTTGTCCAGCATCATAACAGCTGAATGGGAGTCAAGCTGCCTTTAAACGCTGAGCAAAATTTCTTTGCCAAGGGAGATTTCATAATCCAAATGAGTCTCCCTTGGCATTTGACTGCGTTTATTATGAATTTTGTTGATCCACATTTCCATGCCGGACTTGACCTGAAAAGGGACGGGTGGGGTGGGGGATATAAGAAAGGGTGCAGAAGAACCTCACAAACATATTTCAACCATATTATAAACAATATGTTGCCCGGGTTCCTCTCGGATACGGGGTGGGGATGGCGGTGGTGGTGTTCGGGGGTGCGGGCCGCCAGAGTCTCCTGCAGTGGCGCGCCTGTTGGCTGGAGTATGGCGTCTGGGTGGGGCTGCTCCCGGACTGCGGTCGCTGGGCGTCCGGGGCCTATGGATGACCTCGCCTTGTGCCGGCCCCTGCCCCGAGGTGGGTCCTGGGAAACAGGGGTGCCTACTGCCCAATGGCTCGTCCTCTGGGAGGGAATTTTTATTTTTTTCCTCCCAGTCTTACTATACCTTGCGCCCTCGCCCCCCACTCCCTGCAAACAAGCACATAGGAGCTTGGGGAGTGCGCGTGCTCCATGGGGGTGTGGCAAGGGGGGTCACAAACGTGGCCTCCTTCTGTGATGCCCTTGGGGGCGGCAAACTCCCCAGTTTTAATTACACTTATTCACTACACTTAGACTCACAGACACCTCACACTCATTTTTGGGGTGGCGGGACTCATAGAGCAAAATACAAAAATACAGGAAAAAAAAAGTTTATTTTTCTACATAACAAGTGCTCTCTGCTCTTTTTAAGGACCTACATTACAAAAAAGGCTTACTGCAAAAGCACTGCTCAAAGATCTGCTCTGCTCTGTCATAGGTCCTTTATATGACAGGATCAGTGTGCTGTTTAGAAAGACATTGTGTAAAAATGCTAGTCAAAGATTCTTTATATAATGGGAGAACTCTGCTTTTTTTGAGTAACTACTGTGAAAACGGAGGTCCAAGATCCTCTATATAACAGTAGCGAACTGTGTTTAAAAAACAAACAAACACTTTAATTAAAATAACAGCAGTCCTTTATATGACACACACACTATAACGGGAGAGCTCTGCAATTTTTGAGAAACTACTACAAAAACGATAGTCAGTGATCCCATATAGTAGATGATTGAAAAGCTGTTTTTTAAGAATCCTTTACATGACATTTTATGATTATAAAGACTTTCTACAAAAATGCTAACCTACAGCAAAAAACACTTGTCAATGACCCTCTATCTGACAGGAGTTCTCTGCAGTTTTTAAACATCTTCTACAAAAGTGCTAGCCAAAAATCCTCTCTATAACAGAAGAGCTCTGCTGATTTTGAGAACCTACTGTAAAAAACGCTAGTCTATTTAACATTCGTGAACTGTTGTTTTTTTTAAGATCTTTCGAGAAAAAAACAACACCAGTTAGAGACAAGGGCGATCTACTGTTTTTAAAGACCTTTTGCAAAAACGCCAGTAAAAGATCCTCTATATAACAGGAGAGCTCTGCTGTTTTTAAGAACCTACTTCGAAAAAGATAGTCTAAGATCCTCTACATAATGGGAGGGAACTGCTGTTTGTAAACACCTTCTACAACAGTGCCAGTCAAAGATCTTTTACATGACAGGGCGCCTTGCTGTTTTTAAGGACCTACCGGAAAAAACACTCTGAATTTCTAGATGACAGAGACACTTTGCTGTTTTTAAAGACTTTCTGCAAAAATGCCATTCAAACACTGCTGTTTTTAAAGACTTACTGCAAAAATGCCAGTCAAACACTGCTGTTTTTAAAGACTTTCTGCAAAAATGCCAGTCAAACACTGCTGTTTTTAAAGACTTTCTGCAAAAATGCCATTCAAACACTGCTGCTTTTAAAGACTTTCTGCAAAAATGCCAGTCAAACACTGCTGCTTTTAAAGACTTTCTGCAAAAATGCCAGTCAAACACTGCTGCTTTTAAAGACCTTCTGCAACAATGCCAGTCAAACACTGCTGCTTTTAAAGACCTTCTGCAACAATGCCAGTCAAACACTGCTGCTTTTAAAGACCTTCTGCAACAATGCCAGTCAAACACTGCTGCTTTTAAAGACCTTCTGCAACAATGCCAGTCAAACACTGCTGCTTTTAAAGACCTTCTGCAACAATGCCAGTCAAACACTGCTGCTTTTAAAGACCTTCTGCAACAATGCCAGTCAAACACTGCTGCTTTTAAAGACCTTCTGCAACAATGCCAGTCAAACACTGCTGCTTTTAAAGACCTTCTGCAACAATGCCAGTCAAACACTGCTGCTTTTAAAGACCTTCTGCAACAATGCCAGTCAAACACTGCTGCTTTTAAAGACCTTCTGCAACAATGCCAGTCAAACACTGCTGCTTTTAAAGACCTTCTGCAACAATGCCAGTCAAACACTGCTGCTTTTAAAGACCTTCTGCAACAATGCCAGTCAAACACTGCTGCTTTTAAAGACCTTCTGCAACAATGCCAGTCAAACACTGCTGCTTTTAAAGACCTTCTGCAACAATGCCAGTCAAACACTGCTGCTTTTAAAGACCTTCTGCAACAATGCCAGTCAAACACTGCTGCTTTTAAAGACCTTCTGCAACAATGCCAGTCAAACACTGCTGCTTTTAAAGACCTTCTGCAACAATGCCAGTCAAACACTGCTGCTTTTAAAGACCTTCTGCAACAATGCCAGTCAAACACTGCTGCTTTTAAAGACCTTCTGCAACAATGCCAGTCAAACACTGCTGCTTTTAAAGACCTTCTGCAACAATGCCAGTCAAACACTGCTGCTTTTAAAGACCTTCTGCAACAATGCCAGTCAAACACTGCTGCTTTTAAAGACCTTCTGCAACAATGCCAGTCAAACACTGCTGCTTTTAAAGACCTTCTGCAACAATGCCAGTCAAACACTGCTGCTTTTAAAGACCTTCTGCAACAATGCCAGTCAAACACTGCTGCTTTTAAAGACCTTCTGCAACAATGCCAGTCAAACACTGCTGCTTTTAAAGACCTTCTGCAACAATGCCAGTCAAACACTGCTGCTTTTAAAGACCTTCTGCAACAATGCCAGTCAAACACTGCTGCTTTTAAAGACCTTCTGCAACAATGCCAGTCAAACACTGCTGCTTTTAAAGACCTTCTGCAACAATGCCAGTCAAACACTGCTGCTTTTAAAGACCTTCTGCAACAATGCCAGTCAAACACTGCTGCTTTTAAAGACCTTCTGCAACAATGCCAGTCAAACACTGCTGCTTTTAAAGACCTTCTGCAACAATGCCAGTCAAACACTGCTGCTTTTAAAGACCTTCTGCAACAATGCCAGTCAAACACTGCTGCTTTTAAAGACCTTCTGCAACAATGCCAGTCAAACACTGCTGCTTTTAAAGACCTTCTGCAACAATGCCAGTCAAACACTGCTGCTTTTAAAGACCTTCTGCAACAATGCCAGTCAAACACTGCTGCTTTTAAAGACCTTCTGCAACAATGCCAGTCAAACACTGCTGCTTTTAAAGACCTTCTGCAACAATGCCAGTCAAACACTGCTGCTTTTAAAGACCTTCTGCAACAATGCCAGTCAAACACTGCTGCTTTTAAAGACCTTCTGCAACAATGCCAGTCAAACACTGCTGCTTTTAAAGACCTTCTGCAACAATGCCAGTCAAACACTGCTGCTTTTAAAGACCTTCTGCAACAATGCCAGTCAAACACTGCTGCTTTTAAAGACCTTCTGCAACAATGCCAGTCAAACACTGCTGCTTTTAAAGACCTTCTGCAACAATGCCAGTCAAACACTGCTGCTTTTAAAGACCTTCTGCAACAATGCCAGTCAAACACTGCTGCTTTTAAAGACCTTCTGCAACAATGCCAGTCAAACACTGCTGCTTTTAAAGACCTTCTGCAACAATGCCAGTCAAACACTGCTGCTTTTAAAGACCTTCTGCAACAATGCCAGTCAAACACTGCTGCTTTTAAAGACCTTCTGCAACAATGCCAGTCAAACACTGCTGCTTTTAAAGACCTTCTGCAACAATGCCAGTCAAACACTGCTGCTTTTAAAGACCTTCTGCAACAATGCCAGTCAAACACTGCTGCTTTTAAAGACCTTCTGCAACAATGCCAGTCAAACACTGCTGCTTTTAAAGACCTTCTGCAACAATGCCAGTCAAACACTGCTGCTTTTAAAGACCTTCTGCAACAATGCCAGTCAAACACTGCTGCTTTTAAAGACCTTCTGCAACAATGCCAGTCAAACACTGCTGCTTTTAAAGACCTTCTGCAACAATGCCAGTCAAACACTGCTGCTTTTAAAGACCTTCTGCAACAATGCCAGTCAAACACTGCTGCTTTTAAAGACCTTCTGCAACAATGCCAGTCAAACACTGCTGCTTTTAAAGACCTTCTGCAACAATGCCAGTCAAACACTGCTGCTTTTAAAGACCTTCTGCAACAATGCCAGTCAAACACTGCTGCTTTTAAAGACCTTCTGCAACAATGCCAGTCAAACACTGCTGCTTTTAAAGACCTTCTGCAACAATGCCAGTCAAACACTGCTGCTTTTAAAGACCTTCTGCAACAATGCCAGTCAAACACTGCTGCTTTTAAAGACCTTCTGCAACAATGCCAGTCAAACACTGCTGCTTTTAAAGACCTTCTGCAACAATGCCAGTCAAACACTGCTGCTTTTAAAGACCTTCTGCAACAATGCCAGTCAAACACTGCTGCTTTTAAAGACCTTCTGCAACAATGCCAGTCAAACACTGCTGCTTTTAAAGACCTTCTGCAACAATGCCAGTCAAACACTGCTGCTTTTAAAGACCTTCTGCAACAATGCCAGTCAAACACTGCTGCTTTTAAAGACCTTCTGCAACAATGCCAGTCAAACACTGCTGCTTTTAAAGACCTTCTGCAACAATGCCAGTCAAACACTGCTGCTTTTAAAGACCTTCTGCAACAATGCCAGTCAAACACTGCTGCTTTTAAAGACCTTCTGCAACAATGCCAGTCAAACACTGCTGCTTTTAAAGACCTTCTGCAACAATGCCAGTCAAACACTGCTGTTTTTAAAGACTTTCTGCAACAATGCCAGTCAAAGAGTTTTTCTTTTTTAAACATCTACAAAAATGCGAGTCAAAGCTTGTTTACATGACAAGAGCTCTCTGACGTATTTCAGGACCTTTTGCAGAAACACGAGTCAAAGACCCTCAATATGACAGGGCACCCTGCTGTTTTTAAGGACCTACAGTCCTACAGTCAGACATGCTAGTCAGACATCTTCTACACTACAGAAGTGTTCTGTTGTTTTGAAGGACCTACAATTTAAACAAAAGCCAATCTAACATCCTCTACAGGTATATGATGACATCGCTCTGCTGTTTTTAGGAATCTGCTGCAAAACAGTGAGTCACTCCCAAGTGATGGCATTCATGGACCGCCAGTTGCATAGCACTGATTTAGCCTTACAGGAATAAGTCTGGAGTGTTGTTTGAGCTGAGAAAGTTAGAAGAAAATAGGACACATTAGCGATGTGTGCGTATGACGCCCTGAGGTATGTTTCCCGTCAGGAATGTGACAGCCGTGTGGCGTGTAGAGGCAGGAGTGAACATCTACAGCACTAAAATCTCAGGCTCACTCTCAAGCAACCACATTGGCCAGTGAATGTCAAATAAAATACTGCAGGAATGACAAACTACACTGAGACTATTAGTGTAACCAATCAGAACATTAGGTAAAATTGTGGTGATATTCCTAATTAGCTGTCATAGACTTGTCACTACTGTACATTTGTAAACTCTAGTGTGTAGATCTGTACTTGTGCTACATTCTATGTCAATATTTACACACACACACAACAAAAACAATTTTAAATTATCTTTACTTGGAGTGTTTAAATAAAATAGCCATTTCTTTATTCAAATGCTGCAAGTAAATACTGCATACATACAAGCATTATTATACACCAATCCCTGGTTTATCATGAAGTAGGAGTCCTTATTTGTATATACAATTTTTTTGTAGTTAAAGCATAGAAAACCTGTTCACGGCCTTCTAAATACGGTTTTAACACTATTAGTGCCCTCTAGACATGACATAGCACCCCTATAGTCATCCTTTACATTTGTGTTGCCAAATATGGTAGACATAATAACAGAAAATAAGACTCATGCTCGTGTGTGTTGCTGAAAATGTGTTCCGGTGCTAGGGGAAGTGAAGCTCCCCACCCAGGGGGACCCGCCCCCCCCTGAGAAACACTGCATTAAGGGAATGCTGTGCCTCTTCCTATTGTGCCAGTTGTAAAAATAGCCTGTTGTTCTGGCAATCAAGACAGGTGCTTGTGCGTCTCACTGAACATTACAGTAATGACACCTAGTGACCAGTGTAGGGTCATAATACTACACAACATATTACTACTACTGTTACATAACATTACTGCGTCTTTTAATGCGTCTTCTGAACGCCTTATAAGTGTATATTTAATCCTTTTTATGCTTGGAAATGCTTAATTTGTGCAAAAATGACATACAATTTGCTTAGATGTGCATTTTTTTTTACTAATACGCAATGCAATCCTGGAACAGCATGATTTTTTAATTCATATACTTTAGAAAACCCGCAAAATTTGAAGCATAATGTTGTGAGGTATCATTTTATTTTTTATACAAGGATTGTTGTGATTTGGTGAATTTTTTGGTCTAGATCCGAGACCAGGCCGCACGGTGGCTGAGTGATGCATGCTCAGCACGTTGGCCTCACAGTCAGGAGGTTGAGGGTTGGAATCTCCGTTGGGCGTCTCTGTGTGGAGTTTGCATGTTCTCCCCGTGCGTGTGTGGGTTTTCTCCGGGTACTCCGCTTTCCTCCCACATTCCCAAAACACGCACGTTAGGTTAGGCTCCAGCATACTCGCGCGACCCTAATGAGAATAAGGGGAATAGAAAATGGAAGGATATTCGATATCAAGTTTTTACAGAATGGGCCGATATTTTTTACTGGAAAGTTTTCACATGCTTGAATAATTTAGTGATTTTGTTATTATCAGAATCACACACAGGACAAAGAATAAATATGTTTTTAACCACGCACGTATTTGTGAACAATTTTAAATTAAATACTACAAAATAAGTAAAGAAAAAGAAAACATGACATGTCATTTAAATCCTTTATTATTTTGTCCCCAAAGCCAACCTAGTGTCCAAAAAACTTATACAATATAATAACATCAACAACACAACCAAACACACACGCACATTGATATTTGCGTGCAGATGATATCGACAAAACTAGTATCGACTCCCGTGGTATCGATGCAGTCGACATTTGTATCTAATGTTCACACCCTCGGTGGTGTAGTTGGTTGCTTCGAAGTAGGACACGCGTTGTGCCGCACAACGTCGCCATAGTGCTTCTGTGTGTGTGTGTGTGTGCGTGTGTGTGTGTGAGTGCTCCACGTCAGGTTTGAACAGGTCATCGTGCCCGCGGGCCACGCCCTCCGCGTCACGCCCCTGCCGCTCCCGCCGCCGCCGCCGCCGCGCACAGGTAAGCCGGAAGTGGCTGTCAGGGCTTAAGCGATTCCAATTGGGATATATGCGTTTGGAAAAACCCCCCAACCTTCCTGACAGTTCCGACACGTTGAGGAGCAAGCCGGGAAGAACATGCGGCCCCGCACCTGCGCGCCGCTCGGGCTCTTGCCGCTGGTGATCCTCTCCTGGGCAGGTGAGCTTCTCCTGCGTCCGGGGTTTGGACGGGTGCGCCATTTCGTTTCAAGAGCGCCACACTTCCATTTGCTCAACGAAGCGCCTCGCAAAAGCCACCGAGTTTTGGACTTCCACGCGCGGACCTCGGTCTAAAAGCTTCATGAGGTCTTTATGGAGCTTCCCTTGGTGCTTTGAATTGATCGTCGTCATGAATGATTGGATTATGGGAGCCGCGAATGTGCTTTTGTAAGGCATAAGATGTTGCAACATGCGATATACTAACATGGATGGCCTTTACTGTGTATGGAACCTGGAAGGTCTGCCAAATTATTAGGAATATATGCTGGAGGGGTCTTTCTCTGGTGCAGATGTGCTGGCCAACGTCACAGGCTTACATTTGAACAGTTCTACGCGCCTGGAGAGGATTATTTGTTACTGACAATTCGTTCCTTTCTTACAGCACAGTCTCCACTTTGTAGTTTGGATTTTGGGGCTTCACTGTATCACAGCGCACGGTGGCTGAGTGGGTAGCACGTTGGCCTCACAGTCAGGGGATTGAGGGTTGGAATCTCTGTCGGGCATCTCTGTGTGGAGTTTGCATGTTCTCCCCGTGCGTGTGTGGGTTTTCTCCGGGTACTCCGCTTTCCTCCCACATTCCAAAAACATGCATGTTAGCGTCATTGGCCGCTCTAAATTGTCCATTAGAGTGTGAATGTTTGTTTGTCTATATGTGCCCTGCGATTGGCCGGCGACCAGTCCAGGGTGTACCCCGCCTCTCGCCCAAAGTCAGCTGGGATAGGCTCCAGCATCCCCGTGACCCTAATGCGGATAAGCGGTATGGAAAATAAATGAATGAATCACAAGTTTTTAGAAAAATAGTATTTAGGGTTGTCCCAATCCGCATTTTTTTGGATCCGATCCAATTTTTTAATACTCTTACCTAACCAATCCGGTATTAATCCTTTTTTACAATATAAAAAGTTTGTTAAAACATGAATTTATGGAATTTAGTATGGTTATTAAGCATTAAAAGAGTCCTACTTCGGAAATTCACTTATCACGCTCACGTCTGGAACCAATTACCCACGATAAATGAGGGATAACCGTATGTGTAATGCTAAAAGATGACAAAGAAGTAAAATAAATTAATTGACCAGAATATGCGATGCCATCTGTTTTGGGAGAATAAAAAAGTCAAAATGTCTTATATTATAGTTTGACTAATTAGCATCCTAAGGCCTCCTCTGTTCTTGTGTGTTTTTGTCCATGAGTGTGATTTCTTTGGTTTGCGACATGCATGTTGTTGCATTTATTTAAAGGAAGGGTGCACGAGCACCATAATTAATGTTCACATATAAATGTTGAAAAATCAAGTGATGCCCCCCCTTTGATTAGTTAATTTTGTTCCTGGACTCTCCTGCCACCACTGATGACACGTGCACGTGTTCTTGCATCACTGCATCCGGTTCACACACACATGTTAAACATCAATGTTTTTTTGTTTTTGCGAGCAGTATAGAGCTTGACTTATTGCCGTTATATTTAATTCAATACACTTAGATCAAATTATGTGCCTGAGAGATTAGATTTTTTGAAAGAAATAAGTTTTTCAGCTCTGATGATTGAGATATGATTATACCCCTTACTGTGTATGCATGCAAGCAGTTAGTCGCAAGAATGAATGTCTACAAATCGTTATTGCCTTTTTGATTTAATAAGACTGTTTCCTACTTGCAGAATATATTGATTTAGGATCGAATGACATCATATAACACAGCGCACAGAATTTCTAAGGGCCCTCCACAGGAACACACTGACATCCATCATGAAAGGTGCAATTATTGATGATAAATTATCACAAAGAAGAAAAATTGAAGGTCATATTCTTTTTTTCTTTCTTTATTTGCGCATCATAACTGGCAAAAAAGGAAACAACACAATTTATAAACAGTTAACATCATTGTACAGGAGAGCATGGAAGCCAAAAGAGGCTTATATGGATATCTCCCCCAAATTATACAGTACACAATAAAAGGCAAAAACATTACAAATACAAATCATCAAATGATATGCACTCTTACATTCTTGCGTTAGAGTCCTTTTCAGAGGCTTTTTAAAAGAAGATAAAGACGATGATGATGGAAATTCAGGACATAAATTATTCGTGAGATGTGGCCCCACGCTATTTTTGAGAATACTGATTGAAATAAGTTTGCCTGTAAGGAAGTTCATCCATTTTCTATACCGCTTATCCTCATTAGGGTGGCGGGGATGCTGGAGCCTATCCCAGCTGACTTTGGGCGAGAGGCGGGGTACACCCTGGACTGGTCGCCAGTCAATCGCAGGGCACATATAGACAAACAAACATTCACACTCTAACGGACAATTTAGAGCGGCCAATGAAGCTAAGCATGTTTTTGGAATGTGGGAGGAAAGCGGAGTACCCGGAGAAAACCCACACACGCACGGGGAGAACATGCAAACTCCACACAGAGATGCCCAACGGAGATTCAAACCCTGAACCTCGTGACTGTGAGACCAACGTGCTACCCAGTCAGCCACCGTGCGGTCCTGTAAGGAAGTTAAAATAGAATAATAATACGACTTGATTATGGTGTAGGAAAATTGTGAATAACAGGAGACAACCTAAAGCTGAGGAAAACTTTAGGAAGGACATGGGTTAAGTGATAGTGTTGTGACGTTCACGAGCAAAGCGGTTCTTTTCAACGGGTTGTTAACAGGAACCGAATCGCAGTTTTGAACCGTTCTTCCCCCCCAGTTACATGGGGAGGGGCTCAGGCCACCACGGTTCTTATCAGATAATTAACACAAAGACGGTTCAGGAGTTATCCCCAGGGTTCAACTTTTTTACAGAGCAACAAAACTCACCTGAGGACAGTTTATCAGTCGGTTGGACAGTTTGTTTGTATGTTTTGTTCTGTTCTTGTTCTAACGTTCTTGCTCTAAAAGGTGTTTTGCATAGGATTTCATTGTAGCCTGCTTTGTTTTTCAACGTTTATACGTGTTCAAGTCATGGTTTACACACATTTACGGAATCTGTACAAAGGGTAATTCAAAATAGTGATGTCACTGTCAAAGCAGTGATACTGCATTACAGCTGGTTGTCTCCACCATCATGCATAAAGCTTGTTCAATTTTTTCCCACTTCCTCTCATCTGTTTCATCAGAATGCCTGCAGCTGACGGCCCAGCCCGACAAAGGCTCATCAGTTACGGTGTCAACTGCTACGGACTCGGACGAGTGCGTCGTTTGTGTAGTCAGCGGGGCCGATGACACGCTAATGTCGTGCCACGCTACTCTTTTGCTGGCGCCTGAGAAGGAGGTCAAGCTGCTCTTCAACTGTTCCCAACCTGAAGGACAGGCTTACAATGTTACTGTGACTCAGAGCCTAGGTGAGTTCACAGACAGGCTGTTGATATCGGATTGTTATGCAAAGCTTTGTGTAGTTTGGCTATGCACCGGCGATGATTTTCATATGCAAATGTTTGGCTAAAACTATTTGGCTCCAGACTCAGCTTTTTAACGGTTCCTAGCTATGAATGCGAACAGGATCTTTGCCCATTAAAGTGCTCTAACCAAGCCCTTAAAGCAGGAGTTTCAAACTCACCGTCCCCGAGGACCGCTGGAGGTATATTCTGGGTGAGCCTGGGTTGCACCAAGTATTCCACAAAGAAGAACAACTGAGAACATGAACTGTTCTTCAGAATGCAGTCTTACCTTTCCTACCCCTCCGCCACAGACCTGGCGTTGCTGGGATTGCGTCTGGCTTCCCAGCATGACTTTCGGCACTTGTAAATCACTGTTAAAGTTATGTATTTAGAGTTAACATAGTTGTTACCGGTTTTTCTTTATAGGAATGGTGGTTGCCCCATGTATGTTTACTTACACGTTACTTACACGTTATACGTCTTAGCTCAGTTCACTGCAAGTTCAGTGTTGACTACAGTCGTCCCACGTAATATTGCAGTTCGGTTATCCCCCCTTCGCTCTATCACGGTTTTTCAAAAATTAATGTCATTAATTAATGATTGCTGTTTTGTGGTAGTCTATGGTCTGCTATTAGTCAAACCATATAGGCAGCAGTAATCACACAAACACAGAATCCTTACATTACATTACGATAACACTGTATGAAGTTGGTCGTGGCCTTGTGGCGAGGAACAACTGTTTCTCCTGGTCGCAGCTAAATGTGATGTCTAAAAAAGTTGACCCAAACACGAGTCTGCTTATGAGTACATATTCTTTGGAATTATTTTTGGTAATGTCGACAGCCCCTTATTTCGCCATCGGTAAGCCAGTCCGAGGGGCGTGGATTGAAACGGGTTGGACTGTGTGACAATGACATCTAATTATTGACACATGACAAAGGCATCACAAGGCGAGTCACTGTGCAGATGCGGCACGTGCGTCTCACTTTATTGTGACAACAAGTTTACCACTGCGTGAAACACTTGAATACCTTTTTTTAACTTAATTTTGTTATTTGGTTTTATGTTATGTTGTTTTCTTTTTCTAAACAAATCAAGCGTTAAGTTGGTTGTTTTAAATGGCAAAGCTACGTACATACTGTATTCAACATGCATACAGCATTGTCAAATCCTGTCTGATGTCATCTATCTGTCTCATCCAGAATGCACTGAGGACACCTGCAGCCCTTCTACTCTAGAAACTCAACCCTCTCTTCTCAGTGAGTTTACCAGAACCTTCAACTGGAAGATCAAGGCGCCTGCAAAGACCGTCGTGGGTCTTGATGTCCTTGGAGAGGGACTGAAGGAGACGTCAAAACCATGTAACAATGGATATCTGTATTCGGTGGACACGTCTGGAACAAACGACAAAGCAGAAACCCGCTACTGCAGAGGGGGTTCTGTGACCCATTTAGACCTGTTCAATGGCGCTGTTGTGTCTCTGCGAGCTAAACCAAAGATGCAGGTGGAATCTGTGGTGTTCCAGGCCTCTGCAGGACCGCCAAGTAAGAATACAGAGCTGGTTGCTCACACTTTTATTAAGACGTACCCAAGTGACTTAGTTCCTCTACACAAGCTACTACTTCTGTTACGAATTGGTGGTATTTGTCAAATGCAACATGAAGCTACTTCCCGATCAGCTATTGCAATCATGCCTAACATTTGTCTTCAGTAGCTCCCTGCTCTTTTCTGTGTACTGTAGACTGCATTTAGAGGTGAAAACAACATGAAAACCATAGAGATGACTATGAGTGGGGAAAAAAACCAAACAATTGCGACATGTGTCCTGAAGAAGAAAGAAACCACTGGTGTGCTAAGTAGCAGACATGACAGAAACATTGTGGGATCGGTAAAAGCAGGGGTGTCCAAACTTTTTCCAACGAGGGCAACATAGTGAAAAATGAAAGGATGCAAGGGCCACTTAGATATTTTGTAAACACACGTGTCTATGCTAAGAACTTATATGTATATCAAGAAAAAACTGCATTTCAGCTTTGGGACACTTTCCCCATTTTTGCTGTATTTTGAAAAAAAAATTGAAAATATTTTAACTTTTTCCTTAAATAACCAGTGTAAATGTTCTTTTCATAACATTTAGACTTTATTATTGTAATACCATACCTTTTTCCTCAACAAAACATTCCAAAAATTACAACATCGTTGCATAGCAATAATTAGCATTAATTATATTGCCACATTTTACTTGTAAAATTATGAATTTTTTCTTTAATTGTTTCCTAATAATTTTTATCTGTAAAGTTACTGCTGAATTTTTTTTTTTTTATGCTGTTTTTTGTTGTTGTTGTTGTTGACGTACTTTATTTAAATTATATTTGTAGAATGTGCTGCAGGCCAGTTAAAAAAAACAGCAGCAGGCTGCAAGTGGGCCCCGCACTTTGGACACCCCTGTTATAAAGAAAGGCCCTAAAAGTTTTTGTGACCTCAGCAATAACTTGCAGAGGGCAGGAGTGATGGTATCACATCTACATACTGTGGAAGTGGAATGGTTACACCAGAAGATGCAAACCGCTCGTTACTCGTAAGAACAATAGCAAGGTCAGGCTGGAATTTGCCAAAATATTTGCTATCAAAATTGTGCATCACGTGGGGCATAGCTTACATGCACGGAGCAGGAAGGTATACTGTGTAATGTGTGCAACACGTTCGGAAGTTAGCCCCCTCTAGGTAGCTGCGTAACCATTGTTCCTTTGAATAGAACGCAGTTTGATGGTGCTACCTGCTGAAGCGCTTTTACTGTCTGTTATTGTACCGCCCTCTTGTTTAGGGGGCCCAATGGCGGTTGTAACCATCGACTCCAGCACCACCCTGGTGATCAGCAGGTTCTCACAAGAACCAGAATGCGAGCTGTGCTCCGGCGCCGACTCGGCTCGCACGTGTAGCACGACGGCAAAAACCTTCACCAACGTTCAGACACTCTCGCTGGAGTTTAGTTGCCTCAAACCCCAAGATGCCTTCAGTGTGGAGGTGAAGAAGATGATAGGTGAGCTCTCTGGATATGTCAGCTACATAGACATTAGGGAGCCCCTGTACAGTGCAGTCTCTGGCCACCACTTGCTCTGTTGTTTAAATGACCTTTTTGACAGCACTCTAAACTATTGTTTTAATTACTGCACCTCATAATTCTTTTTTTAACAGTTACCCAGTTACTAACTTTGACACTGTGACTACATAATATTCTTTGCTTGCTTACGTACACCCATTTTCTTTGAAGTCAAAAAAAGCTTCTACTTATCTATACATTCATTCGTTCATTTTCTATACCGCTTATCCTCATTAGGGTCGCGGGTATGCTGGAGCCTATCCCAGCTGGCTTTGGGCGGGAGGAGGGGTACACCCTGGACTGGTCGCCAGTCAATCGCAGGGCACATATAGACAAACAAAGACATACAACCATTCACACTCATGGACAATTTAGAGTCACCAATGAAAAAAACTAAATATAGAAAGCATCCAGATAAACATGCAAATACAGGAATTTGTTTTTAGCGTTTAATTTCCTTTTCATTTCTTTATTTGCAAACATATTACAACTTTGCAGTTGAAAAGTGAATCAAACTAAA
The DNA here is from genome assembly GCA_024372805.1 of Oostethus manadensis. Lineage (NCBI taxonomy): Eukaryota > Metazoa > Chordata > Actinopteri > Syngnathiformes > Syngnathidae > Oostethus > Oostethus manadensis. Next base: position 296,867 of record QODF01000197.1, on the reverse strand, counting down.
AAAAGGCATTGGTATGTAAATATATAATATACAAATAGTTGGTACTGATTGTTTGACAGCAAAAATTTTCATGTGTTATTTGCTGAAAGCCTGGGGGGTCCAAAGTGTGGCCTGGGGGCCATTTACAGCCCGTGGCTGTATAATTTTTAATAAACAACAAGAACAGCTGCAATAAAATGGAAAAATCCGCTATCATTTTACATGAATAAAGTCAAAATATTAAAGTTGTAAACTGAGAAAGTTATTTTTATTTTATTTTATTTTACAAGAATGACATAATATTAAAATGTCATTTAGGTAGCATAAAGTTGAAATCTAAAATATTTTTGTAAGGCATAATATTGTGAAAAAAACAATTAGGTTGGTTGTATAATATATATAATATTTAGGAAATTAAGTATTAGTTATTATAAGGAAATGTACAAGATGAAAGTAGTAATAGTAATGTGAAAAAAACCAACAGCTACAGTAGTTGCTCACAAGTCGCCCTTGCTGTCTTGATGAATGAAGTACAGAATCTATTTAATATCATGCTGTGCATTTCCCTTCTTAGAATGCACCAAGAACTCATGCACACCTACTACAGGAGAACTGGATCCCACCCTCTTGAAGAACTTTAAAAGAACCTTCAGATGGGACATTAGCGTCCAAGAGAGGACTATTTTAGCCCTCACGCTGCCTAGCGGTGGTCTGAGACAGTTACCGACGCAAGATGAATGTCAAGATGGCCCACGGTACTCTGTGAGCACAACACGAAACGATGGCCAGGTCAAGACCAACAGCTACTGCAGTGGTGGACCGTTGTCTCGTCTGGATCTTCTTGGCTTGACCACTGTGACTGTGGAGGTGCCCAAAGGGGAAGAACTGGACAGGACAATATTCACAGCCAAAGTAGAACCCAGAGGCAAATGTCCTTCATGCAAAATTGTCATTTTTATTTATTTGTTTACAGATCACTGGTAAGGACTTTTGTATATAAAATGTGCTCTTCCTTTATCCTCAGTTGGCAGAATCCTGGCTGTGACCCCAGACCCAGAAACCATCATTATCATCAGCAGAGACACTGTCGAACCTGACTGCAGCGTGTGCGTGGACAAACCCCCAAAACAGAGATGCAATCCAAAAATGATCATCCTGAGAGAACCTCGAAACACCTCCGTTGAATTCACTTGTCCTTTCCCCCAAGATGTCTTCACCGTGGAGATTAACAGAGAAATCGGTATGAGACCTAGAAACTGCTTTTAATCTTCTTGTGCCAGTGCACAGATTTAGTTGACTGGGTAGCGTCACATGGTATGTCACCTGCAATTGGTCGGGGAATTTTCTGAACTGATCAACCAGTACAGTAGAGTCTGGAAAAAGATGCACCGGTCAAAATAGAAGTTTCCCGTCACAGCTTAAAATACTTACGTTATCGACTGTAGGTCCAGGGGCCTGATTTGTAAAGCTTGTGTAGGCACAAAAATAGGCCAAAAGATTGTGCATGCCGTTTACCTGGCTAAGTATGGTAACCATGATAATATTATCTGTTGGATTAATAGTAATTATAATAACATCATGTTGACAATTACCTGCGAATGACAGGCGACCAGTCCAGGGTGGACCCCGCCGCTCGCCTGAAGTCAGCTGGGATAGGCTCCAGCATACCCCCGCGACCCTAATGAGGATAAGCGGCATAGAAAATGGATGGATGTTGACAATTAAATAATTCCATTGGGTTTAGGTTTACAAGACACAGAAATATGTCCTCAGTGCTCCGGTTCCCGTTTTTCTTTGGACAATTTATAAAAAAAATAAGCGGCATAGAAAATTAATGAATGAAAAAAAAAAAGACAGTTTTACGATGGATATGTCACGTATGTGATCAATAGCAACATTTATTTACTTTATTTGTATGGAAAGTGTCAGGGCCGCATGCGAAAACGTACTCTTAACTTCTCCACAAATGATGCGCTATTTTTTTGTTGTATTATTAACGCACAACATTAGTTCCTCAGAAAATAATTAAAATACACCTAATAGTTTGATGGCGTTGTCCTTTTATAATGTCGTCATTAAGTGGAATATTTTTAAAATATCCGTCTGGAATTATGGTTATTGATTTTCAACATACATTAATCCTCATTTTGGATCTTTGCGTCCATCTTTAAATGAAACAGATTAAAATAAACACTTCTCATCTTAAACAGGGTTGTCCAAAGTGTGCCCAAGGGGGCGGCTGTGTTTTTATTTTAACCGCAGCACATTCTAAAAAAATAATTTAGCAAGAAAACTAATAAAAACAAACAAAAAGACCTGTAAAAAATGGTAAATCAGCAATAGGTTTACAAGAATAAGAGAAAAAAGTTGTAATCTACGGGTAACAAACAATTTTAGTTGTGGAAAATGTTATAATGTTAGCAGAATAAGGTCATATATTGTGGGAATAAAGTCATAATTAAATATGTGGGAAAAATTTACAAAGAAGGACATACAAATTGCAAAAAATGTTAGCAATGGACAAATATGCTGTAATTTTGCAAGAATAAAGTCAACTATTAAGAAAAATAAGTCATATTCTATCAAGAAAAACATTTGCAATTTTACGAGAATCAGCTTCTAATATTAGGATAATAATGTCATTTTAGTAGCAAGGGGTTGAAATATTCAAGAAAAAAATGTATTTCTTTAAGTTGGAATATAAGAAACAAACAAAACTAAATAAAGTTGTAATTTCTGGAAATCGGGTTGGGGAAAATGTTAGAATATTATGGAATAACATCATAATATTCCAAAAAGGTTATTTCGAAATGTTTGGAAAAAATTGAGAAAAAAAGAACAAATACCAAAGTTCATACTAATAGTACTTTTTCACCTACATCACAAAACTGAGATGCATTTTTTTCTTGAAATATTTTTACCAAATGTCAATGTGGCCCTTGGTGGAAAAAGTTTGGACATCCCTGATCTAAATTGTGGTATCAATTAGGAAAAATGTAGAAACATGCTCACTAAAAATGGAAACATGTGCCTTGATATGCGAGCGCTTTTTAATTTTCTTTTAATGTAACCTGAGTTGGCTCTGCTCTATTCACACAGATGGCAGCGTACGTGCTGTCACTCAATCTTTGTGGAATTTCCACCTCAACGAGCGCTCGCCGTCTCCCCACCAGCCATGATTTCAGCACAATCAAGGCTCTTCAAATGTGGGTGCCACGTTCATGAGTCACTTTGCGTTGACCTTCTATGGCAAGGGTCCCAAACTCGTGCCGTGGAGGGCCGAGACCCTGCAGGTTTTCTTTCCAGCCGGTGACTAAAGCAGGTGATTTTAACCTCCTTCAATTTGAGGGGCAGGAGCTCATCAATGAAAATCACCTGCTGGAGAAACTGGTTTGGGTGATAAAACCTGCAGGGTCTCAAGTTTCTGTGACACATACTGTATGTGCTAGTAAAGTGAAGGCGTGGAAAAGGCGTAACTTGTGTGTGCAAGTTCCCTTTAAGGTGAACTATATGAACCACAAATTTTGCAAACATGTGCATACGTCACTTTTTTTTAAGGTTTGATGATTTTTATCCATCTGTACATTTTGGGTTTCTGGTGTATCCAGATTTTTAGTCCGATTTCCACGCACAATTTTAGTATGGGCCCCAGGTTTGTCAGGCTCTAGACTCAGACTATGTCCGCCGGTTTGTGGTGCCTGGTCTATGTAGGGATGTAGGAGTGGGACCTCTCCCAAATGCAGCAGCATTGGAAAATCACACCTTAACAATGCCGCAGCTCAAATTGGTTGACGCAAAAATCTGTGACTAGTTTGCAAAGGCTTATGATTTCCTGTAATTGCAGACTGCACAGCTACTTCCTGCTCTGGGAATATGATCCAGCCTGAGTCCTCGCTCTTCCCAGACTTCAACCGGACCTTTACCTGGGATCTTAAAGTCAGCTCCACTCGAACCTTCCAGCTGGACTTCACTGAGCCGGGAATGCAACAGGTTGCTAATGAAGACACCTGTCCAGATGAGCACAAATACACGCTTGTCACCTATCTGCGCACTGGGCCTGCCGTCATCGGAACCTTCTGCAAGGGCGGTGCTGTGACCAGCATCCAAGTGCTCTACAAGGGTCGCATGTCTCTCCTGGTCCCGGGGGACAGAAAGATGGACCCTGTTGACTTCAATGTCAGTGTTGGGCCTCAGACCAGCAGTAAGTGGCTACAGTATATTTGCAATACATACAGTAAATCCTGATAATAATCTCAGGTGTAGTTTATATTGATTGACGCACTTTGCTCATTCACATAAAAGTATGATGGAAAAATATGATTTAGAGTAATTACGAGTGCGCCTAAACGCCTCACGGCACAAGGAGAACAAAGCAGAACGGAGACAGTTCACGAGGTTGTTCATTGTATGTGCATCCTATTAACAAATAAGTAAGTTTGATGATTATTCCGTGCATTAAGAGTGTTTCATCTTGAAAATCTCTTATTTTCGCATCAGTGAGAACTTCTCACCGTGGCTGGTTATTCCTGAGAGAATGAGGCTTTGGTTGTATGTATTTTTCTGTAGCCGAGGATCGGACCGCCAAGGTCTCCGCCTCCGGCCGCCACCCAGCTCACTTAGCACCCGACCCCTTTGGCCCCTCCTACGAGGGGTGAACCCATGGGAGGGGGAACCCACGTTACCTTTTTGGGCTGTGCCTGACCAGGCACCATGGGTGCAGGCCCGGCCACCAGACGCTCGCCATCGTGCCCCACCTCCAGGCCTGGCTCCAGAGGGGTACCCGGGTGACCAGCGTCCGGGCGAGGGAAAACGAAGTCCAATGTTTTGTAATCATCATCAGGGTCTTTTGAGCCACTCTCTGTGGGTCCCTCCCCTAGGACCTGTTTGTCATGGGTGACCCTACCAGGGGCATGACAGCCCCCGACAACTTAAATCCTAGGATTGGGGCATTGGGTCATTGGGACACGCAAACTCAAAGACCCACAGGATTCGGTCTCTGCTTTTTGCAGATGATGTGGTCCTGCTGGCTTCATCGAGCAGTGACCTTCAACTCTCACTGGATCGGTTCGCAGCTGAGTGTGAATCGGCTGGGATGAGAATCAGCTCCTCCAAATCTGAGTCCAGGGTTCTCGCCCGGGAAAGGGTGGAGTGCCATCTCTGGTTGAGGTCCTGCCTCTAGTGGAGGAGTTTAAGTACCTCGGGGTCTTGTTCACAAGTGATGGAAGGAATGGAACGTGAGATGGACAGGCGGATTGGTGCGGCGTCTGCAGGGATGCGGACTCTGCACCGATCTGTCGTGGTGAAGAGAGAGCTGAGCCGAAAGGCAAAGGTCTCAATTTACCGGTCCATCTACGTTCCTACCCTCACCTATGGTCATGAGCTTTGGGTAGTGACCAAAAGGACAGGATCGCGGGTACAAGCGGCCGAAATGAGTTTTCTCCGCAGGGTGGCTGGGCTCTCCCTTAGAGATAGGGTGAGCAGCACTGTCATCCGGGAGAGACTCGGAGTAGAACCGCTGCTCCTCCGCATTGAGAGGAGCCAGATGAGGTGGCTCGGGCATCTGGTTAGGTTGCCTTCCTGGGGAGGTGTTCAGGGCACGTCCAACCGGTAGGAGGCCTCGGGGGAGACCCAGAACCCGCTGGAGAGACTGTCTTTCAGCTGGCCTGGGAACACCTCGGCATCCGCTGGGAAGAGCTGGAAGAAGTGGCCGGGGACCTCTAGGCTTCCCTGCTTAGGTTGCTGCCCCCGCGACCCGACCTCGGATATGCGGAAGAAAATGGATGGATGGATTTTTGTACTTTTGTGTACAGCTGTATTTTGATTTTTAAACTTTCCCCGTCAATTTGGTATCAAATTAATATGAAGATTTAAACCATAGCCATTGTGAGTGGACAAAAAGTGATGCACTGAGTGTTGGCCTGTATTTACATCAGAAACAAAATGGATGCCCTGAGATGTCGACTGTCGATTTTTTTTGCGTCTTGTTGACTTTGTATTCTAAACGTTTAGAAAAATTCTACCTCATTCTCAGTCCACACGAATGAGCCTGGCGCCATGTTTTATGTTTTGCAGAAGTGATGGGATGACCGAGGATGATTCTGATTAGATAGAAATTTTGCAAGTTTCGCTGCCTGTAGGTTTGGCATGCTAAACTAACTGGTTCCCAATGGATTTATCCGGTTACGTGTGGATGCATTTGTTAAAAAATACAAGGTCGTGTAGACACCATTATTTTCATAAACGGAGAGGGAGAATGCGGTTTTAAAAACACCCTGCTACGTGTGGACGAGGCCTTAAATAGGGGCCACCTGATTCACACTGATTCCACAAAATTGATCACTGAACGCCACACTGCTGTTTTTTGAACACACCCCTTCCAACTAATTGCCCAACTGCACAGCCTTAAGAGTGTGCATATCATGAATGCTGGCTCTTGGTTTGTTTTCTGAGAATCTACTGCACCTGCTGGTAACAAAAAAACATACTGATGATGATTTAATCTGCTTCGTCACACTGGACTGCTATTATTTAGAACACTACTGTATACGTTCATGTTCGTCATCAGAGTTTGTGTCAGAGCTGTATTTTTGCATTGATCTGCCGGCCAAACAGCATCAGCATTAGATCGACAATCTAGTCTGGACCTTTTTCTATTCGAGGTTGGAGCATTTCAGCTACATGAATGACACGATATTTTTTTTTCCAGTGGTGGCCATCGTGAAAGTCAACCTACCACGAGGTGTTTCTGATACGTCTTTCATCTCTACCAACTACCCCAATGATTTCCCTGACAATCAGCAGATGCAGTGGGACTTCTCTGTGCCCGGCATGCACAATTACACTGTTCATTTTCACCATCACACGGCCCCAGAGTGCCTCAACAAGGACGTGGAAGTGGAGTACAGGAGAGAGGACAAGAAGGTGACCAAAGTGGGTCTGACTGAAAAGCAGCCAGAACACCAACAGGGCAACTTCTACATGGTGCTGAAGAACTGTGAAACCAACACCACGCTTCAGGGGCTCGCTTTGAAATACAGCGTGTCTGTAATGAGAAGTGGTCATCCAGGTACAATGCTATATGAAGGTCTTGGTCCCAAACAGAAGGTTGTTCGTGTTCTACTTATAAAATGCAAGAGTTGTAGCACAAACTGTGGTGTTAGTGGAAATTTGGTCATTCAATCTTTATTTTTATAAAATATATTTAATTTTTTTGGAAAGATTAAGTAGTAATAAAAAGTATAATATAAAAACAATAATAAATAATAATAAAAAAAAATAAAGTATAAAAAATACATGAATTAACTAAAAAGATGAATGCTAAAATCAAATTACAAATAATAAATACAAATAAAAATTTCTTTTTTTTTTTTTCCTAATGTATCTCACAGTTCTCTGCACGGTGGACCTGAGCGAACACCCGAAAGTGGCTCTGCAGATTGAGAAAGTGGGTTCTGATTCTTTCTGCGAGATGAGCATGAACTCTGAAGTTGTAAAGAAGATCAATGTGGCTGCAGGCGGTCGGGCCAAACTCTCCTTTCTTGACTGTCCCAATGAAGATGTGCAGTTGACGGCTAGTAAAGTTATTGGTAAGAGTTCATAAGAGGAATTTTTGGTGTAATTTTGTAATACATTTTGCAACATAAATAATTAATTATATTTATTAAACAGGTTGTCAAAATGTGGCCACCTGCTCTGAGACGCTTCTCACCGTACCCGCATTGGATTCCTGTCTTCGGGTGCCCCTCCACAGCTTCACCTGGCACCTGAGCATCCCCGAGGACACCACCATTGATCTGGTGTCGCCATCAGAGGGTCTTCAACAGTCCTTGCCAGGCCAGTTGTGTGACAGGTCTGTCTCACTGCATGTGGAAGAAACTGGAGGCTTTTCTGTGGGAGATTTCTGTTCAAGCGGGATCATCCAGAAAGTTCAAGTGCACGCCAATGTCTCCATCACGGCAACAACCCAAGACTTCAGCAAGATGAGGGGGCCTTTTCTCAATGTCACCTTCAGTAAAGAGATCCCAGGTAGTGTTATTTTTCTATGTGTTGAACTTGCTCTGACAGGTGTTAGCAGATTTTGAAGAGTTATTTTGTAAACCTTGTAAATCAACTGGATACGTGGGACAATAACTGAGTGGGCCTGAAGCACGCAATCAAGCAGTCTCGTTTTTGAGCCTTTTTTTTACACATTAGGGGCGCCGTATTCATACCTGACTATGTGGGAGTGTGCATTAGGTTTCCTTTGCGATATCATGCTTCACTCAGTTCATTTACGTACTGTACAGGCCAAAAGTTTGGACACATCTTCTCATTCAACTGGGGATGCATTTAAAGTTTTTGCAGTTTTCCGGACTGAATGACCTTTATTCCTTAAAGTAGTGACGGCCACTCGTTTGTATTTACTTACCTTATTGGTTCTCTATTGGTTCTTGCCATAATATGAATTCCGACAGTCCAATGGGGCTGTCGGCTGTGTATCAACCTGACTTCTGCACCGCACAACTGCTCGTCCCAACCCCATTATTAAGGCAAAACTCCACTAAGTAACCCTGGAAGTCACACCTGTCAAGTGCAAACCATTTCAGGTGATTACCTCAGGAAGCTCATTGAGAGAACACCAAGGTTTTGCTGCGCTTTAAAAAAACAAAAACAAAGGGTGCCTACATTGAGGAATCTAAACTATAAGACATTGTAAGAGTTGTTTCAGACTTTTTTGTTTGAGTGCACAATTCTATGTGTTCATTCGTAGTTTCGATCACTTCTGTGAGGATCGACAATGTAAGAAAAATAAATACTCATTGAATGAGAAGGCCTGTACTGGTACAGGGGGGCCTGTACCTAGACCTGGGTCCTGGACCCACTTAATCTTAATGAAAATAACAGTGCATGTCGTTGAAAGGATTTGCTCCAATTGTGAGTGTGTGCACGGTGTGTTGCATAAAGACATGAATTAGTGCAAAACAAGGAAATGAAACAGCAATGAAAGTCTATCTTCCGCGTCAGGCATGATGAAATTGGAAAAATGCTTCTAACATGTTTATCTGTGTTCTCACACCAATTCAGTCTGCATGAATATATTCTTGTGCGTGAGCTTCGTGTTCCAGGGTCATGGTGTCTCCTCGCTGTCTTGGCTGACAGCTGGCTTTCATGCACTTTTTGTAAATGTTAAATATTGTCTAAATGTAATTGTTAAAAATAAATTGTATAATAGGAAAAAAAAATGTAGATCCAAATTTTAAAAATGGTAAATCAAAATATCTTATCCCTTTTCTATGTAGACTTTGTAGAAAGTAGACTTTCCCAGGGAGGCTGAGGAGTGTGATCACCCTATAGTTGGAACACACCCTCCGGTCAGCCTTTTAAAAAAATGGGGACCACCACCCCGATCTGCCAGTCCAGAGGTACTGCTTCTGACTTCCATACAATGTTGTAGAGGCGTGTCAACCAACACAGTCCTCCAACATCCAGAGCCTTTAGGAATTCCGAGCGGAACTCGTCTACCCCCGGAGCCTTGCCACTGGGGAGTGATTTAACTACCCCAATTACCTCAGCCACGGTGATAGAACTGTCCACATACGTATCCTCAGACTCTGCTTCCTCTACGGAAGGCATGTCAGTCTCAAGGGTCTCAAGTATTCCTTCCACCGACCAACTATATCCACAGTCAAGGTCAGCAAGCCCCCGTCCGCACTGTAAACAGTGTGAACTGGGGGCTACTTCCCCTTTCTGAGGTGTATGACGGTTTGCCAGAACCTCTTCGAGGCTGACCGAAAGCAGTGGAGGGGTTTGAGTGCCCGAGTGATCCTAGGAGCTATGTTGTCCGGGGCTTTATGCCCCTGGTAGGGTCTCCCAAGGCAAACAGGTTCTAGGTGACGGGGCAGACTAAGAGTGATTCAGAAGACCCCTATGAAAAAACACAAGAGTGACCGCACCTCGCCCGGACGTGGGATACCGGGGAGGGGAGGGGCTCGCAGGCGAGCGCCTGGTGGCCAGGTCTTTACCCGTGGGACCTGGCCGGGCCTAGCCCAAAGAAGCCACACGGGAATTGGGCATGATGCAACATTGTGTGTGTGTGTGTGTACAGGTAAAATGGAGCTTTTTGTTTTGTGTTATGAGCGCCACAACTAGATCCATGTTTGGAAAACCCTGGCCAAAACAGTTTTCCTATTTTTTCAGAGACCATCATTTATCAAGTCAGCCCACTGACGTCATCCCCAACCCTGCTGGCCACCCCCAATTGGCCCAATGGTATGAGACCTTCGTCCACAGTGTCCTGGATCGTCACTTTGCCAAGCCACTACCAGGCACACGTCCAGTTTGTCAACGTCAGCCAGCCCAAATGTGGGGACAGACACACCGCCATCGAGGTCAAAATGCTGCACTTGGAGGAGGAGATACTGAGCCGCAGGGAGGATGAGAAGACAGATGACAAACTTCTGGTGCCACAGAGCTTCTCTATTAACATGTCCAACTGTATACCAGAGGATGGAAACTTTGGTGCTGTGACCAAAATTGTTCTACAGAGAAAGACCAGTAAGAAAACGTTCACTGTGGCCCAAAATCACTGCAAGACATCTGCAGCCTAATATGCTTTCTTCTACCATGCAGATCTCTTAGCCATCTTTCTTGCCGTAGCAGGAGCTCTTCTCTTTTTACTCGTCGTGTTGGGCGTTGTCTGCTTCTTTGTAAGGTCAGTACATCTATAGTCTACATTTTTCAAGCTTAGGTAGTCTTTGTTTTTTTTTTTACATTTTTTAATCTTGATGTGTGTATACATTTATAATAAGTATATGTATTAGGGCTGCCAGTCAGTTAAACTATTTAATTGCGATGAAACCCATTTCATCCATAGTTAACTCATAATTAATCACGCTTAATCGAGGGTAAGACGTTTTCATCTAAAATAACTTGGGATATAAATCACTGACCTAAAAAAATACTCACCTGAAGGGGGTTTATTTATTTTATATTTATTATATTATATATATATTATATATATATATTATATTTATTTATTTATGCATCCATTTACATAACCTTATATACTTAATTGACAGAAATTGGTAATATGTTGTCAAATTGTTCCAAAAACCCCAAATGGCATTGACTATGATTTCATGAGTAAAAGCAATAAAATAAGATTTTGCAACAAAACCAAGGGGGATGAATACTTATGCAGTCATTTACTTACATGCTTACAAGACACTAATTTGGAAACATCTGTCTTCACTTTGCAAATTCTTGTCCATATGCATTGACTATAATTTCATTTGTAAATTTACATTTACTTTACCTTACCTTACTTTACCTTACCCTGACCAGTCCAGGGTGTACCCCACCTCTCGCGCCAAGTCAGTTGGGATAGGCTCCAGCATACCCCCGCGACCCAAATGAGGATAAGCGGCATAGAAGATGGATGGATGGAGGTTTTCACTCTGCAAATTCTTGTAAAAAAAAATGCATGAACTATTATTTCATTAGTAAAAGCAATAAAATAAACTAACAACCAAGGGCTGAGTACTTATGCTGTACTCATGCACCTTACATAATTTTCAGTGACATACATTTGTAAACATTTGTTTTCACATTGCAAATTATTGTAAAAAAAAACAAAAACAAATTGCATTGAGAATGAGTTCATAAACATAAAAATAATAACGTAATTCATGCTTCTAATTGTCTGGTCTTTCTGAATAGGAAAAAGAAAAAAGAGCGCATGTTGAAGGAGAAGGAGGCATCCATTTACATCAGCAGAGGCGACATCTTCAAACCAGCAAACCGGCAATTCAGCAAGGCCCGCTCTGACAATGACTCCCACGTGTACGCCTCCATAGATGAGACGATGGTGTACGGTCACCTCCTGGCAGACTCCAGCTATGCAGACAGCATGCAGGACCATTTCAAGGGAATGCAGGTGGACTCCTACCACACCTTCACGGGGCCATCCGAGCTGCCCGTCATCAAAGAGCCGGACCCGGAGCCCGAAATGGACCACTTCAACACATTCCTTGACCCCTCCAATAGTTTCATACCGTCTCGTCCCCGCACTCCCATCGACCGCCAGGACAGCCTGGGCTTCCAGGACCGGCGTATGGTGGACAATGAACTGTACACGTTCAGAAACATTGGGGACATCAACACCATTCGACTCTCTGATGCCGACATGGAACCGGAACCGCCGACATCAGAGGAGTTCTTGTAAGTGATGATGATGAACGGAACTTGTCTGCCTCGGTCTCACTCGGGAACCTAAGTGGAAATTTTTTTTTTTTTTTTTACCAAAGACTTGACCCCTCCACTTTATGAGAACTTTGAGAAGCTTCAAGAAGAGGAACGTTTTATTACATTATGTAACATCTGCAGATGTGGTTTGGATTTGGAGCAGGGAAATGGAACAATTTTGCAGTGTTTTTATGTTCTTAGTCTGTGATTACATTTTTTGCAATAAATTTTAGGAGAAAATCTGCCCTAGCCTTTTTTCATGTTGGATGCTGAAAACCACCTTGCGACCGCAACTACGACTGGCGGCCTCAGCAATAGATGCACAGAATACGGCCCATTCGGACTCAATATCCCGGTCCTCCCTCGAGATGCAGGCGAAGCTCTGCCAGAGATGAGAGTTGAAGACTCGACGAATGGGAGACTCTGCCAGACGTTCCCAGCACACCTTCACTACGCATTTGGGTCTACCAGGTCTGTCCGGCATCCTTCCCCGCCATCTAATCCAACTCATCAGCAGGTGGTGGTCAGTTGACAGCTCAGCCCCTCTCTTCACCCGCGTGTCCAGAACATGCGGACCCAGGTCTGATGATACGACCACAAAGTCGATCATAGACCTGCGACCTAAGGTGTCCTGGTGCCGAGTGCAATTATGGACATCCTATGTTTGAACATGGTGTTTGTTATGGACAAACTGTGGTTCGCACAGAAGTCCAGCAACAACACACCGCACGGGTTCAGCTCAGGGAGACCGTTCCTCCCAACCAGGCCCCTCCAAGTCACACTGTCATTGCCCACATGGGCGTTGAAGTCTCCCAGTAGAACTATGGAGTCACCAGCTGGGGTGCTCTCCAGAACCCCTCTGATAGACTCCAAGAAGGCTGGGTACTCTGAACTGCCGTTCGGCGCGTACGCACAAACCACAGTCAGGACCCTTTCCCCAGCCCTAAGGCGTAGGGAAATAACCCTCTCGTTTACTGGGGATGACTCCAACACAGAGGCACCAAGCCGGGGGGCTATTAATAAGCCCACACCAGCCTGCCGCCTCTCCCCTGCAACAACTCCCTAGAAGAACAAGGTCCAGCCCCTCTCAAGGAATTTGGTTCCAAAGCCCAAACTGTGGGTTGAGGTGAGTCTGACTATATCTAGTCGGAATGTCTCCGCCTCTTCCACAAGCTCGGGCTCCTTCCCCACCAGAGAAGTGACATTCCGTGTCCCAAGAACCAGATTTGGCCGCCAAAGACCAGGTCGCCCGGACACCCGCCCTCGACCACTGCCCAAAACACAAAGCACCGGAACCTTATGCTTGCCCCTGCAGGTGGTGGGTCTGCGTGGGGGAGTTCCTGTGTGGCTTCTTTGGGCTAGGCCCGGCCAGGCCCCACGGGTTAAGGCCTGGCCACCAGGCGCTCGCCTGCGAGCCCCTCCCCCAGGCCTGGCTCCAGGGTGAGGGCCCGGTATCCCACGTCCGGGCGAGGTGCGGTCACTCCTCTTGTTTTTTTTTTCATACGGGTCTTCTGAATCACTCTAAGTCTGGCTCGTCATCTAGAACCTGTTTGCCTTAGGAGACCCTACCAGGGGCATAAAGCCCCCGACAACATAGCTCTTAGGATCACTCGGGCACTCAAACCCCTCCACCGCGGTAAGGTGGTGATTCACGGAGGGGGAAAAGTTTTCTTTTTTTTTTTTTCAAAAAAGTCCCTAAATTTCCACAATTCTTTTTTTTTTTAGAGATTTTTTTCCAGAATGCTCAAATCATTGGGGATTTTTTTGCCAGCAGTTCCTTGAAGATTCTTTCAGGTGCCTCTCTTCAGCTGTCTGTCGCTACGTGTTAGCATAGTAGCATTTTAGCTCTTTTCATGAGTGGAACCCTATAAACACTTTAGTGCGGCCACGACAGATGTAAGCGTGCTAAAATGATCTTAGTAGCATATTTTGACAAGTTTTAACACACACAGACACTTAGCTCAAACATGCGTGTTGCACATTAACATTATTATAGTGGCATGCTAACATTAGCATCATACACGCGCACTTTTTTTTCCCTTCATTCATTCATTTAGCTGCACGCATTCAGTCTCTTCCATCGGTTAGTCATAATTATTTTGCATGCTTTTCTGCATGTAAATGAATACTTATTGTGTATAAAATGTATTTTTGTGGTCTGGAAAGTACGTTTCGGTTTTTGCCTAAAAATCGCGGTTCCACTGTATAGGCACTGCCAATAGACTGTATTTACACAATTTAGTACAGTCCGGCCACTGTGAAATGAATTTTGCATTATTCTGGATGCAGCTCTTGTATTGGTAAATAAGTCATAAAAAGCAGTATTTGTTCAATGCACAGAAAAAATGCTAAAAATCACATTTTATTGTCTTTTCTTGCTGATGAAATATTTCTGTAAGTAATTCATTTCAGGATTGGATGAGATCCTGAAAAAAAAAAGTTAAAGTGGCAAGGCAGCAGAAGTACACACAAAGCAGCTGTTTTGGGATTATACTACATGCATACTGCATACATGTGCTCACACAATGTTGAACTGGCAGACAGACGGCTTCTCATCGCGGCAGTTCTCGTCAGACCACTTCCCCCGGGCGGTCCCAGAGAGGACGACACAGTTCTGGGACTGGCCGCCGTCCGGCTGACGGGACCGGCTGTTGGACGTGTCCCAGTTCTTGAATGAGATGCTGGCGCCGCTCTGGTCCGCCCAAGTGCCCTCGGTCACCATGTCGTTGATGCCCAGCCAGACTTGCTCATCCGGGCCGACGCTTTGTTGGATGTAGTCTGTCAGCAGGTCGTTCTCGTCAACGGATGCGGGGAAGCTGAGGACGCCGCCCAGGGCGTTACAGTCCTCGCTGGCTGTGTGGTAGGACTTTCTCACCGGGTCGGCCAGGACACACTTGCCATTGAACTTCGTGCCCTTCAAACACACTGATTGATGGATAACACTATTAATACTATATTTTATGTATTAATACACTATTAATAATGTTTTTCTAATTCTGATCTTATACTCTGTCAGTATAGAAGAACCTCAGATTACCACCTTTTCATTTTACTGTATTTTGAATCCATAATGCTCAAAATCCATTAGGATCTTCCATATTGTAATACACACCTAATCAAAATTGAAAACTGCAAGAATTTACATTTTGCACTGTAGAGTTTCCAAAAACAAACAAGCTCTCAAGTGAAATCATTGGTTGATCAAAAGTTTAATACCACGGCCTGTAAAAGTCAAAATTTTGGTAAAAATTTGGATTTAACGCACTTTCCTGTCAGGTATTCACACTGTCATGATCTCTTGATGGCAAAGGCAAAAAAGCTTTCTCTCTTTGAACGTGATCCGATTGTTGAGCTAGCTGCCTTAGCAGTGCACCATTGCTGCTGAGGTAGGACACATTAATTTGAAAACATCTTCAAAGATATGGTTATGGAACAAACAAGCGGGAGACCCCACAAATTTAAAGCGCCGTGTGCCGCAGGATCATACTCTGCCCCAGCAAAGGTAGTTATAACCATCAGACGGCATCTGCCAAAGAAGGGTTTTAAGTGTGAATGTCTGATATTGGCTTTTTTGTCCTTATCTGATATGCCGATATTGTCCAACTCTTGATTTCCAATTCTGATATCAACAGATACCCATAAGTGTAACATCACGTAGCTCCTGTCGTGGAATGAACACTTGCAGTATCTGTTGTTAAGCTAATAGATACAGCATCAACTATTAGCTTCTGGACGTGGCTGTAAACAACATTGTAAAACATCTGACAAATACTTGCGTTTTGGGCATGGCAAAGTGTGGCTTGTGGAAAGCTACAAGTTTGGTGAATCCAGCGTCTTGCATAGAAGATATGTAGATAGAAAAGGGCTGGTTATGCAGTGCAATACAGTCCATGATTTTCCGATTGATGGCTTTTGCCCTGGAAATTGGAAGTATTGCAAGAAGAAGTCTTGGTTCCGCCTCACATAACCACTGCTTTGGAGTCATGACAAATCGCAAGTTTAATATCCAAAGGAGACGCCACAGACATAATGTTAGTTAGTTACAGAGCGAGCAAGCTAGTAACTAGCCAAACACGCTTGTTTACACGCTTCAGGCACTGTTTGATGAGGTCATCATTTGCGCATATATACAGCATTTTTTACACGGTTTACATTACAGGGAAAAAAACCTGATATAGATATCTAATATCCCTGGTGCATGTCTTTGACTCCACAAAAATTCCCATTTGGAATTTAACAAGAGCACCAAACACGGGACATTGAAAGGTGGAAGAATTTTTTTTTCTCTAATGAGAAAAAAATGTAACCCTGACGGTCTTGATGGCTTCCGATGTTACTGGCATGACAAGGAGATCCCACCTGATTTCCACACGGCACAGAACAATGGAGCTGCAAGTTGTGCAGGGGCGTCAAATAGGGGCTGGCTATGTTGAGATGTTGCAGGGGGCTTCTCTTTTGATTTTCCGATTTAGTTTCTGGTTTTCTTTCTGATTCTAAGGTAACACATGAGCAGTAGTTTGAGAAGCGTACCTCAGATTATTCCCTATAGTAAAAAAAACTCAAATAGATGCTGACAATGTAAACTATACACGTAGAATAAATAAATTAGGATCTAGTAAGATATATAATCATGGGACTTATCTCACTTTTTTTCCCTAATTCTAAGGCTACACATACATTCTGGCACACAGTCAGTGTAACTCAACAAATTTAACCCCGGGATTAATAAATCTCTTTTATTACCTCTTTGCAAGGCCTGTTCCTCTTTCAGGCGGTCAAGGTCCTGCACAATTTCATTGATTTGTCTCTGCAGGTCCTCAATGGCAGAATCTTTTTCTAATGCCAACACACACACACACACACACGAAGTATGATAATCGGTCCATAACCTCACTGATGATGTACCTTTAAAAGCACATGCGATAAACAGAATCATGTAATGCATCGGTGCTGATGAATCGTGTACCTTTTCGAACAGGCTTCTTCTTTGGTGGAGTCTGCTGGAGTGAGCAGGTCACCATGAGCAGCACGAGCAGCAGCACACACACACCTTTGCGCTCCATGGTCGGACTTGCAGGACTGAGGGTGATCCAGTGGAGAGGCTCGCTATTTATTTTCTGCCTCTAAACCCTCCCTCTTGTGTGTGTGTGAAAAATCGTTCTTCAGCATCGATGACATTACCATTTGCGGTTTTCATCCGCACATTTAAAAAAAGACTTAGGCTGCACCGACTCATAGGAAGCATGACCTGAAAGCCACTAAAATGTTTGGTTTAGGTGTCTTAATGTGGTGAAATAGAGCACATGACACGTTTTAAGGTATTTAAAGTGGCATATTATGGGTTAAATAATGTAAGTAGTGATGATGAACTGAAAAATATGAAATCTGTCATGTTTTTGTTGCACTTTTCCGCCCCAAAAAAGCAACAAATACTTGAACTGGGTTCCAAACCTGCAAAACCCAGGCCAGACCAGGGAGTTTGTTTTGTACATTCCTTCCCACAAACTTTGGAAAGTCCGAGAGACGTCTGGAATGATTTCTTACCATCTGGTCTCTTCTTACGGCCTCCGACACGTGGCAAAAACAATCAGATGAAGAGATTCTAGAATTATCCTCAATTGTGTTCTGTCATTACACCGTCGATTTTTTTTCAAAACATCACTTTTAAAATAAAGAATACACAATCATTTCAATGTGAATCCAAAAAGCAGTTTAACAGTCACTCCTAACCCCACTGTAACCCTCACACTTACCCATAATCCTCACTGTAACCTTCCCCTGCACACTCGTCCTAACTCTAACCTTGACAGTACGCAGCTCTATCCCTAAACTTCACCCGCACTCTAATTTCCACGCCAACTGTAACATGACATGCTAATTTTTGAAGCGCCGACTGGCCACAGAGGTTCTTTGTCATGTCAAACAAACTATGACTTTTTTCCAAGTTGCAAGTTAAACTTTGTACATCAACCACATGGCACACATGTCAGGTTTGGTCAAAATGTCACTTTTTTTGTACGTGGCACTTGCAGACTCCCATGTGTCGTGCGCCACCGCATGTAATTAGTGGGAATGCCCGATAATATCCTCCCACCGATATTATCGAACCGATAGTGGCATAAAAATGTAATATTGGTCAATATCGATAGTTTCTTTTTATTATAATGTATTATAATGTATAACATGCTATATATTGTGGTAATATAACTGGCTTTGTTACGAATACAGGGTGGGTGTAAATAAGCTTGTCTTCTTCCCACTCCTTTTCGAGCCAAATTGTTTTCTGTCTATAGTGTATGTGTACTTTGTGTGGCTCAAAAAAATATATAATCAATCAATCAATGGTAATTTTGCCCCGGGATGAGTGTGTACATGTAATTCGTACTGTGGCGTGGAAACAAATACAGTGTGCTGCTGCACTGCTAGTGCGAGCACCGGGGATAGGTTGCACTGAAAAAAATGAAAATAAAAAATACACTCACTTGACGCTTAAACCTAGAAAAAAACAAAAATACAACAAAGATGTGTTAATTCCACAACAGGAGATATGTAATGTTACACATATCGTTATCTGTTGATATCGGAATAGGAAATTGAGAGTTGGACAATATCGTCAAAAAAGCCAATCTCTGACATTCCTAGTAATGAGTGCGGTCAAACTACGGTCAACTAGTAACAGAAAGATGGCAAGAGAAGAGTATGGAGGAAGAAAGGAACAGCTCATATATCGCATTTGCACTGACAACTTATCATGGTATCAATATTTCATTTCTTCAGTGTTCTCCCATGAACAAATATAATCCAAATATTTGCTAAATATTGCAAATTGGGAGGAGAGAAATAAATGGTCTAATTCCTAAATGCAAATTCACTTATTTGTGTATCTTCTGCACAATTCCAGTTATTCATGATTGTCTTACATCAAATGATTGTTGCGACAATTGAGCCATTGAGGCAAATGCAGCCAATATTGAGCACGGAGAGTATTCTTCCGCTACCGCAGCTGTGCATTAG
This sequence comes from Oostethus manadensis, assembly GCA_024372805.1. NCBI lineage: Eukaryota > Metazoa > Chordata > Actinopteri > Syngnathiformes > Syngnathidae > Oostethus > Oostethus manadensis. The sequence goes on along the minus strand of QODF01000197.1, from coordinate 277,652 downwards.
AAGAAGGCCCGCAGTTTCGTGTTTAGGGACCAAAATTAAGTTTTTTATTAATTTACAGGCGCGTGTTCGTAACCATGGCAGCAGCCTACAATTCCTTTTGAGGAGACACAGTCATCCTTTTCCATGTTGTAATATGAAATGGGGTTCAAAACAACAACAAAAACAAAACATGAGGGTGCTGTTCAGTGAGATACGAATGCGCTTTTTAAACCATTGCACAACAATTTCTGCAGTGACAAGTTCTATTGTAAAAAAGGAGAAAAGACATACAACGACAGTCTTAGGCGAGGAAGCCCACTTTCTGTCGCTTTGCTCCCAAACTTTCCTCCTGCTGCAGCAGCTTCATTAACGGCATGTGAAGGGCCTTGCCGACACGTTTACCTGTCTGGAGAAAGTAAGAAGATTTTGGTTACTTCTTCCACGGGTCTTAGTAGTACAGCAACTTTATATACAAATGACTTATTTATTGTGCATTGCCTAAAACCACAGATGATATTATCCCTTGTTAGCACTAGAAGTATTGCAAATGTTAGGCTGTGGCTCAGTAGGCACACTTTCCTACATGTATAAGTATGGAACATACAGTCCACTGCGTCTTCTGTTTGCATAAAAATGGTCACTTGGACCGCACAGCAATACCTCTTTTATCACAGTTATTTGGTTCCAGACCAGACCACGATCATTTCCGCAAAGTAGAATTCCTTATTTATAAATGGAATATTTTTGTAGTTAGAGCATACATAACCTGTTTATGACCTTATACTGTAGATATGGTTGTTTAACATAATTTAAGGTCCTCTTGACATACACCCTTATAGGGTGTATGTCAATGTCCATGTTGTTTCTGATGTAAATACAGGTCGGGTGTGTGACGTCACAGCATTCGTTGTCACAGGAAGTGTCATTTGGAAACGCAAAACTCTGGTTGTTTGCATCCATATGCAAACATATAACTTTTGAAGTTTTCTCCAAAACTACACTTTGGCCAGAGGTTTTGAAAAACTTTGTTTTTAGTGCCGTGTATCTGCGGATTTGTGTGGATGGTACACAAAAACGTGTAAAAAACCCTTTGTTTTCCGGGGTACCCGTCTACGTGTGGACAGGGCAAAGTTATTCGAAACAATCGTCCCAGTGTAGACTGAAATTTTTCCTACACGGAGAGGGGGCATTTATTTGGTTCTAAAAACCCCGGCTACGTGTGGACAGGGCCAATAGACGCTGTTTTTCTGTGAAGAACCAGGAGAGGGTTATTTGGTTATTTATTTTAAAAATAGTATTATTTATTTCATTTGGTTTATGTATTCATTTCAATTCTTTTCCTGTGAAGATCCCGCAAAGGGTTATGAATATTTGGTTATGTGTGGCTTTCTGGAAAACAATAGGGTACATTTTTACATTTGGGCAGCCCTGCGATCGTCACACTTTTTCTGTTACAAACTGACCTCGGCCCCCCCATCAGAGAAGGGAAAATTTATGTGAGCCTCACATGAAAAAGTTTTGGGACCCCTGGTCTAAGCAATTTACCACAAGCAGTGTGTGGTGTTGTCCCTTGTGCATTACCCACAGATAAATACAAAGCCTATTGGTTGACATGACAGACCGACCCACCCCTTTGAAAGATCCAGCCAATACAAACAAAGGACGGCCTCCAACCTTTTTTAACTGGCCAATAGACCCACCCGAAGACGTCGTCAACGACACCCAGTTAGGTCTAACATAGGGAAAACTGAATTGTTTCTGTGGGAATCTTTTCAATGGGACACAATAATAATGGTTTGGCTTGGTTTATATATAGCAAAGTTATTATCGGAAAACAAGATAAAGCAAGATTGCTAAACATTCATTGTTTTGTAATATGACACACACTAATTAGCATGAACTTTTGTTGTATTATTTCAACTTGTTATTAACGCTGTACAGTACCTCGTGATACCAACCCTCACAAATTATGGAGTACATAAAACTGCAATACCAACAAAGGTCAGTAGGTGTTTTATATTCAGTACTGACTAGAACACTGACGTAAACTTATTGATCAGTAACCATGCAGTGAAGGAGAAAGGACAACATGTTCTCCATTTTGTTAAAGAAACCTACAATAGCCCTCTTTCTAACGAGATGTGGAGATCTGTGGCATTATCTGAAACGTGTTCAACTAAAGGGAGAAGAAGCCCAGCAGAATTTGACGAGTTGCTCGCCGTAAGCAGGCGACTACTGTACTACTGTGGCGTTTTTACTCCTTTGACCGTAAACTATTGTTAACTCACTTCTGTCATTTCAAAGATGCTCTCGGGGTCCAGGCTGCCTCCACCCATCTTTCTCACGCAGGTGACTGTTCCCTTGTTTGTGACAGAGATAATCAGGCTCGCCACAGAGCACACTTTCTCCTGCAGAGTGGCGTCCACCACGTGCCTGTGACCCACCTGGTAAAACAATCCCAGTGTCAGTGAACAATGCTTTGAATTATTATTTATGAGTATTAATTCCTCATTTGTGTGTGTCACATGCCTTACACAGAGTCACTATACAGGGAACATTCTCCACGTTGAGCCTCATACAGTCATATGGGTCATCAGACAGCTCGATTTCCTTCCCCCCCTCTTCATCACATGATATATGAACTTTGGGAATCCTGCCAGGTAGAACACAAGAACCACACTTACATGCAGTCTCATCATGGGACTTGGGAATCCAATCACACTTTTGAACGGGCAATGCAAGGTTATAAAAATAATCTTCAGGCTTTTCTCATGCGTGCGTTGACACAACCGAATGAAAGAATGCATGCATGCATGCATTCTTTTTGAACATATGAGGGGCTGCGAGATAACATACAGCTTTATTTAGATATAGTTTTATTTACTCACATCTTGACAAAACATTCTAGATGTGTTGATACTAAAAAGGGATGGACCATTTTTGACCAGTGCTGAAGTAATGCACTCAAGTTAGAACAATGAGGTCCATTCCTTCATTTTTACTGTACACTGCAAAGATTTGGGTCTCACATCAAAGACAGATATGAGACTGAAGAACAACATTTCTGCAGTTTCAGATTGGGGGGATAGGCTTTGCCTGTGCAGACTGTATTTAGAGGCAAAAACAACATAAAAACCACATCCCTACAACTCTATAGTAGGGATGTCCCAATCCACTTTTTTTGGCTTCTGATCCGATTTTTTTATAGTCTTGCTGATCTGGTACCGATCATTTATTTTTTTATAATATATTTTTGTTACAATCATAAATTTGTGGAATTCAATGTGGTTTTTAAAATTACTCTTCAAAACATTACAAATAATGCAACCAAAATATTACACAGAATGACCAACAATCCCGATCTCGTGGCGGAAGCCGATTTTGTCTGAACTTCAAAATGCAGCGGATCAGCAGCTGATTCCGATCTTGAAGATCGGTTCGGGACCTACTGTATTGGGTGAAAACGAGTAATTGTGCATCTGAGAGACGATGGAAAATCAACCAGAACCACTGCGCAAACATCAACAATGGCTTTTTTTCCAGCCTTAAACAGCTCACTGGTTTTTATGTTGTTTTCACCTCTAAATGCAGTCCACACTGGCATTTCCCATCCTACCCTATGTTTAGCATGTTCAGTAAAACCGCAATCCATAGTACTCTTCTACAGGTATATGACAGACATCCCCAGTTGTGATCTGGGGGCTACATGGAGAATGCAATTACCTACTTTCCCTCTTGGGGGTGCATTAATTTTCATTGCTTACTTTGTGCTGTAGAGAGCTGCCTTGATTGCTACGGAGATTGCATCATACAGGTTTCCGTCACACTGCAGGAGCTAGGGAAACAAGGACAGGCATTTCTTTATAATGTTTACTTACCCTTCTTAGCATTTAAAACGTTTGCTGGAAATCTGCATTGCCTTACCAACACATCCACATAGAGTACCCAGCAGTGTTCTCCCTCGCTAATGCACAGGCTCTTCAAATCTACACTGTGCTTGTTGTTGAACACCTTGTACAGCGTGTTGCTCAGCTCCGTCCCTAGCTCCTCCCCTCCCCTCCCCTCAAACTCTGGGGTGGCGTTGGCTGAACTAGTGAAGGAGAGATAAAAAAAAACATTTAACATTATTGTTGTTATTAGTTAGTGACATCTCATCTTGGTGTGTCTTTCTACTTACCAGTCAGCAAAAAACTCTAAATAGCCTTCATTTGGAGCCATCGGCCGAGGTTTACCAATTTCAGCCTTAATTCCTACTAGAACTGCTGTGTGCCCCTGAAACATGAACACAATATTGGCTGTCTGGTTTCAAAAAACATATCTAGTCAACAGAGGACACAGAAGTGCCAAAATGAAAAGTGGAAATATAAAGAGAATAATGCATTTATCCATTTTCTATACCGCTTATCCTCTTTAGGGTTACAGGTATGCTGGAGCCTATCCCAGCTGACTTTGGGCGGAAGGCGGGGTACACCCTGGACTGGTCGCCAGTCAATCGCAGGGAACATATAGACAAACTAAGACATACACTATCTTTCACACTCTAATGGACAATTTAGAGTGGCCAATGAAGCTAACGTGCATGTTTTTGGAATGTGGGAGGAAAGCAGAGTACCCACAGAGAAAACCCACACACGCACGGACTGGGAGAACATGCAAACGCCACACAAAGATGCCCAACGGAGATTCAAACCCAGAACCTCCTGACTGTGAGGTCAACACGCTACCCATTCAACCACCGTGCTGATAACACAAAAAACATACAAATGTAGTCGTATTGTTTTTGCATTTTATCTTTGCCTTTTCTATTTCGTCACTGGTTTATCTGTATTGTTTTTACACCCAATTTTGTTATTATTTTTTCTGTTTCGTCTTTTCCACAGTCAGCCTGGCAAAAGGGTGTGGGTGGGTCCTTCATTTGCTCTTGCTTTGTCAGCTTGAGCCACGAAGGTAAATGCAATGACAAAAATCAAATGGAAAGGAAAAGAACAAAGCAGGAAAGTTCCCAATACCGATGAAGCTATGACGAAATGAAAATAAGCAAAGACTATCACTAAAAAGTCTACATTCGCATAGTTTGGTACTATTGATTCTCTTTATATTACCAGATAGATTTCCTTTTAAGTTTGGCCCTCCTGTGATTCCGTAATATACTGCGTGCTGTTTCACTACCAGAGAAACTTTGGCGGAGCCGTCTGTGTTGGACACCACATCCGTCTCAATCTCCATGTGTCTGTAATCCTCACAGCCTCTTCCGTCCACTCGCAAATCGTCCTAATTTTTTGTCGACATGGCCACACACTCATTAAGTTCTCATACCGACGCTTTTGCTTGCTAATGTAGTCGACACTCACCCGTACACCGTGTAAAATGTACACCTTTTCTGCTTGGCTAACTTGCGCTGTTGCCATTGTGAAGTAGCGCGCCCGTGTGTCGCATACATTATACGTCATCGAAAGCAGTCTCGTGAGGAAGACGCTGTCCCAAATTTGTGGCCCCATCTTCGCAGTTTCAACATCAAATGCCTGAAGGGATGTATAGTATGTTTAACATCACGTATAAAGTATAAAAAGATGAAACGAATTCCAAATTTGTCAATATCATCTTTCGCCACTCGTCAATGGGCGTGGACCTATCGATCCAATTATCAATCTAGTTGGTTTGGAGTCGAACAAAATTTGCAACATAAAAAAGACTTACATTGACCCATATCTTGTATTCCAGGTATAAAAACGGGCGATGTAGCTATATATGACAGTGTTTATTTTGCTAATACGGGCACATATTTTTCCAGCCGCATAAAACACATTAAAAGCGGATCTTTACAAATAGATTGCATAGTATTTTCGGTTGTGTGCGTGGGCCAACGTGGCACCTGAAAAGTAAAATTGAGGGCACAATAATTCAAGAGTATCGCTTACTTCCTGGTTGGCCCCGTTTGCTCATAGAATGACCTGCGTGGGATTCCGTACCCGAACTAAAAGGAAGTACTCGGACTGAGGTAGCTAGGTAACCGGGAGCCGAACGGTCTTGTACACCAGGCTTTATTTAAATGACGATGCCCGTTAACTTCACACTAAACGCATTCGGGCAGTGAAAGTGTCAGCGGGGAGTCCCATTCCCCAGACGGGTGACGTTAGCTAGGACCGCCGAAACAGGCTGAGCTGTGGAAGACACTCCCGGTTTTATCGGGTAGTTATTACTCTCACGTCCTAAACTTTTGAAGCAACCCAATCAACATTTTCACCGCAGCCACCCAAGAGAGAGAACGAGGTGAGGCAAGCACGACAGTACGAGTCGGGAAGTCATGTCTTCAGAGGTGCCATCACGTCCGGGACATCCTGCTGTTTTTACGTCTTCCGGTTGATTTTTTTCCAAACACAAACGGCTCGTTATACGATCCCAATAGCGTGTACCCAAAGCTGGGAGACCTCAATCTAAATATACAATCAAGAACAAAGCAAGTTTTCCATGTAAGGACAAAGTGTCTGTGTAAAGTCTACATGCTTTTGCTTCTCAGGTTGGGAAAAACACACACCAAAAGAAACAGAATGTACTTGGATATATCATCCTCGCAGGTTTTACGCGTACAAAACTCTTTACGAAATTGTCGGAGAACTGCCATTGCTTGGTTCACCCCAGAGCTGAATCTGTTGTACAGCAAAGGCAGTGGTGGTAAAATGAAAAAAGTGGTGAAATATCTACGTTTGATTGACTAAACATGCGATAGAATACCTTCGTCTTTTGTTCAGAATCTACCTATCAACCTACTCATGCAGCCGTGGGGCGTTTGGTTTTTTTACACAGTCAAAATGTTGAACGTCCGCGAAACTGGACGGTCTTTGGGTAAATGTTGGGCTTTGTCCCGCCCATCGGACGCTCAGCATTTCTGCAGGTCTATGGGGCAGTGGGCTGGCCCAGATGCTCGGCGTCTGAATGGTGATTGGATGATCTGTCTGGGGCGGAATAACCTTTTGATTGTCAGTGAAAGGGGTGACTCAGCGACCTTGAAGTATAAACCTCCACCGGCAGCATTTTCTACGAAGCTACTGCAAATTTACCCAGCCTACAATGCAGGCTGTCACACGGCGGTCGAGTGGTTAGCATGTTGCAGTCTGGAGATTTGGCATACCTGAGTTTGAATCTCCGTTGGGCATCTCTGCATGGAGTTTACGTTTTTGTGTGGGTTTTCTCCGGGTACTCCAGTCTCCTCCCACATTCCGAAAACATGCATGTTAGGTTATTGGCGACTCTAAATTGTCCATTAAGTGTGAATGGTTGTTTGTCTGTATGTGCCCTGTGATTGGCTGGCGACCAGTCCAGGATATACCCTGCCTCTCACCCTAAGTCAGCTGGGATAGGCACCAGCCCCCGGCAACCCTAAGGAGAATAAGTGGCATAGAAAATGGCTGGCTGGATGAACATTGTGGGTTGTAGCTGCGGGTATAGTTTTGCATGTAGGCCTTGGGCCTTTGTCCAACGTCCACTATTACAAAGTTTTACAAAAGTATTGCAGTATCAATTATTTCTTTTCTTTGTCTTCCCTTCCTGCGCCTCCCAGTATGCCACAGCTGCTGTAGAATGAAGAGCCCGTCTCACCGTACCAGGGACATCGAGCGCCAGGCTGGCTACCTGAAGCCGGAACACTGCGCCCCTCCCCCGCCTCACAGCAGTTCAAAGGCCATGTGGTTCATCCGCGACGGCTGCGGCATTGTGTGTGCCGTCATCACCTGGCTGCTGGTCTTCTTCGCAGAGTTCGTGGTGGTGTTTGTGATGCTATGGCCTGCCAAGAGCCTGGCATACAGCCTCTTGAACGGCGTGCTCTTCAACGGCTTGGCCTTCCTCGCCCTCGCATCGCATGGCAGGGCCATGTGCACTGACCCGGTTAGTGGAGGACGCCGATGATGAATTTGAATTGAATTTACTGCGGAGCTTCCAAGCCTTTAAATAAATAGATACAGTAGACATTTAACTACAATGCAGCCTAGGGCAATGCTTCTGCAGTGTTGGAGGGGGGACATCAACATAGTATTCTGCACAAAAGCCAAAGAAAAAGCAAAACAAACAGAGGTAATTATTGGGCCTTGTTTCAGTGGTCTTTTCAAACGAGTGTCGGATAGTTAGTCTTGAGATGCTGTGTTAGCTTGGATGGCTTCAGAGCTTCGTTGGACATAGGGCTGTAACGATTCGTTTTAACAATTTTATTTGTATCATGATTCGTGTTTGCTGATTCGATTCAAGGACGATATTGGTTCATTTTGAACGGTGCCATCCAAAACGATTCAGTAACTTTTCAGCCAAAAATTCAAGCAGTCTGACTGTGAAATGCATACCTGGATACTGGACAGTTACTTTTTGTAAGGGAATCAGGTATAAATTAGTTATGGATATAAACAAACAAACAACAGTTAATGGCAAATGCATTCATATTTTATTTCAATAACGTGCAATGATATTGAATGCATTTGTTGAATTAATGAGCTCAACAGGTTGAATTAAATTAAGTCTGTGATTAATTCTAGTTGATAAAACATTAACATTAATTTGAAACCTCATTCACTTCTCTACCCCAACTATTAAAGAAATACAGCAAATTTCATACCGGGAAATAGTGCCTTTGGTTCTCAAACAGACGTAACCTGTGATCGACCCACAGACCTCAGCAAATACAAGCATACCACAAAATATATATAACTTTATCTGTGACTTTTATTTTAATAGAAAACACAGTATCCATTTCCATTTTTTTGATAATCAAAAAGTCCAGGGCAGTATATCAAGTGTCATAATTTTCATGTAGGTCTCGCACTCTTAGTGCAGCAGCACACGGTATTCCTTTCCACTCCACACTTCAAATTGCATGTACACAGTAATTCTGCAGTACTGTTAGTAATTGTAACATATTCCGCACCATCAGATTTGAATGAATTTTCATCTGCCGATATTAATCTGAAACTCCACTCCATGAGTTTAAAACGTATAGTCCAACTCTCAGAGTAAATCAGATACAAATATATATATATGATTAATATATTTATATAGATATATAATATATGATTAATATATTTATATATATGAATATATTAAGCCTGCGGGGCTTAAATCCAATGCTTTATTTTCTAGTACCGGTACAATCGATTGACTGCCTTTTGAACGATGTTAGATTGATGCTTGTCGTCTGGAATGGCAACTTTGTGAACACAGATCGATGTAGTTGGATCTTAGGAAAATAAATCGATACATCGATGTAGAGCATGAATCGTTACACCCCTAATGGACAACGTTAGGCCGCATTCCACACACTGCATTCCGGGTTCTGCCTTGTTGCCATTCACAAAGCCATACTTGATAAAGTCTGGATTTCATTAAAATTGTTTTCTTTTTGAAAACTTCTTCATTACTTAGCTGCTGGCGGAGTGTCTTCTTCTGTCCTCAAGTGTCAAGTGACTGATGTATTACTCCCACGAGTGTTGGGAGGCGGTATTACAACTTACTGTCTCACAGATAGCAGTCCTTATACCGTATACAGTCTGATATCAGCGTGCAGCCTACAGGTGCAAAGCTAAGTATTCTCATGTGCCTTATCGTGTCATCTCTCACCAGGGAGCTGTGCCAAAAGGAAACGCAACCAAAGAATTCATTGAAAGCCTCCAGCTCAAACCGGGACAGGTGGTCTATAAGTGTCCTAAATGCTGCAGCATAAAGCCTGACAGGGCTCACCACTGCAGGTACTCAGCCCATCATGCATGTTTACATTTCAAGATATATTACAGTTGTTCGGAGGTGGAGACCTTTCAGGCAAAAGGAGTGATGCTTACTGTCTCTCTGGTGACCCCTCTCCTCATTAAACGTCTCCTCAGCTGTGCCGCCCTTCCCCGTGTGTGCGTTGTTTTATTTTTACAGAAGCTGCATCACATTTCCCTTAGACTTTTCTAGCTTGGTATTGACCTGCCTCTGTGGCTCTCCTTGGGATCTCAGGCATGAAAAGTGTAAATAATTGCAGAATAATTGAACTGGGTAGCCAGTGTGTTGCTCGTTCTTAAAAGGAAGCCATTATGACCATTTGTGATGTTGGTGTGTGTGAGTCATCGTTTGTGTGGGAACCAGAGAAATGTGTGTACGCTCACACAAAAGAAGCATTTTCATATACTAGGGCAGTCGTAATCACTTTGCAAGGACTGGGTCGCAGGTTTGAATCCCACAGAGCATAGAGCGTATACAGTTTGTTTATATGCATCTCATTGATCTCACTCTCGGTCATCGGAACAGGTTGTTGGAGAAATGCTGGTCTACACTGATCACTGTCTTCCATTGAGAAAGATGCTGAAAATTAGGGATGGGGTTGAGCTGATCCAGCATCTGTGTTGGGTTCCAATACCAGCATAATTCACTTATCGGAAATTGTGGATACCACCTGCGTAGCTTTTCGATCCATGAGACACATCTGTTGTGTTGTCAGCCAATCTATCCAAAAGAGTATCAGCAAACTTAGGCCGGTTCACGCACGCACGACACCTACAGCACACTTCCAGGTCAAGCTTAATGTTTGTGGCTTATTATCACGCAACATATTTGCGGGAGACGTTTAGTTCTAAATGTACGACATACTCGGTAATGGAGTCACAGCTTATTTATAAAATGGAGGGGGCTATTTGGGAACATACGGTAGCTGTCGTAACATTTTCTGTCATTGCGATTGACAACTTACTCCTTGAATGTTGGGAAAAAATTGTCCCAAAGAATGGTAATCTGCTGCACGGTTGATGAGTGGGTAGCATGTTGGCCTCACAGTCAGGAGGTTCAGGGTTCGAATCTCCGTTGGCCATCTCTGTGTGGCGTTTGCATGTTCACCCCGTGCGTGCGTGCGTGTGTGGGTTTTCTCCGGGTACTGCGGTTTCCAAAAACATGCATGTTAGCTTCATTGGCAACTCTAAATTGTCCATCAGAGTGTGAATGTTTTTTTTTCTTCCCTGCGATTGACTGGCGACCAGTTCAGGGTGTACCCCGCCTCCCGCCCGAAGTCAGCTGGGTTAGGCTCCAGCATACTTGCGACCTTGATGAGGATAAGCGGTATAGAAAATGGATGGATGGAGAATGGAAATCTCATTTCTATGCAAGAAATTCACAATTTTCCCAGAATTGTGCGGTCCTAGCGCAAATACATTTTGCAGATCATAAGATCTGGTGATTTTTGTTGTTTTGTTTAAATCTCCACCATCTGTGTGTCTGCAGTGTGTGCAAACGCTGCATCAAAAAGATGGACCACCACTGTCCGTGGGTCAACAACTGTGTCGGGGAGAACAATCAGAAATACTTTGTGCTCTTCACGGTGAGTCAACAAGATCATATCACACTGTAAGCACATTTGCATTCAGATAAAGATTAAAATGTTCATTTATGATCAAGTAGGACGGGTATTGAATATAGCATAAATTCCGTACTAGAAGACACTGCTTTTTTCACACGCTTTGAACATTTGGCTTACACAATATTGTGATTAGTTTATGGCTAAAATAACTACTTTTCCCATGATGCTTCAGAAAGTTGAGGCTAACATCACATTTTGCAGTGTTATGCAACTATATTGCAACAATCTGACAAATATTTAGCACGTATGATCGAGTGTAAAACTTCAATAGCGTCAGCTAGAAATGCTCGGACCACGGCAGCTGTTGAACTCTGATGAAAAAAACGCATCTCGCGTTTCACTCGCCACGAATGATTAACGCCGGGAACACAGAATGTAGATAGGATTGCAAGATTTATGCTGTGTCTTTCTGTGTAATTATCCGACGTTACAATGCAGTCATCTGTAGCCTATATACCGTCAATTTCTAAATATTGAGCCTACCTGAATAGAAGCTGCACCCACCACATTTAAAGAGAAAACATATTCTTATCCACATATAGGCCACACTTATCTATAAGCCGCAGGTGTCCACATTGTAACATGGGATATTTACACAGAAAGACACACTATAAACCTTGCAATCCTACCTGCAGTCGGTATTCCCCTCACATGTTCACTTTGGTGAGTGAGATGTGAGACTTCAAAACATGATATTAGCGTCCGCATCAACACTTCTCGCATTTGCACTGTAAGCATCATGGGAACTCTAGTTGTTTTAGCCACATCATTGTTTAAGCTGCAGGATTCAAAACTGAATTTATGGTAGGTACAAAAAACTGTTTTTCTTTAAATTTGGTGGGTGCGGATTATATTGATATGCACCAATCTGACCATTATTTACAGTAATGACTACTGGGTCGGTCACATTTTCTTGCAAGTAAGTGTGTTTTTGTTCTTAGATGTACATTGCATTAATATCCTTCCATGCGTTGGCAATGGTGGCGTTCCATTTTGTTTTCTGCTTCGAAGAAGATTGGTCAAGTAAGTAACATCTTGTTTTGGTTGCTTTATTCACATAGATATGGATATAAGTGGCACTAAAAAAAGTATTACACATTGCAATACCGATCTCACTTCCTTCATTAGAATGCAGCACCTTCTCTGCACCAGCAACTGTCATTCTCCTCATCCTCCTGTGCTTCGAGGGGCTTCTGTTCTTAATCTTCACCGCCGTCATGTTTGGGACACAGGTCCACTCCATCTGCACCGATGAGACGGTAAGTAGTGTAGTATAATAGAGGTGTATAGTAAGTAAGTAGTATAATATAGCAACTCACTCACACCAGAATAAGTAGGAATAATGCCTACACTAGGTACAGTATTTGTATTATACAGTAGGTATATAAGGTTGTCACAAGATCTTGCAAAATTTAAAAGGTGAAAATATTTCAGAAAAGTTCAGAAAAAACTGTCTCGTGGGCACTAGGCCTTGGACGATAATAAATTAACCAGAAAAATTCACGGTGGAAATTTTGATGGACCTCTGTGCTGTGAACCTCTGGTCTGGTGTCATGCGCTTAAATGGCCGTACACCATGCCACTGCTGTATATATATGAAGAAATGAGCTAAAATGCTAACATGCTATCTGGTGGAGATTTGATGTACCTAATCAATTGGCCAAAAATGTATTCTTTCGCTTATAGCGTCGCCATGGTTATGCAAAACGTTAGCAAAAGTAATAGTGCTCTGCTCCCGAAAGGCAGCTTTCCGACGGTGTAACTTGTGTGGGGTGCCGCATTAATAGCGAAAAAACGGCAGAATAAGATATACGCATGGAATAATAATAACTAAAGAACATGAATAGTAAGATGGGCTGCTCTGTAGTAGAGCAGGTCCATAACTAGAAAAATTCCCGGTGGACATTTTAATGGACATGCCCTCTGTGCTGTGAACCTGATGCCCGGTGTCGGCTGTCATGCGCTTAAATGGCCGTACACCATGCCAGTGTCGTATATATATGAGGAAATGAGCTAAAATGCTAACATGCTAACTGGTGGAATCCCAATACCTAGCTAGATAGCAATATACACCAAAACCGGCAAGGCACTTCTATAGTCTCCCAATATCATGAAATTCCTGTATTAGCCTTTAAATATGAGAAAATTAGCTAAAATGCTAACACGCTAACTGGTGGAATCCCAATACCTAGCTAGATAGCAATATACACCAAAACCGGCAAGGCACTTCTATAGTCTCCCAATATCATGAAATTCCTGTATTAGCCTTTAAATATGAGAAAATTAGCTAAAATGCTAACACGTCAGCAGGTTATAATCCAAACACCTAGCTAGATAGCAATATACACCAAAACCGCCAAGGCAGTTCTATAGTGTCCCAATATCATGAAATTCCTGTATTAGCCTTTAAATATGAGAAAATTAGCGAAAATGCTAACACGCTAACAGGTGGAATCCAAATACCTAGCTAGATAGTAATATACACCAAAACCACCAAGGCACTTATTATGTCTCAAGATTTTGAAATACCTGTATTAGGCTTTAAAAAGAAAGAAATTGGCTAAAATGCTAACATGCTAGCCGTTAGCCTGCTAGCTCCTTGAAAGACAGCGCCAAGTCCAGAAAGTGGCAAGGCATTCCTGTAGGGTCTACATCAAGTCTTATGTGTTTGTGCAATTATGGACATGCCCTGTAAGCAGAGCAGCTGCTACAGAGCAACCCATCTTACTATTTATGTTCTTTAGTTATTATTCTTCCGGTTTCTCCGCAATTAATGCGGCCCGAACCGTAAGGAGTACCCCCACATAAGTTACCACGTTGGAAAGCTGCCGTTCAGGAGCAGAGCGCTATTACTTTTGGTAACGTTTCGCGTAACATTGGCGACGCAAGAAGCAAAAGAAAAAAATGTTTGGCCTCTAACTTGTGTGGGGGTACTCCTTATTTATGTCAGTACTTATGTCTTATTAATATAACTACTTTATTGGGTAATATGAGTGTAAATGAGACTATGGGGCGTTATTTCATTGTCTAAATGGCTCTAAAAATGTTAGAAATCTATATTTAGTGGGTGGCAAACAGGTTTTCTACGCTGTAAATGATTTTATTCATACATAAGGAATCCTACATTGGATCCAATTAACCGTGATAAACGAGAGATTACTTTACCATGTACCACTTATACGTGGTGTCCGCATGGACTCTGATAATCCGACTGTCATTTTCTGACCTAAAAGGGCATTGAACAGCTCAAAAAGGAGGAAAGAAGATGGATCAAAAAGTCCAAATGGATGAACTTGAAGGTCGTATTCGGTCACCCATTCTCTGTCGCCTGGCTGAACCCCTTTGCGACGCCTGATCATGGCAAGGCCGATGTGTACCAGTACATCGTGTGAAGGTGCAGCAGCTGTCAGAACTCGTACCCAAGTCGCTCCGCTTCCAATCATGGATATTTCAAATAAATACAATTGCTACATCTCTTCACTGTGGTTCATCCCTGTTGCTGCTGCATCCCGTGAGTAAGGTATGGCGACACAAAAGCTGGGCAAACTAAGCAGCGACAACTCCACTAAATTGGTAAGTGTCTGCACATCTTCCATCATTCTTGTCTTCCTGCAACATCAGTGAAAACTGAAACCATTTCAACCGAACACTGAATGACCTTTAGCTTATTGGTCAGAGGCATCAAGTGCATATTATGTGAAATGAAATGCATTTCCTGATGCTGGCTTTTATTTACTCAATTGCAGAGGGAATTAGGCATCTATTAACAGGTAGGTGGACTTTTTTTTTTAACGTCCAATCTGATTTGAATATTTTATTATCATAAACCTGAGCTGTGTTTGCTTTAATATGCAACAACATAAAAAAAAATATCAGCAAATGTAGACAGAAAAAATGAGCGAACATAGTTGTCTCTACACATGCACAAGCTTGTTCACGGCTGCACAGACCATCAGGCAACACAGAATTCTTAACATTAGTTCTTAACATCAGACAGTCCAAAATGCAGCTCCTAATTGATCTGCATAGGTCACTATCTCACTCTTCATGTGGCAGGAGATTTGTGTTGAAAATGTGTAGCACAGGACGGACATATGAAAGGGTGACGTAGTCTTCCCCGGACAGGGCATCTGTTAGGTCCTGAAGGGGTTTTAGAGCCTTCTGGACAGCCTCCAGCACCCCTATGTCCTGACAGGTAAGGACTATATGCCTGGACTTCTTGTCAGAGGACAGGACTTTAGTGATAGCTGCTTCCTGCTTTAGTATCCGTTCAATCATTTGTTTCCTTGATCCCCAGCATGTGGCTGATTCTGTAATAAGCTGATGAGCTGGCAAACCAAGCTGCATCTGGACCTCAGCAAGCTCTCATTGTCTCCTCCAACTGTAGGAGAAGCTGCTTACAATTTTCTTACACAGTGTAATAGCTCTGGTGATTTGGCTGTCATTCATAGCATGTCCTGTCAAAATAAGAAACAGAACCAGCTTTAGGCTGAAAATTGAAATCATAATAAAACAAGAATAACACTGAGACTAAAGGAAGGTTTAGGCCAGGCAGTACATAACAAGGTAGGTCTATGTCACAAGCATCAAGTTTCTATGGCTGACTAAAACAAATGGCAACTGATTGGTTTATAAATTATAACAAATCTATATAGCACTTTTGTTAAGAGATGGCATTTTAAAAATACATTATTTCTTGAGACATTGTATTCTTTTTAAATTTGTTTACTCACCAATTGTCAAATGAAGTCGATGACCAAAGCACTGCATCCTCTGCCACCTTCTCAGATTCTCAGTTCCACCACTTTGACAACGTTGCTCCCGTTGTTATTTTAAGTAGTTTTCTAAATCCATCATGCTCTACGGTTGCAATTGGGGCCATATCTTTGGCGATGTAGTAGGGCACTGCTTTCGTAATATTTCGCCACTTACTGCTTTTCTGGTTGTAAGGCACGACACAGTTGAATGAATCCTGCAGAGAACACTGCTTTGGGGCCGACTTTACAGGCTGCAATGGCTGGGGGGCTACAGCCGCTCGCAGAGTCACACTCTCCTCGTAGAGTACTTTGTGGTGCAGCTGAAGATGGTGGAAGAGGTTAGACGTGCTTCCACCTTTGGAAGATATTTGCTTGCGTCAGGTGTTACAGGTGGGGTTGATTTGGTCCTCTCCTGAAACCTTCAACCCAAAATATCGCCATGTTACAGAGCCGTTGTTTTTTCTCTTGCTAACTAGCTCTTTGGTATCGCCCACCTCTGCCATGTCTGCTAAATTGTGTATGTGTTTCCGTGTGAACGAATAGGGGGCGGGGTTCAGGGTAGAGAGAGAGAAAGAGTGCTTTATGTTAGAGCTTCCACATCTTTGAGAGGGAAGCAACCTGGAAGATATATATCGGTATGACGGTGTTGTCACATATTCATATCTCTTGTTAAAATACTCGATATAACACTTAATACCGATATACCGCCCAGCCCTACTGGTTGGGAGAAGTTGCTTTCGGAGGCTTTTTTGGTACCATTTTTTATGCATGGTTGTGTTCTTGTGGGAAGGATTTTGAGAAGCAACCCCACACATGAATGATTTCAGGATGCTTAACTGTGGCCGTGACACAAGACTGACCATAACGCTGACCTTGTCTTCTCTGGCTACCATTTTTCTGGATGGCCCAATCAAACAGAAAGGGGCTAGATCAGAGAAAATGGCCTTTTCTCTGTCTTCAGCAGCCCAAGACCCGTATCTTTTGCAGAATACCAGTCTATCTCTGATGTTTTTCCTGAGGAGAAGTAGCTTCTAAACTCCCTCCTGACACCACAGCCATCTTTCAAAAGTCTTGGCCTCACTGTGTGAGCAAATGCACTCGTGCCTGCCTGCTACGTTCCCTGAACAAGTTCTGGACTGGTGGTGCCCCGACTTCCTTGCTCGCTGGATTTTCTTCTCTCTCGTTTAAGTTCTTAATAATCTCATAAATGGTTGGCTTAGCAGAAATATCCCTGCCTGCAATATCTAAGCCATTTCTGTAGTACATGATGATGACTGCACGTGTGTACTTACAGTATGACCAAGGCAAACAGAAGTAAATACTAAGTATTTCAAGCAACACTCCCCTTTTTAAAGCTTCCTTTGTGTTATTCTCACTCAGGATGACAGTCCTGTCCAGCCTTTCTCCTCGTCAGCACTCTCACCTTTGTTAACCAGAGAACCACTAACTTTTGTGGCAGGGTTAAAATGCAGTGGAAATATTTTCTTTGAGATTAAGTTAGATTTCATGGCAACGATGGACTTTGCAATTAACTGCCATTCATCTTATCTTGTCTTCATAACATTCTGGAGGATATGCACATTGCTATCATAAAAACTGAGGTTACAGACTTTATGAAAATTTATATTTTTGTTATTCTCAAAACTTTTGGTCATGACTATACAGGCAAGTATGATATTGTAGCCACTCGGACGTTGTGTAAGAATTTGTGTGTCCGTGAACGTGTCATGTGGACTGTTTGTGTGTGGAGATGGTTAGTTTTCTCATATACTTCTAGCTATCGTTTTTTTCCAAACTAAGTCGCATGAGTCAAAAACTGCTTTATGAAGAAGAAAAAACATACGTCACACTTGCCTATAAAGTGCCACTACAAGGGAGTGCAGAATTTTTAGGCAAATGAGTATTTTGACCACATCATCCTCTTTATGCATGTTGTCTTACTCCAAGCTGTACAGGCTGGAAAGCCTACTACCAATTAAACATATTAGGTGATGTGCATCTATGTAATGAGAAGGGGTGTGGTCTAATTACATCAGCACCCTATATCAGGTGTGCGTAATTATTAGGCAACTTCCTTTCCTTTGGCAAAAAGGGTCAAAAGAAGGACTTGACAGGCTCCGAAAAGTCAAAAATAGTGAGATATCTTGCAGAGGTATGCAGCACTCTTAGAATTGCCAAGCTTCTTAAGCGTGATCATCGAACAATCAAGCGTTTCATTCAAAATAGTCAACAGCGTTGCAAGAAGCGTGTGGAAAAACCAAGGCGCAAAATAACTGCCCATGAACTGAGAAAAGCCAAGCGTGCAGCTGCCAAGATGCCACTTGCCACCAGTTTTGCCATATTTCAGAGCTGCAACATCACTGGGGTGCCCAAAAGCATAAGGTGTGCAATACTCAGAGACATGGCCAAGGTAAGAAAGGCTGAAAAACCACAACCAATGAACAAGACACACAAGCTGAAACGTCGAGACTGGGCCAAGAAATATCTGAAGACAGATTTTTCTAAGGTTTTATGGACTGATGAAATGAGTGAGTCTTGATGGGCCTGATGGAGGGGGTGTGGCTGGATCGTTTAAGGGCAGAGAGCTCAAGTCCGACT
>QODF01000197.1:238771-258917 GCA_024372805.1 Oostethus manadensis | reverse complement strand
CAGCAAGATGGAGGTGGAGTACCGGTTTGGGCTGGTATCAAAGATGAGCTTGTGGGGCCTTTTCGGGTTGAGGATGGAGTCAAGCTCAACTCCCAGTCCTACTGCCAGTTTCTGGAAGACACCTTCAAGCAGTGGTAGGGAAGGAGGTGGCATCCTTCAAGAAAAAATTGATTTTCATGCAGGACAATGTCCATCACATGCGTCCAAGTACTCCACAGCGTGGCTGGCAGGAAAGGGTCTAAAAGAAGAAAAACTATTGACATGGCCTCCTTGTGCACCTGATCTGTACCCCGTAGAGAACCTGTGGTTTATCATCAAATGTGAGATTTACAAGGAGGGAAAACAGTACACCTCTCTGAGCATTGTCTAGGAGGCTGTGGTTGCTGCTGCACGTAATGTTGATGGTTAACTCACTGACAGAATCCATGGATGGCCGGCTTTTGAGTGTCCTTGCAAAGAAAGGTGGCTATATTGGTCACTGATTAGTTTTTGAATGTCAGAAATGTATATTTGTGAATGTTGAGATGTTATATTGGTTTCACTGGGGAAAATAAATAATTGAAATGGGTATATATTTGTTTTTTGTTAAGTTGCCTATAATTATGCACAGTAATAGTCACCTGCACACACAGAAATCCTCCTAAAAAAACCTAAAACTAAAAACTACTTCCAAAAATATTCAGCTTTGATATTAATGAGTTTTTTGGCTTCTTAAAGAACATGGTTGTTGTTCAATAATAAAATTAATTCTCACAAATATAACTTGCCTAATAATCTGCACTCCCTGTAGTTATGAAGGAGTTATCAGAGTTGGATTTTTTTTAAGGACTAAGTAGGCGCCGCTTCTTAGGTTTACGTCAACCAGGAAACAAACTAAAGCTGAGATAAGTCCAATTTTTGATAAAAATGAGCATATAAAGATGAGCAGATAAGACAAATGTCGGAATGTCCTTGAGGAAGACCCTGACATGATGCCTTGATGCATCATGGTGTGTAGAAACGTATCAACCAGCCGTATTTAAACACCAAAAGTTCATTTTTGTATTCACAGATTAATTAAATTTGACAGACTTTAGTTAGTCAATGGCTGCCGCAGCAGCTACCATCTTCAACCTAGAAATAACTAACTAAACAACTCTTCTGACTAAAATATTTCACAATACAAACATTATCAAGTTATCAAGTCATTATAGTTGCACATTACTTACAGACACACAGTGTTACAAAGTATTCTGTAACAAAAAGCGACCAATATGCTCAATATTTTTCAGTTTGTATGCCTTACTATGTCACAAACTTAACGCAATGAGTTATTGTGGCCACTAGGTGCCGCCAAAAAACAACCATTTTCACTTTAAGGTTTTATAATATACAGTTTATATTTTGATATACAAGTTGTGAGACCAGCCCCACTATGAAAAAAAAGTGTGATGGAAAATACTGTACTGTTTTGTTGACATGAACACAACAACATGAATAGGACCTTTCTGCAGGTGGTATCAGATTGGCCTAAATGCTGGTTGAAATGTGGTCTTTTTAAAGTCCACCTTCAGCGTCTGCTCTACAAGTTGTTTGCTGTTAATTATGTCATGTAAGCTGCAACGCCTGGCATTGTCGTTACGAGGGCGAAAACCACTTAATTGCATTTCGTGGCTTTAAGAGGAAGGGTGCTATTGAGGAAGCATGATAACTTAACCACCTCACGTTAAAAAGTGCTATATTCTGGGAGAATTCAAAGCGCCAGGGAGTGATATTTTGTGGTGGGTAGTTGCAGTGAAAAAAACAGCAGACTCGTTGCTTTTTACTGGATAGAAAAAAAGTAGAGTATTTAAATACTTGGCAGTGTATCTAATGTACAGTCCCATGCATATGTCTAAGGTTTGCGTAATGCTTTAATGTATTGATCACTGAATAGAGCTAAGACCTCCACCAAGGTCCTGCAGTTTGTCAATTTAACTTCCCCCTCCATTAATTCTGTAAATCGTGGGTGTCCATAGTGTGGCCCCCGGGCCATTTGCAGCCTATTTTTTTCATTAACCTGTGGCACATTCTAAAAATGTAAAAACCACATGGAAAATCAGCAGTCGTTTTACAAGAATCAAGTACAAATATTCAAATAAAAATGTTAAAATAAATAATAACAAATAAAAAAAATACTAAAAAAAACCAACAACATTTTAGTAGAACAAAGTTAAAATATTAAAGTAAAAAGACATTTTTTTTAATTCATAAGTCATGACTAACAAAACAGAAAATGGTACTTCTTGGAAAATTAAGTTGTGGAAGAAGTTGTAAAATTAAGAGAATAAAGTCAAAATATGATTGGTTTGGTTTAATTTGTAAGGTTGAATTTGTTTGGAACATGCATACATTGTACAAAGAATAATTCATGTTACATTCCTCAGTTCTACATGTCCGAAAAGGAGTAGGAAGAAGCAGGGCTTATTTTATCCTACCCCCTTTTCAAATGATTTGCTAATACTCATACATACTTTCTCCCTTCCTCATGTTTGTCACACTTAAATGTTTGTGCTCATAAAAAAGAGTTAACTATTAGTCAAAGATAACATAATTGAACACAAAATGATGACTGCCAAGACTTTTGGGAAAAGATCTTGTGGACTGACGAGACAAAAGTAGAACTTTTTGGAAGGTGCGTNGATAAGACAAATGTCGGAATGTCCTTGAGGAAGACCCTGACATGATGCCTTGATGCATCATGGTGTGTAGAAACGTATCAACCAGCCGTATTTAAACACCAAAAGTTCATTTTTGTATTCACAGATTAATTAAATTTGACAGACTTTAGTTAGTCAATGGCTGCCGCAGCAGCTACCATCTTCAACCTAGAAATAACTAACTAAACAACTCTTCTAACTAAAATATTTCACAATACAAACATTATCAAGTTATCAAGTCATTATAGTTGCACATTACTTACAGACACACAGTGTTACAAAGTATTGACCTTAACATGACCTTAGCATGACCTTAAGAAGGCGCTTCATGCTAGAAAAGCCTCAAATAAAGCTGAATGACAACAATTGTGCAAAGATGAGGGGGCCAAAATTCCTCCAGAGCGTGTAAAAGACTTGTTGCAAGTTATGGCAAACGTTTGATTGCAGTTCTTGCTGCTAAGGGTGCCCAAGCAGTTATTAGGTGCAGGGGCAATTACTTTTTCACACAGGGCTGTGTGGGTTTGGATTTTTTTCTCCCTAAATAATAAAAACATTCATTTAAAAACTGCATTTTGTGTTTACTTGTGTTATCTTTGACTAATATTAAAATGTTTTTGATGATCACAAACATTTTGTGTGAGAAACATGCAAAAGAAAGTCAGGAAGGGGTGCAAATAGTTTTTCACACCACTGTACATGCATAGACACATTCATATGTATACATACATACGCATATATATTATATACATACACATACATGCATATATCATATTTTTATTAAAAAATAAAAAAATCCCTTTTTTTCCCCCCTCCTCTTTCCTTCCTTCTTCCCTTGTTGATTTCCGGATCAACGTCTTGCTGTCTTGGTGTTGCACTGTGAGTGTCATTAAATGGAAGTACATGAGTTTCTGATTTTAATACTTTGTTGAGCGTGCCCTTTCCACATTGATATCAATGTTTGTATTATTGTATGTAATCTTACTGTTTTTATGCGTTGTATCCTCTTTTATCCTTATTGTCATGATTACATGATGTTTAGTATGCATCCAGATCAATGATATCTTTGACAACCAGCACTCCTGCTTCTCCTGGACCTCCATGTAGCTTGATGTATATTTTCACGTTGGTGCTCCAAGTACTTTGTATCTTTCCCTGCTTCCTCAAGTCTCGTGCTTTCTTGGCAATGCCAGCGTTGCGTTTTGTCACATCCTCATTTAAGAAGACGTTTGTGCCTTTCAAGTTCTTCCTCTGTTTCAGCAGTGCCGTTTTGAATTCCCTGTTGGTGAACTTGATGACGTGTGGTGTTGTTTCTGCCATACAGCGGGATGCAAGTATCAATGGTGTTGATATCGATATCCACCTCCTTTGATTGTAGGAAGCTGACAGTCTGTTGTTTTGCTGAAGGAACATTCATTCCATCTTCTTCTCCTCTGTTATGAGCTTCCCTATCTTTTGACCCGGGTGTAATTCTGAGCCCTGTGAGAATCTCATCATTCATTCTTGAATTCAGATCCATCTCATCCATTATAGTTTTTTTTGCTCAGTGATGTTATCCTTTGCTTCTTTCTCTTCCTCCAAAGCGGTGCGCCAGGCGGCATTATCCCTTAATAGTGTCCTGATATCATCCTGTAGAGCATTGGTGTGGTTGCAAAATGTTTTGTTTACTTCCTTGGGGGTTTTAACCTCCTTGAGGGCAGCATGCAAGGCAGCATTATCTTCAAATAATGTCTTGATATCATTGTGCAGAACTCTAACATCCTTGCATAATGCTGTTTTCTTCTATATGGTTTTTAGCTTGCTTGAGAGCAGCGCGCAAGGCAGCATTTTCTTCCAATACTGGCTTTATATCATCCTGCAAAGCCTTGATATCAATGTGTAGAGCTTTATTATCTGCCATTGGGTTTTTAACCTCTTTAAGAGCGGCACATAACGCAACATTTTTGTCTTGCTACTTCTTGATTTCTTCTTTTAGAGCTTTACTTTCTTTGCTCAGTGCTCTTTTTTCCTCCATAAGGTTTATAACACCACCATGGACCCCTAGTATCTTTTCCATGATACTGTCATTCTGCGATTGTACATGTTGAATCTGTGACTGCAAATTCTTAAAGTCAAACCCCCCATTGAGAATTTTTTGGATGAGAAGGCTTTGCGCAGCGGTCAGACTCATCATCAATGTAAGATCTTGGAGAAAAATTAATGCAACACTGGAAGGAAATAAATGCTAACGAAATATTAGCGTGTTTGACCTTTTTTGATAGGCTCCGGCATACCCGCGACCCTAATGAGATTAAGCGGCACAGAAAATGGATGGATGGATGACTTTATTTTTTGGTGGCAGGCAGTGTACAGTATACTGTATAACATTTGTTGGTTTACAAAATATCAAAGTGGCTCCTGCATCCTTTCATTTTTCTGTATGTGGCCCTCCCTGGAAAAAGTTTGGCCACTTCTGGTGTCAATGCATTTTTATCCGAGGCTTACCACCATTCAAACATGCGATCCAAGACTTTTGCACAATAATTAAAACGCTATTGCACGGGAGGAAGCACACGTTTAACAGCTCAGATAGTGTCATGAATTCACTAAAAGGATGTCAGAATGCAAACTTGCGGTCCTACGCTGTTGTCCGAAGCCTAACCACATGTAACAAAAGAAGCCTTACAGCATGAAAGGTTGACGAGTTTTGACTGAAAAGATAGTTGTGTGATTTGACTGAGTGAAAATCTCATACAGGCCGTTTTTGAATGATGATCATTGTAACTTTAAAAAAAGGAAAATTTTTATTTGTACTTGCATATTGCCAATTTTGAATGCTTTACATATAAAGGGGGTAACAGAGTAACTGAAAAATGTAATACCTTGTTGTTTTTAACGATGATTTTGTGGGTATGTAGTCTGCAACCCAGTTTACAGGAAGAACGCCAAATGTCTCCTTTGTTCAGTTCAGTCTGTCATGAATATATTTTAGTACTTGATGTAGGATTTGCTTTTATAATAATATATTTGTTTAAAGAGAGAAAAATAAAGGTATTTGGAGAGTGCGTTGTTTTTTGTTTTTTTTGCATGTTGTTGTTTATTCATCACATTTACAAAATGCTCCACTAGAAAATCTTTGTGTTAAATTATTTGATTATTTTAATTCATTAAAACTCACCTTTTGTAATTTAATCTCAAATACAATAGCTTGATGTGGTAAGTTGCTTTTTAAGCAACATTATGGATTTTTCCAGTCAATGACTTTCTCCCCTCACACACACACACATACACACCTTCCCACTGACAAAATGAAAGAAACGTGTCAGATGAGCTGTTTATTTAACAGTAAAATACATAAAACGCTGTTGTTTTTTTGCATGTTAGTTGTGAGACGTCATGTGAGGATACCGTCAGTGCAGGAGTGTCAACATTGCAGAGAACATTCTAGAAGCACAGGTGCTAAAAAAGAAAAATTTTAGTTTATAAATGCCCTGTCAATTTCATTCATTACCGCTTAATATCTTGCTGTTTGAATGAGGTCCTTGGCAAACATATCATGAGGAACAACAGCTGCCAATAATGAGATCCAATCCATGCCTTCATATAGATAATTTTGTGTCTATAACAGAAGTCAATGATTAGATTGTTGATTGTGGCGATAATTTTTCCTCGTCATATGGAGCGAAATAAAGTGACCAAAATATTGGGAAAAACCTGACAGTTTCAGTTACATGATTATCTTTACGAAGGCATAATCTTTAATACAGAGTGTGTATTTAATGTAAAAAGTGGCCAGTGATTGGTGCAGTAAAGATAACGCTCACATTAGATCAGTGGTTCTGACATAGTGAGGCGGGCCCCCCTGGGGCGGTGCGTTGGAACTGTCACGCAAGATGCAGGGAGTACTTTCATTGTTAGTGTAAACCCGCCAATACATCCACATTTATTACACTCAAGATGCCATTTGACTCTTGAATACTCTTCACAGCTCTCCAATTTGTTGCATTTTACTGGTTTCAGTTTCATGTTCAGGTTGTACAGTATAGATACAGTACATGAACAGATATTATCAGTTGTCAATAGTATTGCAAGTGGTGGGGGAGCGACAACATTTCTGGTCAAGTGTATTCAACCAAACCAACGTCTTTAGAAGAAGGATGAATACGAGAAGTTATGTCTTCCATCACACAAGACTTCCTCGTGAAATCAGTTAATGCAGGTCCCAGGCAGCTTGAGACACTAGTGGCAAATGCTGTCGCCCTTATCCAATTTATAATAAAACTCTATGCAATACACTTTCTCCTCATGTTCATTCATTGTAAGAATTATAGTTCCGAAATAAATTACAAGTACTTAAAAATAGGGAGTTACTTTTCAATCAGCTTGTAGTTGTAGCATACTTTATTTCCTAACAACACACAGCAGTAATTAATAGCAAGAAAAATACCAGTACAGTAGAGTAATCCCTCGTTTATCTCAGTTATCTAGTTCCAATTTCTGCGAGGCAGGATTCTTTCTTTATAAACACAATATTTTTATAATTATAGCAGAGAAAACCCATTTATGATCTTCTAAATAGGGTATTTAATATTATTAGAGCCATCTAGACATAAAATAGCACCCGAATAGTCACCTTTACATTCCCCAATATAGTATATAATCAGAGAAAATAAGCCAAGAAAGAGAAATTAGAAAAAGAAATTCTGGTCAGACCTTGATGAAGTGATGCAGAACATCCCTAGAAGTGAGAGAGTTGTCATTGGTGCGGACTTCAATGGGCATGCTAGTGCAGGAAACAGAGATGATGATGAGGTGATGGGCAAGTTTGGTATCCAGGAGAGGAACGCTGAAGGACAGATGGTGGTTGACTTTGCAAAAAGGATGGAAATGGCTGTAGTGAATACTTTCTTCCAGAAGAGACAGGAACATAGGGTGACCTATAAGAGTGGAGGTAGGAGCACACAGGTAGACTACATCTTGTGTAGAAGGTGTAACCTGAAGGAGATCAGTGACTGCAAAGCAGTGGTAGGCGAGAGTGTAGCCAGACAGCATAGGATTGTGGTGTGTAGGATGACTCTAGTGGTGAGGAAGATGAAGAGGGTAAAGGCAGAGCAGAGGACGAAATGGTGGAAGCTGAAAAAGGAGGAGTTGAAAAAGGCTATGGGTGGCCAGGAAGTCCTTCCAGATGACTGGACAACTACAGCTACTGTGATCAGGGAGACAGGTAGGAAAGTACTTGGTGTGTCATTTGGAAGAAAAGTAGATAAGGAGACCAGGTGGTGCAATGAGAAGGTGCAGGAGTGTATACAGAGTAAGAGGTTAGCTAAGAAGAAGTGGGACACTGAGAGAACTGAAAAGAGTAGACAGGAGTACAGAGAGATGCAGCGTAAGGTGAAAGTAAAGATGGCAAAGGCCAAACAAGGGGCTTATGATGACTTGTATGCTAGGTTGGACAGCAAGGAGGAAGAGAAAGATCTATACAGGTTGGCAAGGCAGAGGGACAGAGATGGGAAGGACGTGCAGCAGGTTAGGGTGATGAAGGATAGGGATGGAAGGGTATTGACAGGTGCCAGTAGTGTCAGGGGAAGATGGAAAGAGTACTTTGAAGAGTTGATGAATGAGGAAAATGAGAGAGAACGAACAGTAAAAGAGGTGACTGTTGTGGACCAGTTAGTAGCAAAGATTAGTAGGGGTTTCTGACTGGGTTGTTTAACAGGATCTCAGATAGTGAGAAGATGCCTGATGAATGGGGGAAAAGTGTGCTGGTGCCCATTTTTAAGAACAAGGGAGATGTGTGGAGTTATAGGAAAGAGACTAAGAGCACACGTGAACATTTGTGAGCAGCAGTACGGTTTTATGCCAAAAAAAAGAGTACAACAGATGCAGTATTTGCTTTGAGGATGTTGGTAAAGAACTACAGGGAAGGTCAGAGGGAGCTGCATTGTGTTTTTGTAAATCTGGAGAAAGCTTATGACAGGGTGCCTAGAACTGTGGTATTGTATGAGGAAGTCTGGAGTGGCAGAGAAGAATGTTAGAGCTGTAACGATAGCACGTACTTTGACAACAGACGACTCTACAACGCAAATTAGAGGTCGCGGGTGGATCAGATATCGGCTGGGGGAAAAACAACAATGAAGGAAAGCTCAGTTGGCCTCCAAACGGCTGTTTAAATACATCAAATAATCCCACATACGGCATTCCCTCCCTCCGACTCATCGTCAACCCACACCCCAATAATAACTACTCCCCCTTCCCCCAAATGTCCCCAAAGTCACAAATACAGCAGTTCATGCTCATCCCGTGGAAGCCGCAGTTCACTCACAACCTTACGCATCCACGTTGCAGATCCTTACCGTCCAGTAGTCCACGGCGAAAAGTAAATCCAGTGGCAAGGAGAAAATACACCTTACCCCCAAAAGCTTGCCCTCAAAAGTTTGCCTCCGTGGTCTTTAACGTTGGTCTGCAGGATCCCAGGTTGGCGTGTGACGTCACTGTTTCCGCGCGCCCGACGCCTGCCCTCCTTAAATACACGCCCCCAGGCGCGCTCTTTTCCCCCACCTTTTCCCACCGGCACACACGACAGATATTAAAACCCCTAATGATATATTAAATATACAATAGATAGCCTGTAAGTGGTCATCTTACACGGAATGACAATAAGTTTTCACCCAGCTGAGTGTCTGGTATAGAAGTGCATAAAGACGTCTACTACCTCAGTTAAGGACTTATGTGGCCATTACAGAGCGGTGCAGGACATGTACGAGAACTGTGAGACAGTAGTGAGGTGTGCTGTAGGCTTGACAGAAGAGTTCCGAGTGAAGGTGGGACTTCATCCGGGATCAGTTCTGAGTCCCTTTTTGTTTGCAATGGTGGCGGACAGGCTGACGGACGAGGTTAGACAGGAATCTCCATGGACTATGATGTTTGCAGATGACATTGTGATATGTAGTGAGAGCAGAGAACAGGTGGAGGAGAAGCTTGAGGGGTGGAGGTTTGCCCTGGAAAGGAGAGGAATGAAGATGGAGTACATGTGTGTAAATGAGAGGGACCCAAGTGGAAGAGTGAGGTTACAGGGAGAAGAGATAAAGAAAGGGGAGGATTTTAAGTACTTAGGGTCAACAGTCCAGAGCAATGGAGAGTGTGGAAAAGAGGTGAAGAAGCGTGTGCAGGCAGGCTGGAATGAGTGGAGAAAAGTGTCGGGTGTGATGTGTGATAGAAGAGTTTCAGCTAAAATGAAAGGAAAGGTGTACAAAACTGTGGTGAGACCAGCGATGTTGTTTGGTTTAGAGACAGGAAAAGACAGGAGCCAGAGCTGGAGGTAGCAGAGATGAAGATGCTGAGGTTCTCTTTGGGTGTGACCATGATGGACAGGATCAGGAATGAGCACATCAGAGGGACAGCACATGTTAGAGGTTTTGGAGATAAAGTCAGAGAGGCCAGACTGAGATGGTTCAGAGGAGAGATAGTGAATATATTGGTAGAAGGATGCTGAGTTTTGAAATGCCAGGCACTGCCAGGCAGTTACAATATGCAATCACACCAAAAGAATATCAGCAAATATGCTAGAAGAACACCAGCGAACGTAGCATACACATGCAGCGCCGCCCACACAAGCGCTCAGCCTGATGCGTTTCAGCGACAGTCAGACAGAACAGATGTTTTAAAGTGACACATTAGGGTAATTCCTCGTTTATCACGGTAAATTGGTTCCAAACCCAAATGTGATAAGTGAATGATTGTAGGATTGGAATTTTTTCATATAGCATAGAAAACATGTTTACAACCGTCTTTATGTTTTTAACATTATTAGAGCCCTCTAGACATCAAATAACACCCCTATAGTCACCCATGGCCCCCATAGGGGGTTTAGAGTTGCGTTTTATCTTGACGTGGGTTACGGCCACAACAGTAGCCCGTAGTAGGGATTATTGTGCCTCTTGTAGGATTATTGAAACATGCAATAAAAGCCTATTGTTCCAACGATCAAGTCTGGTGTTTGTGTTTTTATCGAACGTTACAGTAACATTAATGACACTTACTGACCAGCTAGAATACTAAATATCATCACGTCTTTGAATGCATGTACTGAATGCATTAAATTTGGATTTTTGATCATTTAGCTATTTTTATGCTTGAAAATGCTTAATTGCGACTAAAATAGGCTGTATTGAACCACAAAACAGCAATTATATATTCATTAACCTTAATATACTAAATGAGTAGGTGTCTGATTGTTTTGTCTGGCCATGAACGTGTATGTGTGTTGCGAGTTAGGAGGACAGCTGCAATGCATGTGTGGATGCAGCTATGTTTCCTGGCAATGGGTCATAAATATCTGAGGGAACTTCCAATACATTAATTTTGCTGATATCGGAACTGGATCAGATCGTCCCCATCCCCAAAGGAAACACCCTATTCATATTATTGATTTGTAATACATCAGTGAAGTATTTTAAAGCATACAGTGTCCAGGAGTTCCAGACAGACACATCCAACACAGACATTGGTAGTGATGTCACATGCTTTGGTTGGACTTAAGGTTACTTGGTAGGACATGTACTGACAATTGTAAAGACTGTGCGATGATTATGTTATGTTGAAACGTTGAAAAACACCCCCAGTATAACCTATGTTTGCTGTGATACAATTCCTTATAATGTAACACAACAAAGCTTTGGTGACCTGAGGTTCTTACCATACATAATCCACGGGGTGCTCCTTAATGCTGACGCTGTGCTAAAACAAGCAACATCTGATGATATACCTTTTCAATGTGTTAACAAGTTGGCCAATCCACTCACCCCTGCTGCCTGTCAACCTCACAGTGACAGAACTACCAGATATGATTATAGTAGGCATGGGCTGGTCGGTATGATAAATATCACGGTTTCATGGTATTATTATTACAGCTCTAAAAGTTGTTATTCTGAAATATTTGTTATTAAAAAGAGAAAAAACTCAAATCAAAACAGTCATTTTAAGCCATATAATGAAATGAAAGTGGAACTACCTATGCTGTGAAGCATATACTGTACGCTTATTCAAGAGTCAACCTGCATGTTGAGTACGATACATTTGTACATGTTGGCAGGTCTTCACTAACAAAATACTCCCAGCCTCTCGCAGAACCACCTAACACTTCAGCCAACTCGAAACCCCCAGGCCTGCCCCACTATTTGAGAAGCACTGATTTAACATAGTCAGCGGTATGGCCCACAACAAAACAAATTAAGGGGGGGGGGCTACAACACCACCTTACTTTCACATACAGTGTTGTCCTTTCATCCCTTCCTGAAAGATTCAGTCATTTAGCCTCTAACACATAAGCAAGGTAAAGCCACCTTGGCTTCAGGTGCATTCATGACAATCCTTACATCTGGGATGCTAAATGAAAGCGATGCACAGGCCCCACTCCATTGCATCCTACCGATCGTCATTTGACACCACTGAGGAGCCACTATCCGCCATTAGAGGATACATACATCGGATCTTGCACCAAGTACTTAGACTAGAGCTGTCCTAGCTAGTCTGACTGGCAGGTGTCCCACCTAGTTTTTAGAACATGAAGTGATGAAGTCTGCTCAGACGAGAGCTGGAAAGTCTTCTAAGACAACCTGAACAGTCCAGTTGTGGTGGACTGAATGCCATAAGAACTTTGTCACTTTCGATACCGATATCAGCACAAATCCGATATCAAGATCGGATCGGGACACCTCTTATGGCAATTCATTTCTGATTTCTGATACTTAAAAATAAGTTGCTTAAATTTTTGCAGTTGCTGTTCATGCAGGTTGTATGAAGGTTTGACCCGGGAACAGATTATTTCAGTCGGTATTTCCAAAGGGAAAATGTAATGTTAATTTGAATAAATGGTGGTAGAGTAGTTAAGGGTTGCTGCTTCGATCAGCTTTGTGTTCATTTCAGTCCTTTTTTTCTTAAATGTTTCATGTTTAAAAAAAATTGTAACTGTACTTTTAGGATAAATGTGATTTGGAACAAAATTCAGCTTTTCCACTCTACCTGTTTACTTCTATTTCAAACATTTCATCAATCTACACAAAATAAACGTCATATTTTGTTGGTGTGGTGGAAAGTCCGAATGACTGAAAACACACCAAGTAACCCAAAACGAGACATACACTATCATTCATCCTTGACCGCGTTCTGATGTCGATCCTGCGGAGAGACCCTCTGCAGTACCAGCAGGCCGGAGAAGGTCAGGGATATCCCGACCCACCACAGTGTTATCTGGGCCTCACCAAAGATCAGCTGGCCCAGGAAGGCCTTCGGAGGAACCAAAAAGAAAAACACACAATTAAATCCCAAATGATCAAATGGTGAAAATCAATCCCTCGGTTTGGCGACATAACTGAAATGGAAACCAAAACTAATTTAATCGTGGCTTTCCCCAGAAAAGTGTCAAGAATGAAATGCAATAAATTATTTTTGCACTGATTCAAACTCCATCTGCACTTGTATCAAGATTCTCACCACATCCTCATTGGTTCTTGCCTTTTACAAAAATATATTATAATAATATATAATGATAATAGGTCGCACGGTGGATGAGTGGTTAGCACATTGGCCACACAGTCAGGAGATCTGGACGACCTGGGTTCAAATCTCCGTTGGGCATCTCTGTGTGGAGTTTGCATGTTCTCCCCGTGCGTGTGTGGGTTTTTTCCGGGTACTCCGGTTTCCTCCCACATTCCAAAAACATGCACGTTAGCTTCATTGGCCGCTCTAAATTGTCCATTGGTATGAATGTGAGTGTGAATGTTTGTTTGTCTATATGTGCCCTGCGCTTGACTGGCGACCAGTCCAGGGTGTACCCCGCCTCTCGCCCAAAGTCAGCTGGGATAGGCTCCAGCACACCCGCCACCCTAATGAGGATAAGCGGTAAAGAAAATGATTGAATGAATAATAATGATAATAATAACCAGGTAACACTGTATATATAGAGGTATTAGGTATAGAGGTAAGTAGGTATTATGAAGTCCAGTGCAATTCATTGGTATCTTGCTGCCGAGCAAGAGTCGCCACATAAAGAACGCTCTCTAAAATGAATTAGAAAATGTAAAAGACAAGTAATGTGTATACGTGTGTGTGCGAGAGAAAAAGAGGCTGGGACTCACGGAAGATACGAAGTTGGAGGCAGTGGTGGTCACAGTGGTCCGGGTGGAAGAGGAGGAGTACCTGAGTGCTTTGGCAAGGAACGTCCACATCACAGCATTGCAGGTGAAAAGCAGCCCACCACACAGCAACCTCAGAGGGATGTGGAGCTGGAACAATACATCATCCCATCAATTGCGGTGTGGATTCACTTCGGGGCTGTCCACACGGAAACGTTCTCAGGTCAGAACGACAAAGCATTTTTTTTTATTTCAGCCTTTCATCCAGATGTAAAATTTGAAAATGCCATCTTGTAGTTTCTTCTTCTATAGTTTGGTGTGTCACGTGGCTCCATATGTGTCTGTTTACGAGGCTATTTTTCCCATAAGAAACAATGTCATCCCAATTAATCGCATTTCCAGACACTAAAAAATGTAAACATAAAATATATTTTATAGAGAATAATCATAGTTTTACATGCAGAAACCAATGTAAAAGAATTATAAATAGCTTACAGGTGCAACTTGGTGATGCTGACTTCCCAAACATCTTGTTGATATCAATTCAGTAGTGTTTTTCACATTCTTTATTTAAGTGGTATCACAAGTTTTCTTGAGCCCCATGGTGGGTTATTAATTAGTCGCACTCAATGAAAAAATGCCCGGACAGTGAGTCTGCTTTGTTTAGGTACTCGATTTTGCATAACGATACAGGGCAGGGACTCATTTCTTACCATAGGTGCCACTTGAAAAGTACCCATTTTGCCCCTGAAACAAATAATATGTTAACCAGGAGTTAACCAACAAAAAAAACAGCAAAACTGAAAATTAGCAACATTAGCCTGTGTTGATGCTAACAGGGGCACGTTCAACAGTGTAAATATTTGTATATAACGGTTTGTATCCCTATTTGAAGGACCACTAGCGCTATTTGCTACCCGAACTTAGGTCTAAATTAAGGCAAACCGTTCAAAATAACCTTTCCTTGCGCCCCAATCTTTCAGTAATCTTCGTCAATTTTCTGAAGATAAAGGTGACGAAGAATACTCGCGTGAAGGTCAAAGAGGAAGCCTGACCCCCCCGATTGGATTCCAAACAACGCGATAACACACAGCTGCAATGTCATCCGTTACAAGATCACGTCCGCAGCCTCCGTCGTCATGACCGGTACTGAGGCTGAGGGAGCTGGCGGAGATGCTAAGTAGCCCAACTTCCCTCTCCTTCCACCCGGTGCGGCCATGCCTCACCCGGTCACAGGCGGTAGTTTCGTCCGCTTGTCGAAATTTCCGCTGCTCGCCCCACGTCCGAAGCCCCATCTCGCACACTCCCTTTAGATAGTCACTTCCGAGGGACAGCTTGGCCGACGACGACGCCACGGCCGCCAGGAAACCCGCCAGCAGTGCATAGAAAACTCCGGGAAACATGATGAAAAACGACAGCTAATTGCTGTCTACATAATGGTCCGTATTCCCGCCTCTGCACTCGCTGCTCCGCTAAAGAGCAGCCTGCGTGCGTGAATGCGATGCACTTCCTGCTCATGACCACGCGGTGGCAGTCACATGCAATGTAACTAACCAGAAGAAGTGGCAGGGATTGGCCTCGTCGGCCCTTATAGGATTGTGGGAAATGTAGTTATTCTGTTAAAATCTTTCTGGACACATTTTAGTATTTCATCAGTGGCCAGCGGTCTAAAACTATGAATAACTAAAGCTCAGCGCAGTTTCAGTTCAATTCTTTCGAATTTTCATTTAATATATTTGATCTATGTGTGTATATTATTATTGTATATACTTTCTTTATTTATTAAATACAAATAAAGTCAATAATGGTTGTAATTTATTTACTTAAATAGAATAAATAAATAATTTACAAGAATAATATAAATATGCAAATAACATACATTCAATTAACGATAGAATACACACATAAATAAATAATTATAGCATGTAAATAAAATAATGTATGCAATTTATTTAAATATACAATTATATCATTGTAATTATAAAGTATATTTTTAAAAACACAGGTAACATACATTCAAGCTAGTTTAAAGTCAAAATAAATAACACACAATGAATGTGAGTGTGAATGTTTGTATGTCTGCCCTGCGATTGACTGGCGACCAGTCCAGGGTGTACCCCGCCTACCGCCCGAAGTCAGCTGGGATAGGTTCCAGCATACCCGCCACCCTAATGAAGATAAGTGGTATAGAAAATGGGTGGATGGACAATAATAATATAAAAACCTAAATTAAATATATTACATTAATGTTAGTCCACATTGTATGTTGTTTATGATTTTATATCATTATAGTTTATAGCAATTATAGCAATTGTTGTATTTAATAAATAAATCAATAGATTTCAAAATTATTTTTAATTAATACATAAATACATATACAATAATAATATAAAATCCATCCATTGATCCATCCATTTTCTATGCTGCTTATCCTCAGCGATGATTTTATATTACCCGCAACCCCTTTTGGGTTGCGGGTAATATAAAATCATCAACAATATTTATTATAATAAAGTCAATTTAACATAAAGTAAATGTAATATACGGTATTTATGATTTTCGATTATTTATTATTATATTTCGGTTATTATTGTATCATATCATTTAGGTAGGGCCGCACGGTGGCTGAGTGGTTAGCACATTGGCCACACAGTCAGGAGATCTGGAAGACCTGGGTTCAAATCTCCGTTGGGCATCTCTGTGTGGAGTTTGCATGTTCTTCCCGTGCGTGTGTGGGTTTTCTCCGGGTACTCCGCTTTCCTCCCACATTCCAAAAACATGCATGTTAGCTTCATTGGCCGCTCTAAATTGTCCATCGGTATGAATGTGAGTGTGAATGTTTGTTTGTCTATATGTGCCCTGCGATTGACTGGCGACCAGTCCAGGGTGTACCCCGCCTCTCGCCCAAAGTCTGCTGGGATAGGCTCCAGCATCCCCGTGACCCTAATGAGGATAAGCGGTATAGAAAATGGATGGATGGATGGATCATTTAGGTATATGTATGTATTTACTGTATATGTTAAATTAGCTTTAATATGTTATTTGTTGCATTTTTCTAAAATTTTGTATGTAATGTATTCATGTATTTCATAAATAATTAAAATAAGGTAATAATTTATTATGTACTTTATTCATTTATGAAATACATGAGTACATGATATACAATAATTATATATAAAAACACAAATAACATATATGAAACTAATGTTAATATAATTTTATAGCATTATAGTATATAATTTATGTATCAATACATTACAATATTATTTTTAATTAATACATAAACACATATACAATAATAATATAAAATCCATTCCATTTTCTTTTGCTTATCCGGGTCCGGGTCGCGGGGGCAGCAGTTTCAGTAGGGAAGTCCAGACTTCCCGGTCCCCAGTGACCTCTTCCAGCTCCATCGGGAGGACACCAAGGCGTTCCCAGGCCAGCTGTGAGACATAGTCCCTCCAGCGTGTCCTAGGTCTTCCTCGGGGCCCTCTCCCGACTGGGCGTGCCCGAAACACCTCACCAGGGAGGCGCCCGGGAGGCATCCGGACTAGATGCCCGAGCCACCTCAACTGGCTCCTCTCGATGTGAAGGAGCAGCGGCTCTACTCTGAGCTCCTCCCGGTTGGCCCGAGCTCCTCACCCTACGGAAAAAACTCATTTCCGCCGCTTGTATCCGCGATCTCGTTTTTTAATGACCCATAACTCATTACCATAGGTGAGGGTGGAAACATAGATTGATCTGTAAACAGAGAGCTTTGCCTTCCGGCTCAGCTCTCTCTGAGAGTATATAACGGTCCGGTATAGTGACCGCATTACTGTTGACGCTGCACCGTCTGTCGACCTCTCGCTCCAACTGTCCCTCACTCGTGAACAAGACCCCAAGATACTTGTACTCCTCCACCTGAGGCAAGACCTCACTCCTAACCCAGAGGATTGTTGAATTTGCAGCCTCCTGATCTTTAGGCCCACAAATCCGGTGGGTGTCGAATTGGAGGAAGAAGACTATGTTACTACAACGTTATCCAAGGTTACAATTTATTCCTAACAAACAAACCTAATACAACGGAGCTCCGGGCTTAATGTGGCTCCCTATAGGCCTACACCTACGTTGGTCTTAATACGGAGTCAGACGAAAAAGCACAGCTATCTATCCCTGCCCGGCTCTTATACATTTTTGATGCAAATGTAGGTTGATCGATAGCCAATGGGAGAAGACAGCGCCCTTCACTTCGAATCCTGGGGGACCAATCAGATGTTCTTGGGCGGTGCCGGTTGGATGATGTCGGGTTGGTTTCTTTGCATGCGGGGACTGCTGTTCTCAGGTAGCATCCCATGATGACTTGCTTGGTGGGGGCTTGTGTGACTCCTTCCTTGCCCTCTGTGTTGACCTGTAGCTTCACCTTGGCTGGAGATCCGTTAACCACAGGAACACGCTATCTTGTTTCCTGTGAGTGTTTAGGAGAAAAAATTCCAAACCCCCACTTTCTACCATCAATCTGTCACTAACAACTATGAACCCTTCGTGACCTCTCCATTAAAATTATAAGTTTACTATGAAACTATTAATATTACACTATGTGTGTGTATTCTATCTCTAAGTGTGATTATATGTATAGCAAACATGCATTTAAACATACGGTGACATGTTTAAATGTTCACACTCCGTTGCAAACTGCTCTAGTAAACGCTGAAGGTCACAGCCTGATGAGGCCGTGAGGACCACATCGTCTGCAAATAGCAGAGACGAGATCCTAAGTTCACCAAGCTGGACTCCCTCAACGCCTTGGCTGCGCCTAGAAATTCTATCCATGAAGATTATGAAAAGAATCGGTGACAAAGGGCAGCCTTGGCGGAGGCCAACGTTCACCGGAAACAAGCTCGTCTTACTGCTGGCAATGCGAACCAGGCTCCTGCCTTAATTGTACAAGGACCGAATGGCACGTAGTAGCGGACCACCAATCCCGTACTCCTGGAGCACCCCCCACAGGACACCACGAGGGACACGGTCGAATGCCT
The DNA here is from genome assembly GCA_024372805.1 of Oostethus manadensis. Taxonomy (NCBI): domain Eukaryota; kingdom Metazoa; phylum Chordata; class Actinopteri; order Syngnathiformes; family Syngnathidae; genus Oostethus; species Oostethus manadensis. The sequence continues at coordinate 240,113 of QODF01000197.1, read as the reverse complement.
TTTCCAAGTCTACAAAGCACATGTAGACTTGCTGGGCAAACATACTCTCCAGTACCCTCGAAAGGGTGTAAACCTGGTCCGGTGTTCCGCGACCGGGACGGAAACCACATTGCAATTCCTGTAACCGAGGTTGGATGTACCCTTCTCTCCAGCACCCTGGAGTAGACTTTCCCAGGGAGGCTGAGGAGTGTGATCCCCCTTAGTTGGGTGACACACTCCGGTCACCCTTTTTAAAAATGGGGACCACCACCCCGGTCTGCCAGTCCAGAGGTACTGTTCCCAACTTCCATGCGATGTTGAGGCGTGTCAACCAAGAAAGTCCTCCAACATCCAGAGCCTTGAGGAATTCAGGGAAAAACTCGTCCCCCCTCCAAGCCTTGCTGTTGGGGAGTCTCTACCCCAAATACCTCAGCCACAGTGATAGAACTGTCCACATACGTGTCCTCAGACTCTGCTTCTACGGAAGCTATGTCAGTGGGACTGAGAAGGGCCTCAAAGTATTCCTTCCACCGACCAACTATATCCTCAGTCGAGGTCAGCAAGTCCCCGTCCGCACTGTGTGACATTGTGAACCCTTTCTAAGGTGTCAGACGGTTTTCCAGAACCTCTTCGAGGCCGACTGAAAGTTGTGCTCCATAGCCTCACCGAATTCCCCCCACACCTGGGTTTTTGCCTCTACCACCGCCAAAGCCGCGTGCTGCTTGGCCTGCCGGTACCTGTCAGCTGCTCCGGGAGTCCCGCAAGCCATCCATGCTTGATAGGACTCCTTCTTCAGCTTGACGGCAGCCCTAACGCCCGGTGTCTACCATTGAGTCTTGCCACCACGACTGGCACCGACCACCTTGCATCTATGACTGGCTGCCTCAGCAATGGAGGCACGGAATACGGCCCATTCGGACTCAACATCCCGGTCCTCCCTCGAAATGCAGGCGGAGCCTTGCCGGAGATGAGAGTTGAAGACTCGACAAACGGCAGACTCTTCCAGACATTCCCAGCACACCCTCACTACGCGTTTGGGTCTACCAGGTCTCTCCGGCATAATTCCCCGCCATCTAATCCAACTCATCACCAGGTGGTGGTCAGTTGACAGCTTAGCCCCTCTCTTCATCCGTGTGTCCAGAACATGCGGACGCAGGATTGATGATATGACTTGACAGACTCCCTCATCACAACTGTGGACCCCTTCCGCTTCCTGGGCACTAACATCACCCACAACCATCAAGAAGGCTTAGCAGAGGATGTACTTCCTGAGGCAGCTGAGGAAACCAAGTTGCCTGTCCAGACGATGGTGCAATTCTACACGGCCATCATTGAGTCCATCCTCACCTCCTCCATCACAGTG
>QODF01000197.1:185921-237198 GCA_024372805.1 Oostethus manadensis | reverse complement strand
CCCCCGTGACCCGTCCACCCCAGCCCCAGTACCCACACCAAACCCTGTTCCTATACTCACACATGCCACCACATACACTTACACACCTACATTTTCACATATGCACCTGGATGTGCCACCCCCCCAATGCAGCGAGCAGCATCACCGCGAGCTCCCCCGAGACACGGGGCCATACCACTATACCCGGCCACCGGAAAATCCACAGAGCGCCGCATGCACGCAGGCACGCAGGCACTCCTCCCAGCACTGCCGCCGACTGACACCCGGAGCCGAAACAATCCCCCCCACACCGCCTCCAGCCCCATAATGCTCTATGTTTACTTAGAATTCTACGTCCCACTGAGTCGCCTAAGAAAGTTCCTAGTTTGTGAATTGTTCACTTACAATGGCAATAAAGTTTTTCTGATTCTGATTCTGATCTGATACATTTTGGAATGTGAGGTCCAGTAATGGGTGCATAATATTATCGAATCCTAATAATTTGATATCTTAATGTGCTGATGGATGAGCACAGTTACATTTAAAGACTGAAAGGTTAATAAAGAAAGTGAATGACTAAAATGAGCCAATAAGCATGGTGCTCCTTAAGATTATACACTAAATATGTACATTCAAATTTGACATTTATACATTATTAATAATAATAAACAACAATATTAGAGTAACCTATGACTCATCTTTAATTGTAAAAATAAAACTCACAAATTTCTCAAATATCATGTTATTGATGCCTTTATTCCTTTCACTGCAATGATGATAGACATTTTCTTTCACAATAAATGTAAATACAGTGGAACCTTGGTTTTTGTTCTGAATTTATTTCAAAGGTGAGATAAAATAATGAAATGTACAAAATCCGAGGCAATAACGTAAATCCAATTAATCCATTCCAGTCACCTAAACATATGAACACAAAACAGAATAATTATAGATTTACATGCAGAAAAACAATGCAAAATAATTACATACTTGATCACAGTGCAACCAAAACGAAAACATCCACAGCGAGGTAATGCGTCACATAAATCAACTGCTGCTACTACATGGGAGATAACAACTACTGTACGTGCTAAATGTCATTTTCAAATGGCCCCAACAGTAAATACTTGGATATCATGAGTATGTTAACGCCGACAACCTCCTCAACGTATTTTGCAAACAAGCAAAATAAGACATCAACGGCAAAGTGTAGAGAGAAAGAGTACTACAAGCTACCCAGCATCCCTTGGGACGAGAATATATGGGTGTTTGTTTGGCATGGTTATTGTGCACAGATATTTATTTGTATGCCCACATGGTGCCCGTGTTGTGTGGACCACTTTTATGTACAAACTGCAGATTACATCTGACTATTTTGGTGACTCGAGCGTGCCACGATAGCACTGCAATTCATGTTGCCAGCTATGTTTCGATGTTTAAGGCTTCAAAAAAAACTATTTGGAAATGCCTGGTGAACCTGATGTGGCCCGCAGCCCACAGTTTGCCCTTACCTGTGTTAGACACTGACAATGTATTGTAAGAAATGAAGTGTTACTGTGTATCTATGCATTGATTACTTATTTTATTCAGCGCTAGTTTATACACTTTTCAGCCATTTTATGTCCTGCTTCCATTGATTGTTTCGTTATTGACGTCGTGGTGCATGTGGGACGCAACCAGGAAATTCCCCAAAGGCAGACCATCCAATTGGGAACAAGGACGGAAAAGTCAATCATCTAATTATTGTCATCATGCCGTCTCTTGTTCCGCTCCATCTTTGGTGCTTTTGATGAAAAGGTCAGAACAATTTACAGTATGTGATTATAAGAAAGAGCAGCAAAAAGCAACGTAATGTGGATTTGAAATTTTGTTTTGTTGCGTCGTTCTTGTCTTGCAGTTGCAATCCCCATTGGTGTTATAGAATATATGTAAGGACTGATAAGATGGCTCAATATTTACATTTTATGGACTGTCTTAAAATGTAGCTGTTCTACTCTCAGTTGGAGATGGCAGCCGGACCCTCTTGTTAGTGTCAAGTTTGGAGAACTAATTGGGCTTCTCCTGTTCTTCTTCTGTCTTGCCATAATTGAACCGATACAAGTAATTTACAGAATGTGTCACCCTCTTCAATCATTTTTCCACTCCTTTGGTCCTAATCAGACTCGAAAGGAAAGTAAATTTAATGTAAAGCTTACAATGACCTTATCAGTTCAGCAGATGAAGAAATGGAGGGAATTACACACATGGATTATATTGTCGGTATCCTTCCCTTAAAGCCCAGGCGACAAACTTATTTATTATTTATTCAACTTACCATTATGTTCTATGTGGACTGCGAAAACCTGTAAATAATGCACGCCAAAAAGATTTATTTTTAATTTCATTGTTTTTAAAATGTATATTGTATATTACATGAAGTAATAAAAAATAAAGCAATGATTTTTGTTGTTGTCATACCCCCATTTTTTAGTTTATTTAGAATGATTACTATTGGGCAGGTGTGCTGTGATTAAGGGGAAAAGAACAAACAATTCCAAGGTCCCTTGACTGCCAGCGGACCCAAAAAAGGCAATTATTAATAACATTTGTAATTAATTCATAAATTAATGAATACATGTTGATTATTTTTACAGAATCCCTGGCTGCACCCCAGCTTCTGGCTTACTGATATGAAAAAAGGAACTTAGACAAAACATATCTCACTTGTGAAACTTCCTGAGGAGACCTTTGGTGTCCTTTATCTCCCCAGATGAATTCAATTATTTTTCGGGTCAGGTTATTAGTTCTGCTGCCGTGCGGCTGATGATGAGCTAACATGCTAACAGGCTATATTTTTGTGGCATGGGTTAGCAGTTAGGTTCCACGCAGCAGACATGATTGTTTTTGTTTTGAGGGAAAGGAACGACACTGTCTGAAGAGGGCTAAAATCGTCCTAAAGTCGTTAACATTTTGGAGACTTGTGGCATAACTGTGTTGGTTAGCAACCAAACCAAAGTTCCGCTCTAATCAGATTGAGGGGAATTCTTCCCCCATTTTTTGCACCTTTTGAAAGTCACAACACCTTCAGCATTCGGTGATACTGCTTCATGGGCCAGCCGACTCTGCTCTTACATTATATTTGTAGAAATAGCATGCAGATAGTAAAGTAATAAATTTAACATATCTTCTTCTTTTCCTTTGGGCTTATCCCTTCAGGGGTCGCCCCAGCGAATCAATTGCCTCCATCTAACCCTGTCTTCTGTCCCAACCATCTCAGTCTGGCCTCTCTGACTTTATCTCCAAAACCTCTAACATGTGCTGTCCCTCTTATGTGCTCATTCCTGATCCTGTCCATCCTGGTCACACCCAAAGAGAACCTCAGCATCTTCATCTCTGCTACCTCCAGCTCTGCCTCCTGTCTTTTCCTCAGCGGCACTGTCTCTAAACCAAACAACATCGCTGGTCTCACCACAGTTTTGTACACCTTTCCTTTCATTTTAGCTGAAACTCTTCTATCACACATCACACCCGACACTTTTCTCCACCCATTCCAGCCTGCCTGCACACGCTTCTTCACCTCTTTTCCACACTCTCCATTGCTCTGGACTGTTGACCCTAAGTACTTAAAATCCTCCACCTTCTTTATCTCTTCTCCCTGTAACCTCACTCTTCCACTTGGGTCCCTCTCATTTACACACATGTACTCCGTCTTGCTGCGGCTGACCTTCATTCCTCTCCTTTCCAGGGCAAACCTCCACCCCTCAAGCTTCTCCTCCACCTGTTCCCTGCTCTCACTACATATCACAATGTCATCTGCAAACATCATAGTCCATGGAGATTCCTGTCTAACCTCGTCCGTCAGCCTGTCCATCACCATAGCAAACAAGAAGGGGCTCAGAGCTGATCCCTGATGGAGTCCCACCTTCACTCGGAACTCCTCTGTCACACCTGCAGCACACCTCACTACTGTCTTACAGTCCTCGTACATGTCCTGCACCGCTCTAACATACTTCTCTGCCACTCCAGACTTCCTCATACAATACCACAGTTCCTCTCTGGGCACCCTGTCATAAGCTTTCTCCAGATCTACAAAAACACAATGCAGCTCCCTCTGACCTTCCCTGTACTTCTCAATCAACATCCTCAAAGCAAATACTGCATCTGTTGTACTCTTTTTTGGCATAAAACCGTACTGCTGCTCACAAATGCTCACGTTTGCCCTTAGTCTAGCTTCAACTACTCTTTCCCATAACTTCATTGTATGGCTCATCAGCTTTATTCCTCTGTAGTTGCCACAACTCTGCACATCTCCCTTGTTCTTAAAAATGGGCACCAGCACACTTCTCCTCCATCCCTCAGGCATCTTCTAAGATGGCATCTTCTAAGATACCTGAGGATAAGATTCTAAGATCTAAGATCCTGTTAAAAAGCCCAGTCAGGAACTCTACAGCCACCTCTCCTAGACACTTCCATACCTCCACCAGGTATATCATCAGGACCGAGTGCCTTTCCATTCTTCATCCTCTTCAATGCCCTCCTCACTTCTTCCTTACTAATCTTTGCTACTTCCTGGTCCACAACAGTCACTTCTTCTACTCTTTGTTCTCTTTCATTTTCCTCATTCATCAACTCTTCAAAGTACTTTTTCCATCTTCCCATGACACTACTGGCACCTGTCAATACCCTTCCATCCCTATCCTTCATCACCTTAACCTGCTGCACGTCCTTACCATCTCTGTCCCTCTGCCTTGCCAACCTGTATAGATCTTTCTCTCCCTCCTTGCTGTCCAACCTAGCATACAAGTCATCGTAAGCCCCTTGTTTGGCCTTTGCCATCTTTACTTTCACCTTACGCTGCATCTCTCTGTACTCCTGTCTACTCTCTTCATTCCTCTCAGTGTCCCACTTCTTCTTAGCTAACCTCTTACTCTGTATACACTCCTGCACCTCCTCATTCCACCACCTGGTCTCCTTATCTACTTTCCTTTCAGATGACACACCAAGTCCTCTCCTACCTGTCTCCCTGATCACAGTAGCTGTAGTTGTCCAGTCATCTGGTAGGACTTCCTGGCCACCCATAGTCTTTTTCAACTCCTTCCTAAAAGTCACGCAACACTCCTCCTTTTTCAGCTTCCACCATTTTGTCCTCTGCTCAGCCTTTACATTCTTCATCCTTCTCACCACTAGAGTCAACCTACACACCACCAGACCTATGCTGTCTGGCTACACTCTCACCTACCACTGCTCTGCAGTCACTGATATCCTTCAGGTTACACCTCCTACACAAGATGTAGTCTACCTGTGTGCTCCTACCTCCACTCTTGTAGGTCACCCTATGTTCCTGTGTTTTCTGTAAGAAAGTATTCACTACAGCCATTTCCATCTTTTTTGCAAAGTCGACCACCATCTGTCCTTCTGCGTTCCTCTCCTGGATACCAAACTTGCCCATCACCTCCTCATCCTCTCTGTTTCCTGCACCAACATGTCCATTGAAGTCCGCATCAATGACAACTGTCTTACTTCTAGGGATGTTCTGCATCACTTCATCCAGGTCTGACCAGAATTTTTTTTCTCATTCATCTCATATTATACCTGTGGAGCATACCCACTAACAACATTAAACATCGGATCTTTGCTTTCTAGCTTCAGGCTCATCAGTCTATCTGACACTCTTTTTACCTCCAGGACGTTGCTAGCAAACTCCTCTTTCAAAATCACCCCTACTCCATTTCTCTTCCTATCTACACCATGATAGAACAGCTTGAAGCCTGCTCCTAAGCTTCTAGCCTTGCTACTGTTCCACCTGGTCTCCTGGACACACAATATGTCTACCTTCCTCCTCTGCATCATGTCAACTAATTCTCTACCTTTTCCTGTCATAGTTCCAACATTCAAAGTCCCTACTCTTAGTTCTAGACTCTTAGCATTCCTCTTCTCTCTTCTCCTACGGACACACCTTCCTCCTCTCCTTCTTTGACCAACAGTAATCCAATTTCCACCAGCACCCGAACGGTGAACAGCACCGGTGGTGGGCGTTGTTAACCCGGGCCACGTCTGATCCGGTATGGAAGTCATTTGTCTGATTCACATGTTCTAGTTTAGCAAAGTTTTACGTCGGATGCCCATCCTGACACAACCCTCTGTATTTATCCAGGGTTGGGACCGGCACAATAAGACACTGGCTTGTGCCCCGTTGCGGCTACAATAATAAATTCCACATATGTGTGTTATATTTGGAAAATTGTAATAGTGATGCGTTGACCTTCAAACTTGCAGCGTCCACACACAGCTCAGTAGCAACTGTTGTCTTATTTAACCCCTGCACCCCTGCACTGAGAAAAGCATCCCCTACACACTCTCTCTGCTGACCTTGTCAGAAAACGTGGTCGATACCACCTTATAGTCTATTAAGCAGTTCTATTGGCTGCTCTTCATCCAGGCTGCTGCAAAAACGCAGCTGGGTTTAGGCTTCGTTCGCCACTTTGTCATTCATGAAGAATGCATAGATGAGAAATAAAGATTAATTTAGGAATGATTCATTGGAGATCTCTAAAACTGGAAGTACAGTACAGTGCACAAGTTCAGGCCCTAAGGCTAGATGCAACAGCTTGACAAAGTAAAGAAAAATCTTTTTAAGAACATATTTTCATGTTGAGGTGACTTCTGTTATGTCAGAGGCTGTATTTACTTACTGGAAGAGCACGGGATTATTTGACTTTTACTACGGTTAAAACAAACAACGGGTGAATCAAGGTAATTTCTTAGCAAGGGAAAATCCTAGCCCAGGGATGGGGAAATTTTTGACTCGCGGGCCACATTGGGTTAAAAAATTTGGCATGGGGTGGTCCATATGGTGGTCTTCAAACACAACAACATACTTGCTCACATTGCAACAAAACCAAAACAATACATGCAGAGAAAGTTAACGTATCTCATAAATCGACTATGGTAATGGTTTAATTTGATTTGAACATGCATGTAGATGACATTGGAATACATCACTTTATTGTACAAGACAAGAGACAATTGCACAAGAGAAATACAAGAGTATGAGGAAGGGGGAAATGGGACAATCAAAGCCAAACTCAACAAAATATGTGCTAGCACAAAGCTAAATTGGGTGGATGCGCTACCACTCGCACTAATGAGCTATCGCATGCAAACTAACAGAAGTACACATCTAACACCGCATGAGATGCTTATGGGTCGACCCATGCCAGCACCACATTTAAAAGGACCATATAAAGGACCTCCACTTGAGCAGTTACAGCAGGAACTAAAAGAATATTTAAAACAACTAACTGCCATACATAGAGCTATCTATGTGCAGGAGAAAAGCAGGGTTCCTGAGTCCACGGAGGCGGCAGACGGCTTGGTGGTGCCTGGCGACCAGGTGCACATCAAAGTGTACATGCGGAAGTGGCACGAGCCGAGACGAGAGGGTCCCTACAAAGTGGTCCGAGCAACACCAACGGCGATCCAGGTGGAAGGAAGCACGACGTGGTACCATGCAGGATGAGATACAATGTCACTTGATTGGTTCACAACAAAACTTGGGTACTGGGGTGCCAAACTGGCAAAGATGGGAATAACTGTAGTAGTAGTTCTGACACTAACATGCTTGTTGCTTTGTTGCATCGTACCCTTTCTAAAGAAATTACTAATTAAGACTTTTGTAAGACAGATGACTGTGCTGGCGGCTACCAAGGTGGCAGAGGCTCAGCTGGCGCAACTGGTGGTTGATCAGCCTGACCTGTTTCCCAATCCGGATACTTTCGATGATGACAGGGACTCAGAGGACTCACTTAGCCATGAGGTATGATTGATGATATGATTGGGAAGGACACTGGACATTGAGCTGACCACCGCCGTCCAAAATTACAATATGCTGAGGCCTCGCCACGGACTATAATAACATTGCTTGGAAAACTGCCATGCCAAGGACTGGACTGACCTAGAAGTACAATGGACTTGGTAGGACTGAATAACAATGCAAACACACATACATCTTAGCGACATCAGCCAGTAATTATCAATAACTATACTATTTCAGTTATTCAACATATCCACCGCACACACGTACATAGATACTCTGTTCAGTTCAATCATAGGAAGTAGTTGACAGTCAGGCTAGTATAAGGCACACCACTACGTATAGGAAGGGATTGTTCCAGCAGAGATGGCGCCACCCAGTTGGGCTGCAACCATGGATTGGGACCAGGATGGCTGAGACTGAACATCCGAACGAGCCATGGTCGGGGAGGGAGCCAAACCGAGAGGAAACAACGCCCATCCCGGATGCTGGCGATGAGGAAGGGGTATGATGAGAGCCCTCCTCCGACATGTGACGTGCCGAGTCACCAACTCATCTCGGCGAAGGAAGCCCCGCACCACAAATGGTCCCTTCAGACGACAGCGTGCTGATCATCGGCGGGTGATCGAAGAAAGGGACGGAAGATGGCCAACACCGTTCTTACAGAGGCATAATAATCCTCTGGGCGGTGAATGATGTGAGCTGAAAACCGCGCTCACAACCCACTTTGCCCCCACCCAGGGAGAACTCACTGCCCAAAAACTTTCCCCTTAACACCCACTTGCCGGAACAAGTATACACCACAAACTACATAAAGTTCACGCGTGAATGTGATTAGGATCGAACAAAATGAAACGATTGATGCCTGAAGAGATGGCTTGTGTTGTTTGGGCGTTTGGGACCCCCAAAAAGGGAGAAATTTTTGTGAAATTGTGAACTCCAGATGCTTAGTTATACAATGTGTTTTCAGTCACATGTGTTGTGCCAAGAAGTGTACCAAAACATGTCCTGTTATGGAGAAGCTTCCTGGAAAAGTACGTGCAGTTTGTGTTGTGCCAAAAAGTCTACAAAACATGTCCTTTTATGGAAAGGAGTCCAGGAAAGTACGTGCAGATCGTGGTGTGCCAGAAGTGTATAAAAGACATGTGCGAATAAACAGGGGGGCCTTCTTCTTCTACTACTAATGTGGTGTGTTTGGCTTCATTATTCTCCACGATAACTTAATACTATCGACAGCTCCACATGTCCAAGAGGAGTAGGAAAAAGCAAAGTTTTTTTAATCATACCCCCTTAGGTTTTCCCCTATTTCAATACATTTGTAGACTCCCTGCATTTAGTAAGTTTAAAATGCATAAGTTAGGTAATGTGGCAGTGTGTTAAATAGTAGTCAATGTCCTTATCATTGCAAATAACTTATATTGCAGTCCTGAGGAATGATAATCATAATAAATAGTAATAGTGATGAGTGGTGAATAAACAATTATAACAAAACATTGTTGTAGTACAGACAATGTTTTCACTAGGATAAAAGGTTCCTAGTATAAGTATAAGGTGATAGTAACAAAGCATTGACAGTCAACAATTTACTCTCCAAAGAATGAAGTAAATATGGTCTTGGATGTACACAATTTTTCATGACTCTTCTTCCTTATATATTGTAAACAGCAACTGTTTGTAATGTTTCTAGAAATCACTAACTACTACTACTATGTGAGTGATAAACAAAAACTAAGCATTAGACAAAACTCAAAACTTAAAACTGTTATTTCCAAATGCTCGCAAGGCATGCTGGGTAGTCAAGTGGCAACAACAATATGAACTATCCATCCATCCATTTTCTTCCGCTTATCCGAAGTCGGGTCGCGGGGGCAGCAACCTAAGCAGGGAAGCCCAGAGGTCCCTCTCCCCGGCCACTTCGTCTAGCTCTTCCCAGCGGATGCCGAGGCGTTCCCAGGCCAGCTGAGAGACATAGTCTCTCCAACGTGTCCTGGGTCTTCCACGAGGCCTCCTACTGGTTGACCGTGCCCTCAACACCTCCCCAGGGAGGCGTCCGGGAGCCATCCTAACCAGATGCCCGAGCCACCTCATCTACCTCCTCTCAATGCGGAGGAGCAGCGGTTCTACTACGAGTCTCTCCCGGATGACAGTGCTTCTCACCCTATCTCTAAGGGAGAGCCCAGCCACCCTGCGGAGAAAACACATTTCGGCCGCTTGTACCTGCCATCTTGTCCTTTCGGTCACTACCCAAAGCTCATGACCATAGGTGAGGGTAGGAACGTAGATCGACCGGTAAATCGAGAGCTTTGCCTTTCGGCTCAGCTCTCTTTTCACCTTGACAGACCGGTGCAGAGTCCGCATCTCTGCAGACGCCGCACCAATCCGCTTGTCCATCACTTGTGAACAAGACCCCGAGGTACTTAAACTCCTCCACTTGAGGCAGGACCTCATGCCCGACCCGGAGATGGCACTCCACCCTTTCCCGGGCGAGAACCATGGACTCGGACTTGGAGGTGCTGATTCCCATCCAAGCCGCTTCCCACTCAGCTGCGAACCGGTCCAGTGAGAGTTTAAGATCACTGCTCGATGAAGCCAACAGGACCACATCATCTGCAAAAAGCAGAGATCAAATCCTGCAGCCACCACACTGAAACCCCTCAAGCCCTGGCTGCACCTACAAATTCTTTCCATGAAAGTAGTGAACCGAATCGGTGACAAAGGGCAGCCCTGGCGGAGTCCAACCCTCACTGGAAACGGGTTCGATTTATTGCCGGCAATGCGAACCAAACTCTGACACCGGTCATACAGGGATCAAATCGCCTGGATTAGGTGGTCCAACACCCCATATCCCGGAGCACTCCCCACAGTATTCCCCGAAGAACACGGTCGAATGCCTTCTCCAAGTCCACAAAACACATGTAGACTGGTTGGGCAAACTCCCATGCACCCTCAAGGACCCTGCCGAGAGTATAGAGTTGGTCCACAGTTCCACGACCAGGACGAAAACCACACTGCTCCTCCTGAACCCGAGATTCGACTATCCGGCGGATCCTCCTCTCTAGAACCCCTGAATAGACCTTACCGGGAAGGCTGAGGAGTGTGATCCCACGATAGTTAGGACACACCCTCCGGTCCCCCTTCTTGAAAAGAAAGGAACCACCACCCCAGTCTGCCAGTCCAGGGCCACCGACTCCGACGCCCACGCAATGCTGCAGAGTCGAGTCAACCAAGACATGCCCACAGCATCCAGGGCCTTAAGGAACTCCGGGCGGATCTCATCCACCCCCGGGGCCTTGCCACCAAGGAGCTTTTTGACCACCTCGGTGACCTCAGCCCCAGAGATAGGCGAACCCGACTCAGAGTCCCCAGGCACTGCTTCCATGTTGGAAGGCTTGTCGGTGGGATTGAGGAGGTCTTCAAAGTATTCCCTCCACCGGTCCACAACATCTCGAGTCGAGTTCAGCAGCACACCGATCCCACCATACACGGTGTTGACTGTGCACTGCTTCCCCCGCCGGAGATGGCGGATGGTGGTCCAGAATCTCTTTGCAGCCATCTGGAAGTCGTTTTCCATGGCCTCTCCGAACTTCCCCCATGTCCGGGATTTGGCCTCAGCGACCGCCAGGGCTGTAGACCGCTTGGCCTTCCGGTACCTGTCAGCTGCCTCCACAGTCCCACGGCCCAAGACGGCTTGATAGGACTCTTTCTTCAGCTTGACGGCATCCCTTACTACTGGTGTCCACCAACGGGTTCTGGGATTACCGCCACGACAGGCACTGACCACCTTGCGGCCACAGCTCCGATTGGCCGCATCGACAATGGAGTCACGAAACATCGCCACTCGGATTCAACGTTTGCTGCCTCCCTCTGAACATGGTCAAAGCTCTCCTGTAGGTGGGAGTTGAAACTCCTTCTGCCAGGGGTCTCTGCCAAGCATTCCCAGCAGACCCTCACAATGCGTTTGGGTCTGCCAGGTCTGACCGGCCTCCTCCCCCACCATCGGAACCAACTCACCACCAGGTGGTGATCGGTTGACAGCTCCGCCCCTCTCCTCACCCGAGTGTCCAAAACATGTGGTTGTGTGTCCGTCGTCACAACCACAACGTCAATCATCGAACTGCGGCCCAGGGTGTCCTGGTGCCAAGTCACATTTGGACACCCTTATGCCTGTACATGGTGTTCGTTATAGACAATCTGTGACGAGCACAGAAGTCCAATAACAAGACCCCACTCGGGTTAGGATCAGGGGGTCCGTTCCTCCCAATCACACCTCTCCAGGTCTCACTGTCGCTGCCAACATGAGCGTTGAAGTCACCCAGCAGAACAAGGGAATTCCCCGAGGGAGCACTCTCTAGTACTTCCTCTAAGGACTCCAAAAAGGACGGGTATTCTGAACTGCTGTTTGGCGCATAGGCGCAAACAACAGTCACGACCCGTCCCCCCACCCGAAGGCGTAGGGAAACTACCCTTTCGTTTACCGGGTTAAACTCCAACGTGCAGGCTTGGAGCCGGGGGGCAACAAGAATTGCCACCCCTGCTCGTCGCCTCTCATTGCCGGCAACACCAGAGTGGAATGAAGTCCTCTCCCTCTCGAGAGGACTGGTTCCAGAGCCCTTGCTGTGCGTTGAGGTGAGTCCGACTATATCTAGCCGGAATTTCTCCACCTCACGCACCAGCTCAGGCTCCTTCCCCGCCAGAGAGGTGACATTCCACGTACCGAAAACTAGCTTCTGTAGCCGAGGATCGGACCGCCAAGGCCTCTGGTTCTGGCCGCCACCCATCTCTCTTTGCACCCGACCCCTTTTGCCCCTCCCACGAGTGGTGAGCTAATGGGAGGGGGGACCCACGTTACCTTTTCGGGCTGTGCCCGACCGGGCCCCATGGGTGCAGGCCCGGCCACCAGACGTTTGCCATCGTGGCCCGCCTCCGGTCCTGGCTCCAGAAGGGGGCCCCAGTGACCCGCCTCTGGGCGTGGGAAAACAAAGTCCATTGCTATAGTGCATCATTGGGGTCTATTGAGCCACTCTTTGTCTGGCCCCTTCCCCAGGACCTGTTTGTCATGGGTGACCCTAGTAGGGGCATGACAGCCCCCGACAACTTAGCTCCTAGGATCATTGGGACACGCAAACTCCTCCACCACGATAAGGTGGTGACTCAAGGAGGAGTGAACAATACAATCTTGGTTTTTACATGGTATATTCATTATTTTTTAAATTGTATAATTTGTTTGTTTATTTATTATACAATGTTTTTGTCATTATGTACTTATTTATTGTTTCATTTATTAATAAGGCATCTATTTATTATATGTACTTTGTGCTTCAAATTTTGTGGCTTCACTCTCACCGTTTTTGAAATAATTTGAATTAATAAATCATTCTGTTTTGTAGTTAAAAACAGTCTATTATTAATTAAAAATTTGAATATTTAGGACATTTTTCTACTTATGTTTGCGTAAATTAGGCAATTCCAATGTTAATAATGGCTAAATTAACTAAAATACAAATACGAGGCAGTCAAAACATGCATTCAAAGAAGTTGTGACAGTATGTAGTATTCTACACTGTTCAGTAGTTGTCAGTAATGTTACATTGATGACACACGAGCACCAGACTTGGTCCCTGGAGCAACGGCTTTTATTGCAGGTTTGAAAGATCTCACAACAGGCACAATAATCCCTAATACAAGCTACTGTTTGGCTCTGACCACACCAAGCAAAAACACAACTCTGAACCACTGATGTAGCTCTAGTAGCACAGAAATGATGTCGGAAATGTTTCTTATTATGTCTACTATATTAATTCAAGTGTTATTTCATGTCTAGAGGGCTATAATAATGGTAAACACCATATTTAAAAGGTGCTAAACGGGTTTTCTGTGCTTTAACTATGAGAATATTCCCCTATTTACAGTATAAGAAATCCTACTTAGCAGAAATTCACTTATCATGTTCCTATCTGGACCCAATTCATCACGATAAATGAGGGGTTACTGTGCACAGCTTTCATAACGAGAATTGCAGAGATGGGAGACTCGAGTCACATGACTTGACTCAAGTCGCAATTTTTAGGACTTGTGACTCGCTTGACAAACGTTCCAAAAACGACTTTAGACTTAACTCGGACTTGAGCTAATTGACTTGAAATGACTTGTTTTTGGTTTAACGCTTTGTTGTGTTTTTCAAATATCCAAAATATAGCAGTATGACTGTATTTTAACAAGTCGGCGTTCGGCTGCTTTATTTTACGCATGCGCTCACTTTGCCGCAATCTGGCAGAACACACATGGATAAGCCGGAAAGAAGACGCAGAAAGATTGTTTGTTGGTTTATACACCTCGTTTTCAAACAGTGCCCGTAACTCAGTCCAGCCTTTTGAAATCATTCAGGGAAAAAGTCGTAATTTAAACTTTGACGCAGGTCAAGGGTCACACAAGTCCCCTGTGTTTATAGCTGTCTCAGGCAATGCCAGTTAAATGAAGCGTTAAAATCATTTTACGTTTAGAATTACGTCGTAAATCGACGATAATAATGTTGTATATTTACGAGAAAAGAAAGGAAAATTGTAACTTTACAGGAATAAAAGTCATAAGTTCATTTTTGAGGCATTGCCTGCGACCGCTATAAAACGGAGAGCGTATGTGGAGGGGTGGGTACGTTTGCTGTTTCATTATACGTTCCCCTCCCCACTCCGTGCTCTAGTTTCCCTCGGACACGTATGACACGTATGACACGATGACACGTGCGCTTCAAATTTATTTTAAGTGATTTACCACTTAAAAGAAACTGATTTTACCACTTTTAATCTTGTAATATTACGACTTTTAATCTTGAAATCTTAAATTATCAGGACAACTAATTTTATTTTTTATTATTTCATTTATTTATTGTTTTTTTTGTTTGTTGTTTTTTTAATCAGCTCTGTTTGGCCCTACAAGTTGTTTGTTGTCAAATATGTCATGAAAAAGTCTAAACGTGTATTACTTGTTTTTACGCTTTTAATCTGTAAAACTGGTCTAATTAAAATGTGTATGACTTGACACAACTTGCAAACAAAAAGCAGTGACCCGAATTGACTTGCTCGGTTCTCATAAAGATTGACTCGGACTTGCTTGTGACTTGGAGGTAAAGATTTGGTGCTGTACTTGTGACTTGTACATGAGTGACTTACTCCCACTTCTGGATACTGGTGCATATCGTATTGCACATTTCAGGAGGTGATGAAGTGATGCTCCAGCGTTGGCAGAAGATAATGATTCCAAACTGCACTAACTGATTGATGACTTCATCTGTCTGTTGTTTATACATTCTTGCAATTGAAAGTTAGTCTTAAAAACGGAGTCTCAAGGGTTTTATAAGGAAATGCACATGACCCCAGCTTGAATCTCCCTGCAAGTTTTTAACATAACGCTCTTTCTCTTGCTATCGCTTTCTGTTGCTTCGAGATTTTTTTTCTACTCACTTGTATTGACTGAAGCTTTGAAGCTGCCTCAGCAGACAAGCAGCGGGAATCTATCTAAGCCTAGTTAAGTGTCTTGCATGGATTCATCGCAGCAAGCAGTCGATTGCTCCATGCATTTGCAGTCTCTGGCAGGAGCATGCACTGCTTTTTGTCTGGTAAAGTATTCATTCAAATCATTTGCATGTAATCCCAAAAATTAAGGTTATTCGTCTTATAATATATACTGTAGTATGAAACACATAGCCCCTATTTTTTAATAATAACGAAGTACCCTTGTTATGCGCTTTATCACAGCGCTTACACTGAGGTCATCATTGTTCATTCACACCACACTTGGTGATGGTAGGACACTATGTAGCCACAGCTGCCCTGGGGCTGACCGACGGAAAGTGAGGCTGCCAGTGTGCGCCATCAAACCCTGCGACCACCACACCACTTTCATACTAGGCAATGTGAGTAAGGTGCCTTGCCTAAGGGCACAAGGAAAGTCTTTATTTCCTCCCGCTGTGGCACCTGGTGTTCCTCCGAGGTCTCCCATCCTAATACTGACCAGGCCCTGCCCTGCTTAGCTTCTGACGGGATCAGGCTTTGACAGGCAGGTTTGGCCACAAACCAAAAGGTGAAATGTTTTTTGTTGAATTAGTGTGCGTATGTAAACTCCTGATCCAAATGTTTAGACCAAAAATTGTAAGAATTTACATTTTGCACTGTTGGATCTTAGGGAGGTTCTAAGTAGAGCTTCAGAATGCAAGAAGACCAACTGCAAGTGAAAGGTAAACATTTTTGAGAAAGCAATTTATTGCAAACAAGCTTTACACTGAAATAGTAATTCATCAGGTGATCAAAGGTTTGGGAACATAGCAAAACACCTTAAACCCCTATAAAATAGAAATAACTTGTTCAAAAAGGAACTCAGCCATGAGTCACCACACCATTATTTGTTTCCAGGAGGCTAGTGGGAATGTTGCTCCAGGTGGTGAAGATGTCTTCAATGTCTTCACTGTCGGGAACTGATGGCCATTTTTGTAAACTTCTACTGCCATCCACCCTCAGATCTTCTCATTTGGTCTTTGAAGACATTTTTGCTTCCTAAAACCCTTCTCTCGCAGATGCCATCTGATGGTTATGGGACTGCACTCGCCACCAGTAACAGCCTTCATTTGGGTCGAGGATGGTCTCAGGTCTTGACGGACGTGGGACTTTTTTTTGTCAGACTACTATATGACATTCTTTTGTTCCATAACCCTCAGGATCTTTGAAGAACTTTCAAATCACTGTCTTACTGCATCCCACCTCAGCAGCAATGGTGTACTGCGAGGGGCCTTGCTAATACAGCTCAACAAGATTCGGTACCTTTGCCGTCAAGCGATCATGGCAGTGTGGATACCTGTAAAAAAAAAAAGAAGACATTTAATGAGAAAACATTTTTGATACTAATACACTTTGTCACCTAAATATGCATTACTTGTATTGTTTTGTCTTTAAATATATACAACTTCGTATCATAGCTACTTTGGATTGGTTGTAAGCACATCATAAAAAAACGGGCCCCGACGTTCTTTGATTTTTCAGCGCTGTGAAAAATCTTTGGACACTCCTGACTTTACGTCCGTTCCATCTTCCGCTGTGCAGTATATCAGTATTGATGACAACCTGGATGGTATGGTAGTATCGATACCAGCGTGATGAGGTTGACACTTTTCCATTCTCTTCTATGTTTATTTTCACAAACATCTGGTTTGTATATTCTTGGCCCTAAGAGATTGACGAGACAATAGTCACCACAGGAAGTAAAAAAAAGAACCGTAAAAGTGACCATGGGGTGTTTTTTGATGTCTAGAATGCTCAAATGATATTAAAAACTGTATATAGAAGGTTGTTTACAACCAACTACAACTGCAAAAATATTTGTTTAACAAATAGAAAATGGCTGGATGGAAATAACAAATCCTACCTTGCACATATTCATGTATTTCCTTTATTTTGCTCAAACAATTGCAGGTAGCAAAATGGAACGACTGTGGTCTAAATATTGTTAAATGTGTCGGTTTTCTCTTTATTCTGATACAGAAATTAACTTGGAAAATGTCCAAGTAGAAACTTGATATCGGATTGGAGTTTACTGTTGTAATGTTATGCATGTGATGTGTAATATGCATTTATTGTAATGATTTTGGAATGTTTTTTGTGCACTTGACGCTTTCAGTGACATCTGCGTCTGACGCTGTGGATCACGAGGCTGAGCTGTCATTTCCGGGGGGCGTGGCCGCGCGGGGGGCGTGGCTTCCAGCCGGAACGCTCCGAACGGCTCGCGGTGCACGGCGGAGAGGAGAGCCGCACAGCCGAGGAAGATGTCGGCTTATCGACACAGCGGGGGGCCCTCGTATCCACGTCACGGCGCGGCCACGACACATCTCGAGCTTCCAGTCGACGCCGTGTCGACTTGCGCTTCGATGCGTTGAAATCCTTCCCTACCCGCTCCTCTTCCTCCTCAGCCGTCCCGTCGCCAGCATGGACAAGACGATCTGCAGTCCTCCTCCCGGGACCAGCAAAAGCAACTCTTCCTGTTCGGACCGAGGGAACTCGTCGTCGAGAGAGCCCGGGCGGACAGGGTCGCCAAGCCCGGGCTCCGGCCCCCGCTGCGGCCCGGTCGGGGCAGGAGGCGGTCGGGGGGCTTTGCAGCAGCAGCAGCGTGGTCGCAGGCGACAGCTGGAAGGCGTTCTAAGCAAATACACCAACCTGATCCAAGGCTGGCAGAACAGGTAAATAACCTAACTTTGCTGCACTTTTTGTCAGCGGCTCCTTGTTCTTGCACTTTACTTTGAAGGGGAGGGCCGACCCGTCAATTCAATTCAATGCAAACTCTGCACACCAGAGAAGCAGGGCGGTCGTTTACAATGCACAATTTATTAGGCCATAAGACATATTGTTGGACTTGACGACTTTATGCCTTAGTTATTAATTGTAACTATTTCTTTAAACAAATGTGTCAAGCTTGGACTACATGGAACCTGTTTTTCTTCTCAGACGACAGAAATTTACAGTATTTGCGCAGGCTGAAGCAGAAATTCCCTCTAGTAATTTTAAGCCACTGTAAAAAAAAAAAAAAAACACCTCACAAAACATATTTTGAAATGATAATAATGATAATAACATTGTCATGGTCATATATCAACTGTATTTAGTAATAATTTAATAATGAGTGCAGTGCAAAGAAATATTGCTTTCTTTGACATCATTTATTTTAATTCCAGTCTGTTTTTTGACAACGCGGCAGCAACAGAACCAATGTTGTAATACAGGGAGGAATCAAACCACCAAGCCGGCATTATGTTAACAAGAGTATGGCGCGTGTGATGTGCATGAGCGTCACACCACCCACACCTGAGAAGCGTTAACATATTATGCAGTAAGTAGTAATAATGATAAAGTTATCATTATGATCAAGTTGAACCAATTAAGTACGCTTTTGTTGTCCATTCCCGATGGACTGACTGAAAAGTTTTGGGCTTTTTGGCCCTTTTTCTCCACCAGGATTTTTGACCATAACTGCAGAGCTATTTGCTGCCTTTACTAGCTCAAATACTGTTTGGCAGTAAGAGGAAGTAATGCATGAAAAAAATTGCTGCTAATTGCCAGCAGGAGAAACTAACAGTCGCTGACGTCTGAACTTGACGTCGGAAAAGGGTATGGAGCATCAACACAATGCTGATGTTGAATGATAGCGTATAAAGCACAGTGATAACGTTAAGTAATCATTCGGATAGGCTGGAAGAAGAAGCAAACTGCCGAAAAGGATCTGTAAGATTTAACGATTTGTGACTGGACTGTGCGTTGCACTCCGGCCTTATGCCAGGGCTGCTGAAAGCGGAGGACAAGATGATTTTGCTTCCGCAGAGCAACATGTTGCCTTTTTCTGCAGTCAAACGTGGGTATATGTGGAAGTCGACAACATCGACGGATGCATTCCAATGTCTGGCAGGAACAACACCAGTCGTAAAGTTCACCAAAAAAAACAAGGTGGCATTGCTGAGGCAGAGAAGCGACCTGAAAACATCTGCATTCATAGAAAATGCTACACCGCTGTCATCAAGGGAGCACGTGACTTAAGGAAACAGGATACAATTCCAGGCACTGTGGCGCGCTAACTGAAAGATCGACATCAAATTCAAAGGAGAGCCGGAGGATGCCAAAGTACTTGTTGTCACATACATCAAGGAAGTGGACAAGTAATTAAAGATGACATCAGGCAGATTTCACCTGAATGAAAGACACAAGTCACAAAGACTACGCACCTCAATGTCATCAACATTTGGCAATAACTTGACAATAATACTATAGATTCATTCCATGGTCGCAAAAAGATTGGGAACCCTGTGCTTTAGAGCAGGGGTCCCCAAACACTAGGACCACGGGAAACTTCCAGGTCAAATGATTAAAAAAAACAAACACAATTTGTAAATAGCTACGACAAATTTTATGTAAATGGATATCAATTTTGGAAATATGGGGACAATTGTTTTATTAAAAAATAATATACATAAAGAAATCATAGTTTTTGCATGTTTATGTTTATATTTTTCTCTACGATACTGTATTTTTTCTTTCAGCTCATGTTTGGTGCCAAATGCTGGCACTATGTGGGAATGCTTAAAGGTAAAGTTTGATGATCCTATTGAGTGCTAATGTGCATATTTTGTTGCACAGCCTCAAGTTAATTAATGCTAGCTACAACAGTGCCAGTTGCCACATATCAAACAGCTCATCAATATCTTCTCCCTGAAAAAAACTGTTAGTTGTTTTCCGCATGTAAAACTTGTATATTATACAACTATATAACATATTATAAAACTATACAATTTTGGGGGGTGTTCTGGAACAGATTATTTTATTTTGATAATTGTGTATGGGGACATTTGATTTGGTTAACATCCATTCTGGTTAGATTCTTCTGGAAAGAATGAATGAGGCCAACCGAGTTTCCGCTGTATTTCTCCAAATCTAATCAAATTGTGACGCGGTGCGGTCGGTCCGTGTTCTGGAATCCCAAGATGCAGAGGAGCCAAGGGCTGTGTCCAAACAGTCTTTATTAATTCTGACTAAAAGTCCAACAAAAGGCGACGGTGTCACAGGTAAGGGGATGAACAGAATTGACACCGCGGAAAAGGCACAAGGAATATATCACCGAACACGAAGCCTCCTGGCGGAGCTATAAGCCGAACAGCCGTGGACCTCGGGCTTGGACTGGATGGCACCTCAAAGAACGCACTGGAAACACTGGTGGGGGACCAAGAGCAGAGCGTCGAGGTGACTCAAGGAATGCGAATAGCCGAGTGCCATCCAGTCACTGCAGGTGAGCTTAAGAAGGTGGTGAGGATGATGATTGACCACAGCTGTGGGACTTCTCATAGCTCCGCCAGAAGGAGTGGCCAAGGTGTGTCAACGCAGAGCGTGACACAAATCTGTTAATGTTTCACTGGATTTTCAAGCCTAAGCTACTCAACACTATTTAAATGTCCGAATGTCTTTATTTGACAATGAAACTTTCATAGGTTGTGTTTATTTATTTGTCCACAAGATATAAAGTACTTAAGTAATAGAAATGACTGAAGGAGGGTGAGCGTGGGTGTAATTGCAGTGATTATCAGTACCGGTGTAAGTGTGAGTCATCGTGTGCACGGTGGTACTGATAAGCCGACCTGATGGAGCTAAATATGTTGCTGTGTAGGTGGCCTTCTGTCAGTGTGAGGTGTTGACAATGTTGTGTAGGTGATGCGCACAGTCATATTGGAGCCATATTCCTTTTTTGCATACGACTTTGACTATTATTCCAGTATTAGTGATAATAGAAATGCATCTTCAAGTGTGGGACTGAGAATAATGAAAGTGAAACGGGCTTGTACTGTATTTGTTTTCAGTGGAGCACTATGCAGTCACCGATTAATGCAAAGTGTCATACTGCAGTGCTTGGGGAGGAAAAAGGTGCTCGCGAGGATAAAATGTAGAATAACTTGCGATGAGTGGGGTGGGCGAAACTGCAAATTTTAGTATTGATCCGATACTACAAATACAAAGCTAGTACTAGATACCGATACTCTTGACATGATATGAACATTGAATGATTTTGTGCATCGAATCGATAATGCAAAAAAATTGACAAAATCAAAAAATGCTTCTGACTTTCATGGAAATATTTTGTTTTTTTGTACCCCAATGCCCTCCCGTGTTTAAGAAGTTATTCCCCCGAGTTTGTATGCGATATACAGGTGGTTAAGGTATGCGGTGCACCAAGGAAGACTATGAACGCCTCATGGGCAGCCCCACTACTCTTAATTAACACTGCACTGTTGCGACCATAATTATAGTAAGGATAAGGATAAAGATGGATTTGTAATACCCGGGTTTAATTGACCAACAATATTTTAGTTGCTGAACCACACCAAAAGAACATCAGAAAAGTCAACTGCACGCTTTCACTCACACAATCAGGGCTTATGTCACATTCATAGACTGTCGAAAATCCCAAAACTCTGACACATACCAAAACGTGACACATACTTGCCAGGGTGCTGATCCCCTGACTGCGACAGTAATAATTAAGTTAGTGTAGTGGTCTTATTATTCACATGGAAAGGTTACTAGTGTTTTCTAAATCACAATGACATTTAGGTCTCGTATTTGTTGTACTGTTCATTGGTTTTGCAATATTTGACTTACTGTATAGAAGTTTGGGGGAATAATTACAAAAGTTCACTTCATCCCCTCTTTGTACTCCAAAAGCGGGCAGTAAGAACTACACACAGGGTTGGTTTTTCTCATCATACCAATATTTTATTTTTGCAGTCTAAACTGTTGAAGTTTTCTGATTTGGTTGATTTTTAGCTCTTTATATAAAGCCAATAAACATATCCGTCCTACTTACATTCACAAGCTTTTTACACAGAGACGAGGGGATTATACACGATGTGCTAACTTTAAAATCCAAGCAGTGAGAACCACCAGGAAAAGTTTGTGTGTGTGTGTGGGGGGGGGTCAAACTTTGGAAAAGATTAAGGCTACAGCCCAAGCAATGTCCAAACATTCATCTACTTAAATCAAAATACAAAGAAATGGTTCAGTGGTCTCAGTACAAGAATGAGGAAAGAGGTACTTGAACGTTACCTTGTGTTTTGGGTACTATTAGATATCATTACAATAGAAGGTCATTACTCATAACTATGTAAGGCCAAGATAACAGGTGGTCTATTAATCTCTTTGAAGTATGTACTAACTCTATGATTATTTATTTACATCGACATAAACATTTACACAATTATGTAATCTGGTGATTGCATCACAGTGCATTATATTAAGAATAGAATAGGAATATTATACCTCATATCACACATGTATAGTACATATTTTGCTTATATATGATGTCCTATTAGAAGCATAATTTCTTTGTTTTATGGTGGCCATTACCATTATTATTATTACTATTATTTTCATACATAACAACCTAAATCCTGATTTCAGGTTTATAGACTAGATGGATCTTAAACAGGGGGTAAAGGTGATGATGGTAATAATTTATCACATGAAAGATATACATATTGTCATTACTATGTTGTCTTTTCTGGATTTTGTCTCATACAATAAACTGAACAGATCAGGGCAGACAAGTGGAGGTTCTTTTGCAGGAGATTTTCCACCTTCTTGCAGAAGAGCACCAAAATCTTGTCTCTTTAAATGCACAGGATAGGACACTCACAGAGCAAAATCCATCAGATTAGGGCAGACAAGTGGAGGCTCGGCTACAGGAGGTCATCCACCTTCTTGCAGCAGACCTCCAAAATCTTGTCTCTTTTAATGCACAGGATAGGACACTCACAGAGAAAAATTCATCAGATTAGGGCAGACAAGTGGAGGCTCGGCTGCAAGAGATCATCCACCTTCTTGCAGTAGACCTCCAAAATCTTGTCTCTTTTAATGCACAGTATAGGACACATACAATAACATCCCTAGATTAGGGCAGACAAGTGGAGACTCCATTGAAGGAAATCGTCCATCTCTTAGCAACTGACCTCTGAAATCTTGTCTTATTAATGCACTGTATAGGACACTTGGCCAGGAGTGTTGGTGTTGCAAGAGCACAGTCCCTCTCTGGCAACAGTTCCATAAAGTCCTTGGCTTCTCTTCATGCAGGACACATGCTATCCAAACTAATTATTATTACCATTAACACTGATGTGTCACTCATGTATTACTGCATATTGCATTAATATAACAGCTTTTAGTATTACGAGTAAGGGGGTGGGAGTAAATAGGCTTGTCTTCTTCCCACTCCTTTGCGAGACAAATTGTTCCTGTTTATAGGTGTATGTTCATTATGTTCTGTCCTGTGTATTTTGTGTGGCTCTAAAATAATAATAATAATAAAAAAAGATAGTAAAAAGTAAAAAAAGTATTTGTTGTTTGATTACGGTATTTTGTTGTCCTTCATTTGATTGAGTAGGAGTTAATTTAGATATAATTTAGGTGTAAGAACCAATTTACGCCAAAATTCGACTTATATCACAGTTGAGAAACGGAACTCGTACGGAACCTGAGTTCCAGTGGAACACCATGATGGCTCAGCATACCGAAAAGCTCCCGTCCATTGATAAAAAATGTATTTAAAAAACCATAGTGTTACCGCCTTATCATGGTGAAGGAGTTTGTGTGTCCCAATGATCCAAGGAGCTAAGTTGTCTGGGGCCCGGTAAGGTCTATTCAGGGGTTCTGGAGAGGAGGATCCGTCGGATAGTCAAATCTCGGATTCAGGAGGAGCTGTGTGGTTCTCGACCTGGTCGTGGAACTGTGGACCAACTCTATACTCTCAGCAGGGTTCTTGAGGGTGCATGGGAGTTTGCCCAACCAGTCTACATGTGTTTTGTGGACTTGGAGAAGGCATTCAACCGGGTTCCTTGGGGAATACTATGGGGAGTGCTATGGGAATATGGGGTATTGGACCAGCTAATTCAGGCAATTTGTTCCCTGTATGACCAGTGTCAGAGTTTGGTCCGCATTGCCGGCAATAAGTCGGACCCGTTTCCAGTAAGGGTTGGACTCCGCCAGGGGTGCACTTTGTCACCGATTCTGTTCATTACTTTCATGGACAGAATTTCTAGGCGCAGCCAGGGCTTTGAGGGGTTTCGGTTTGGTGGCTGCAGGAATTGGTCTCTGCTTTTTGCAGATGATGTGGTCCTGCTGGCTTCATCGAGCAGTGACCTTCAACTCTCACTGGATCGGTTCGCAGCTGAGTGTGAAGCGGCTGGCATGAGAATCAGCACCTCCAAGTCCGTGGTTCTCGCCCGAAAAAGGGTGGAGTGCCATCTCTGGGTCGGGGATGAGGTCCTGCCTCAATTGGAGGAGTTTTAAGCACCTCTCGGCCTTGTTCACAAGTGAGGGAAGGATGGAAGGCGAGATGGACAGGCAGATTGGTGCGGCGTCTGCAGAGATGCGGACTCTGCACCAGTCTGTCGTGGTGAAAAGAGAGCTGAGCCGAAAGGCAAAGCTCTCAATTTACCGGTCGATCTACGTTCCTACCCTCACCTATGGTCATGAGCTTTGGGTAGTGATCGAAAGGACAAGATCGCGGTTACAAGCGGCCGAAATTAGTTCTCTCCGCAGGGTGGCTTGGCTTTCCCTTAGAGATAGGGTGAGAAGCACTGTCATCCGGGAGAGACTCAGAGTAGAACCACTGCTCCTCCGCATTGAGAGGAGCCAGATGAGGTGGCTCGGGCATCTGGTTAGGATGCCCCCAGGACGCCTCCGTGAGTAGGTGTTCTTGGCACGTCCGACTTGTAGGGGACCTCGGGGAAGACCCAGGCCACGCTGGAGAGACTATGTCTCTCAGCTAGCCTGGGAACGCCTTGGGATCCACCGGGAGGAATTGGACAAAGTGGCCGGGGAGAGGGAAGTCTGGGCTTCCCCGCTTAGGTTGCTTTCCCCGCGACCCGACCTCTGATTAGCGGAAGAAACAGGATGGATGGATAGTGTTGAGTTTGGTATGTAAGGTAGTGTATTCATTTAAATGAAGTTACAGTACGTAAACTTAACATAAATTAAACATATAATTTTTGCCATCTGTCAAAACCCTGCCTTCGCCGTAAATTGTCGTTTTTTGTAAAATGTATTATTTTTAATTGCTTTTATCATTTTGTCATTGTTTTTTTTAAGTTCATGTACATGTAAATGATTATGTTGTTATTAATGAACAGATTTAAGTGCAATATTTACACTTTATATAATACATAGAAAGTGTAATATATACTAATTACGCCATTTATATCTAAATCTTGTCTTATTATACAAAAATTCCAAGACAGAAAAAGCCCCTTCAGAATGAATTAATTTCATATCTTGAAGTTCCACTGTACAGTATAAGCCAGTGATCACCAAATGAGGTCCGGATCCAGAACCGGCGATGGCCCTTTACGGACCCGTGACCAATAAAAGTGAATGGGAAATATAATAACATGCTTGCATACCGATCGTAGCGTCAATATGATTTTCCTCTTTTCTGACCTTTAAATGCTGTTACAATGTTGTATTGTCCTGTCAATTGATGGGGTTCGACAGTTTTCCGTAAGTCCTCCAGAGCGCTTGGGAGTCTGACCAATCACAGCAGAGTGGGGTCGGTGGGAGGCATGGCTGGGTAGTGGAGTAAGTTTATATCCACACGAAGACGAAAAAGCCGCCATAGTCTGGATCAGTGGTCCCCAAACTATGGCCCACGGGCCGGATACGGCCTGCCTCCACATTTGACACGGCCCCCTGAACAATACCAGAGACACATGGTTCTGTTTTTTTTCAGTCTGGCCACACAAACGAGACTGGCCTCGTTAACGCGTAGCCGTAGTTCTTGCAAATGGGAGATATTTTTCTGCGTTTTGCCCTGTCATCCACACATTCCCTGGTTTTTTGTC
The DNA here is from genome assembly GCA_024372805.1 of Oostethus manadensis. Classification (NCBI taxonomy): domain Eukaryota; kingdom Metazoa; phylum Chordata; class Actinopteri; order Syngnathiformes; family Syngnathidae; genus Oostethus; species Oostethus manadensis. The sequence continues at coordinate 211,021 of QODF01000197.1, read as the reverse complement.
TTTAAAATGAAAGGTTTTGAAAAGCTCCTCCTAAAGTGGAGATTTGCGGATTTCTCTGGATCCACGTCATCACTCTACACACGTCGTTGTTTGACAGCGGGTATACTGCTCACCTGTTTGGCGTCTGACGAGATGGAAGTACTGGGTGAGGGAGCAGAGCTGTCCAACTCCAAATCATTTGTTTTGATGCCAGAAGACATTGTGGTATTGGTGGGGGAGAATAAAGAACGACTGCCCCAAATCCGCTCCTGCGTCTGCTATCCACTGCCAGGCGATGTGCTTCTATAGTCTTCTTACATTATTGTAAGTTTCAATTGTTAAATAAAGTTGTTAAAAAAGGCTTTGCTTGTCTTTTGTATTTCTCTTCTTCGTCACCCTGATTGCCTGTTTACATGTATTATTTTATTATGAAAAATTAAATAAACGTCATGTGTGCACGGACAAGTACCTGCCTTGGTGTGACGTATTGTGGAAGTGACGTCAAGAAAAAAAGCCTTTTTTACCGTCTTTTGAAAACCTTAGTTTTTGGGTACCTTATATCTGTGGATTCGTGTGGATGATACACAAAAACGTGGAAAAAAACCTTGTTTTATGAGATACCCACCTACGTGTGGACAGAGCATTATTGTGGCTGCAGTTTTTTCAAACAATCGAGGCAGTGTGGACAGACATTTTGCCTACACGGAGAGGGGGGAAATATATGGTTTTAAATGTAGACAGGGCCAATACAAGCTTTTTTACTGTGAAGAACCCATAGAGGGTTACTTGGTTATTATTTATTTCAGAAATTGTGTTCATTTAATTAATAGGGATATTATTATTTTTTTTTTAATGTGAAGATCCCAGAAAGGGTTATTTATATTTGGTTGTGTGGTTTTCTGGAAATCAATACAGGAAATGTATACATTTAGGCAGCCCAGTGATAGTCAAGCTTTTTCTGTTACAAACTCACCCCGGTGCCCCATCAGAGAAGGGAAAATGTATGTGGCCATCACATAAAAAAGTTTGGGCACCCCTGGTCTGGATGATGCGTGGGTTTGATAAATTATTTGTGTGGCCTCGGATCGTCTTCGTCTGGATGGGGCTTTAATTACACAGACCGTTTTGGCGGGAGGCAGGGAACCCAAGGAAAACCTGCTGGAAAAGGACAAAAGGCTGGAAAATCTGGAAAACTTTCTGTGGAGTATCGTGTGTAGCTGCTTTAAAGAAGCTCAGAACTCAATACAAAACCTGAAAAGGTGTTTTAAAGGAAGAGATTGTAATGTAATGTCAGAATATGACGAAACACTTTAGAGTCTGATGCCCAAATTCTTGTCTGTCCAGCTAATCAATCCAAATGTATCACTATATTAACTGAAAGAGCATCCACAACTAAAATTTACTGTAGGTAGAATGTCAATCCATAGTGTATGCATTCCTCCATTCCTCCATGTGCAGATTCTAAATTTAGACCTTCTGATTTAGATCACTCCATGCTGTCAAACGAGTGTGTGTGTGTGTGTGTGTGTGTGTGTGTGTGGGGTTGGAGGGTTACATTTTGACGGCTGACTCATACTGCATCGTTGCTTTGATGGAAGGTGTGAATTGAGGGAGTAGAGCTTCAGGTGATGGAAAAATCAGCATAGCGTTTGACATCTTTCGTTTTCCTGGAGGTAATTTTGTTGTTTTAAGATGTTTTCAGGTTTTTGTGCGTGGTATGTTGTATCAAGCAGGGTGTGAGTTTCAGTTGAAGATGACAGTCATCACGAGTGTTCCAACAGCCGTGTATAGTTACACTTCTGTGGAAAGACATCAACTTGAGTGTCATGAACTAAAAAGTACATCATTTAATGTTAGACGGTTTATCTAAAAAAAAATTTGGATTAGATATGCAACATTTGTTTTCTTACTGATCTCCAATCATTCAATTATTGTTCATCACAGCATTACCGATACCGATATCAAGCAAAGGCGTCATACGATATTCATTCATTTCCTATACCGCTTACCCTCATTAGGGTTGCGGGTATGCTGGAGCCTATCCCAGCTGTCTTTGTTCGAGAGGCGGGGTACACCCTGGACTGGTCGCCAGTCAATCTATGGACAATTTTTAGTCACTAATTAACCTAACATGCATGTTTTTAGAATGTGGGAGGAAAGCGGAGTACCCGGAGAAAACCCACACTCGCACGGGGAGAACATGCAAACTCCACACAGAGATGCCCAACAAAGATTCAAACCCTGAACCTCCTGACTGGGAGGCCAACGTGCTACCCACTCATCCACCGTGCAACGCATCGTGTAACACGATATTGCAAGATTAAAACGTGACAAGGGTTAATTTGTTGCCGTGACTCAGATGGTAGTGAGGTTTGAGAGGGTGAGTGTCATTGATTCCAGCCAGTGTCGCTGCGCAAGTGTACGCTGGTAAAACCTCACCCAATCAGCCTTAAGAGCTCCTGAACACTGGGTTGACACTGGCGGCACAGTGGTCTGCGCTTTCTGCTCCAATTACGAAGGTTCTGTGATTGAACCCAGAGGGGGCTGGCTAAAACAAGTGGGTTACAAATGTGTGTCTGTTTTCCACGTCTCTCGCCTCCGAACAGGCAAGAAGAGAGTTCACTCTGTGCATTAATTTCAGCACCTTGGTGCCTTTGTTCCATAGGACAACAGCATGAGAAGTGTTCAGCTGGTTAGTGTTTGTGAGGACATGCCACTGTGAATGAGCGTAGGGCCCTATCATTTCCGCGTAAACGGAACTGCGGATCAAATCGCAGAATTGGCCAATAAAAACAGAATTTACTGTTAAATGCGGAATCTCGCACAAATTGACACGTGAATAAAATGCTGATATCGTGAGAAAGAATGTTTGTGTGTGGAATTATATACCTGGTGGACGGCTAAATTGTGGAGGATTGTCATTACAAACACTAAACCGCTCCGTCCAGAACGAAACATTTTTTGAAATGAACACTGCCGAAAGTTAGCAGAACATCCTCTTAGCTTTGCTTCCACTAGCTGCTAGTGAATGGAAGCTAGCATGCTGCTGCGGTTGTGTGTGCGACTCGAGCTGGATGAGTATATTTTCACCGTTGTGCTTTAACGCTTTAATGTAAGGAGTGTTTTACAATGGCAGATGAATGTAAAACCACGAAGCCTTGTTTATAAGATTACAATTGCAGCAACACATCATCAGCAGGGTAAAAGTAACCCGTCTCACAAGGGTCTAAACTAAACTGTCTACAATGTGCAGAGGGAAGCCCCTTGTCATCCAGCCTGTGCGATAAAGAGAGAGGAAAACCAACGCGCATTCACACGTCATTTTGAGACCAGCAAAATTACGACTTTTTTTTTTTTATTATTGATCATCAATTTATTGATTATCATTACAGGCCTACTATAATTGCTCTCTATTTTGTTTCATTTTACCTTCAGTTTTACAGTACCTATAAATACATAGATATCAGTTTCTCATTAGTATTTTAAATTGGGGTGGGGACATGAAAAATTGCGGACCCTCGGTGGGCGCATGACAGAAAATTGAGAACCACTCAACTGTTTCAGGTTCTTAGGTATAATTTTTTAAATTATTTATCCATTTTAACAGTTTAAGCGGTGGGTACAGTTCACAGGTACCCAACAGTTCACAATATTTGTTTTCTTTCAATAAACAGTTTCCCACCATTAGAGGAAAAAAAAATATGTATATATAAAAATCAAATAGAATAACAAAACATGTGAACGTTAGGGAGAGACCAGTTATGGATTGGGCAGGTAAGGTTCCCAGACGCAGAGTCACGCCACACAGTTGAGTAATGAGAGTCTAGTAACCAGGTTTGTGCCTCAAGGCGCTAGGAGGATGTGAGGTAAACTCTGACAAGTCTAGAGAGATCTTACTCACAGAATAGGCTGGGTGACCATCGACTAGCCAAGCAGGAGGAGGATGCCCGACCGGAGGGCTGAGTAGGATAATAGTGATAGTGGTTTAAGACGGAACACATTAAAAACATGGTGGACCTTGAGTGAGGCAGGGATCTGAAACTTGACTGCGTTCGGGTTGATAATCTGGTCCACTGTGAATGGCCCAATGAACCACACTCTCTGTCCGGGTCTGTAGCTAGGAGAAGGGTGGTGATTGGCAATGCTCTGATTCCGCTCCGAAGTGCGTTTAAGGGCCGCCCTAGTGTTGCGCCAGGCACAACGCACTCGCGCAGGTGGTGAAGCACGGAATCGTTTCAAGGAAGAAAGAGCAGGAGGCTGATACCCAGAAACAGAGTAGAAGGGAGACACCCCGGTGGCTGAACAAGTCAAGGACCCTGGGTGGTCATACTCCACCCAGGGAAGATGTGCCGACCATGAGGAGGAATAGGAATAGGGTTCGGTGAAATCCTGGGCAGCAGGCAATCCTAGAATTGTGAGCCCAATTCAGTAGCTCGAAACACAGTGCAGGAATGACATAGAGGAGGGCAGTCCACTAGAATATTGACCTCCTTGCCCACCTCTGCCACTTGCCGCTCCACCTTCCACTGTAAGGTGCCCAGGATCGGGGTATGCGGGATAATGGGTTCGGCCTTTGCTGCCTCTGAAGAAGGGGAAAAAAGTCTGGAGAGGGCGTCTGGTTTACCGTTAAGAGATCCTGGGCCATAAGTAATAGAGAAATTAAATCTAGCCAAAAATAGGGCCCACCGTGCTTGAGGGGGGTTGAGTCTTTGTGCGGAGTGTAGGTATGCTAGGTTCTTGTGATCCGTAATGGCCATGTGGGGTTTGCCGATCATCTTCCAATGTGTCTTGAGTACAGCTTGTATGTGATCCAGCTCTGCGGGGTCCATCTCCATGGTGGGATCATTCTGTTATCGATTGGGCAGGTAAGGATCCCAGACGCAGAGTCACGCCACACATTTGAGTAATAGGAGTCTGGTAACCAGGATGGTGCGACGAGGCGCAAATCACGAGAGCCTACCACATCATCGGATACTTAGTGGGGATTTCTGTTGGTGGGTTATAGTTATATGAAAGTGTCTGTGTTTTATTATTGTTTATCGTACCCAGAAAGCTGGCCATATTGCTCCATGTTTTTGTCACTTATTTTGCTCAATACTCAAGCCCAACCGTGACATTAAGTTCGGGAAGAGAGTCTGTTGGATTTCCTAAATAAAGCAGAATGTTATCTGTATAACAGGCCAACTTGTGCTCCTTTTCTGCCAGTTATTCCCTTAATATGCGGATTTTGTTTTATAGATTGGGCCAGCAGTTCTAGATACAATGCAAATAAAAGTGGGGACCACAAACAGCCTTGTTGTGTGCCCCTTTCCTAGGTGAAACTGCTTGATAAATAGCCCATCCATCCATCCATTTTCTTCCTCTTATCCGAGGTCGGGTCGCGGGGGCAGCAACCCAAGCAGGGAAGCCCAGACCCTCTCCCCGACCACTTCGTCCAGCTCTTCCCAGCGGATGCCGAGGCGCTCCCAGGCCAGCTGAGAGACATAGTCTCTCCAACGTGTCATGGGTCCTCCCCGAGGTCTCCTACTGGTTGTACGTGCAGTGAACACCTCCCCAGGAAGGCAATCAGGTGGCATCCTAACCAGATGCCCGAGCCACCTCATCTGACTCCTATCAATGCGGAGGAGCAGCGGTTCTACTCAGAGTCTCTCCCGGATGACCGTGCTTCTCACCCTATCTCTAAGAGAGAGCCCACCCACCCTGTGGAAAAAACTCATTTTGGCCGCTTGTACCCGCGATCTTGTCCTTTTGGTCACTACCCAAAGCTCGTGACCATAGGTGAGGGTATGAACGTAGATCGACCAGTAAATTGAGAGCTTTGCCTTTCGGCTCAGCTCTCTTTTCACCACGACAGATCGGTGCAGAGTCCGCATCACTGCAGACGCTGCACCAATCTGACTGTCCATCTCACGTTCCATCCTTCCATCACTCGTGAACAAGACCCCGAGGTACTTAAACTCCTCCACTTGAGGCAGGACCTCATCCCCGACCCGAAAATGGCACTCCACCCTTTCCCGGGCGGGAACCATGGACTTGGACTTGGAGGTGCTGATTCTCATCCCAGCCGCTTCACACTCAGCTGTGAACCGGTCCATTGAGAGTTGAAGGTATACTGCTCGATGAAGCCAACAGGACCACATCATCTGCAAAAAGCAGAGACGAATCCTGCGGCCACCAAACTGAAACCCCTCAACGCCCTGGCTGCACCTAGAAATTCTGTCCATGAAAGTAGTGAACCGAATCGGTGACAAAGAGCAGCCATGGCGGAGTCCAACCCTGACTGGAAAAGGGTCCGACTTATTTCCGGCAATGCGAACCAAACTCTGACACCGGTCATACAAGGAACGAACCGCCTGGATTTAGTGGTCCGATACCCCATATTCCCGGAGCACTCCCCACAGTATTCCCCGAAGAACACGGTCGAATGCCTTCTCCAAGTCCACAAAACACATGTAGACTGGTTGGGCAAACTCCCATGCACCCTCAAGGACCCTGCCAAGAGTATAGAGTTGTTCCACAGTTCCACGACCAGGACAAAAACCACACTGCTCCTCCTGAATCCGTGATTCGACTATCCGGCGGATCCTCCTCTCCAGAACCCCTGAATAGACCTTACCGGGAAGGCTGAGGAGTGTGATCCACGATAGTTAGAACACACCCTCCGGTCCCCCTTCTTGAAAAGCGGGACCACCACCCCGGTCTGCCAGTCCAGGGGCACCGACCTCGACGTCCACGCAATGCTGCAGAGTCGTGTCAATCAAGACACGCCAACAGCATCCAGGACCTTAAGGAACTCCAGGCGGATCTCATCCACCCTCCGGGGCCCTGCCACCAAAGAGCTTTTTGACCACCTCGGTGACCTCAGCTCCAGAGATAGGCGAACCCGACTCAGAGTCCCCAGGCACTGCTTCCATGTTGGAAGGCTTGTCGGTGGGATTGAGGAGGTCTTCAAAGTATTCCCTCCACCGGTCCACAACATCTCGAGTCGAGTTCAGCAGCACACCGTCCCCACCATACACGGTGTTGACTGTGCACTTCTTCCCCCTCCTGAGACCGTGGATGGTGGTCCAGAATCTCTTTGAAGCCATCCGGAAGTCGTTTTCCATGGCCTCTCCGAACTTCCCCCATGTCCGGGTTTTGACCTCAACGACCGCCAGAGCTTCAGACCGCTTGGCCTGCCGGTACCTGTCAGCTGCCTCCAGAGTCCCATGGGCCAAGACGGCCTTATCAGAATTAGAATCAAAATCAGAAAAACTTTATTGCCATTGTAAGTGAACAATTCACAAACTAGGAACTTTTTTTGGCGCAATGTCCGCTGCCTCCCTCGGAACATGGTCAAAGCTCTCCTGTAGGTGGGAGTTGACAGGGGACTCTGCCAGACTTTCCCCACAGACCCTCACAATGCATTTTAATCTGCCAGGTCTGACCGGCATCCTCCCCCACCATCGGAACCAACTCGCCACCAGGTGGTAATCAGTTGACAGCTCCACCCCTCTCCTCACCCGAGTGTCCAAAACATGTGGCCGCAAGTCCGACGACACAACCACAAAGTCAATCATCGAATTGCGGCCCAGGGTGTCCTGGTGCCAAGTGCACATGTGGACACCCTTAAGCTTGAACATGGTGTTTGTTATAGACAATCCATGACGAGCACAGAAGTCCAATAACAAGGCACCGCTCGGGTTAAGGTCACGGGGGCCGTTCCTCCCAAACACACCTCTCTAGTTCCCACTGTCGCTGCCAACATGAGCGTTGAAGTCACCCAGCAGAACAAGGGAATCCCCCAAGGGAGAACTCTCTAGTACTTCCTCTAAGGACTCCAAAAAGGGCGGGTATTCTTAACTGGTGTTTGGCGCATAAACGCCAACAACAGTTCAGGACCCGTCCCCCCACCCGAAGGCATAAGGAAACTACCCTCTCGTTTACTGGGTTAAACGCCAACGTGCAGGCTTGAAGCCAGGGGGCAACAAGAATTGCCACCCCTGCCCGTCGCCTCTCATTGCGGGCAACACCAGAGTGGAATGAAGTCCAGCCCCTCTCGAGAGGACTGGTTCCAGAGCCCTTGCTGTGGGTTGAGGTTAGTCTGACAATATTTAGTCGGAATTTTTTCCACCTCACCAGCTCAGGCTCCTTCCCCGCCAGAGAGGTGACATTCCACGTACCGACAACTAGCTTCTGTAGCCGAGGATCGGACCGCCAAGGCCTCTGGTTCCGGCCGCCACCCATCTCTTTTGCACCCTATGGCCCCTCCCACGAATGGTGAGCTTATTGGAGGGGGGACCAATGTAATGCTTTGCAGTGGTTATGGTATGAGCCATATGGTGAAGGCGTTTTCTTTAGAAATACTTTCACATAATTTTATACTAGGTGATAGCTAAGTGATAGAAGATGCCAGCATGTTAATATTAGCATACTAGCATTTTTTTCTGTATTCATTGGAATGATTTACATGATTATACAGTTATGATTAGCTTAGTAGATTGTTTAGCTGTTTTGATAGATAACAAGTGAGCTGTCAAAACAGGGTGGAACAACACACAATAAAAGAAGAAGAGAACAAGTAATGACAAAAGATGCCAGCATGCTAATATTAAACATTTTTTTATAGACAAAAACATATATAAACGGTCTGCAGCAGATGTGTGTGCGTGTTTGTAGTGATGAGTCGATCGGAATAGTCAAGAGGATCGTGGCCAACACAAAGTGCTGAAATTGTTGGCCAATTTGCAAATATTAGCATAGTAGCATTTTTAGCTGTATTAGTTGGAATACATGATTATACAGTTATATGTGACAGCTAAGTATTAAAAGATGCCAGCATGCTAATATTAGCTTAGTAGCATGTTTAGCTGTTTGGATAGATAACAAGTAAGCCGTCAAAAAAGGGTGAAACGACACCTAATAAAAAAGAATAGGACAAAGAAATCGGCTCTCTGCGACAAGAGCCGGCTCTTTTGGTTCATTTCAAAGAGTCGATTTGTTCCAATTAGTCGATTTGATTCCAAATTGTCAAAATCTCCACCTCACTAGAGCATTGCAAGCAATGAAAAGTTTAGTATCATTTTCCAACCGGTTTCATGCAAACATACATCAAAATGTCCAGCTCAGCTGGGAAAGCGGTGCTACCTAAAAAAAAAATTCTTTAAAATGCACAGTTTTTGCAAAATGTCTCATTTTCCGAATTTTTCTTCCCATTGCAAATGAATGGCGAGATTTTCAAAAGTTCATCTTTTTTACACTTCTCAACCGATTTCGACCGTGCCCAAGACAAAATGCTCTAATTGTTGGGAAATTGATTGCTTTGCAGCTGTTGTAGTCTGCTCCGTACGGTGAGGATGTTTTCTTTGAAGGTACCTGCACGTGCTTCTACCAGAGATGTCTGTCTTTGAAGAGAATGTGTATGCGTGAGTGTGGACTGTAGTTGAAGGTGCATGCAGCAGAGGGCAGCACTGCTTGTTTAGAACCAATGTGTGAGTGAAGAAGAGTGAATACAGGAAGTGTTTCCAAGGTTTCCACACAGACTTTGAATTAATCACACCACTATAGCATTAGCATAGTAGCATCTTTTAGCTGTTTTCATTGGAAGACACATTTCTACTATTATGCTAGGTGATAGCTTAATGACAAAAGATGCCCGCATGCTAATATTAATGTAGGAGCATTTTTTCATAGACAAAAACATATATAAACGCTCTGCAGCAGATGTGTGTGCGTGTGTGTAGTGATGAGTCGATCGCGAACGTTAAGAGGATCGTGCCCAACACAAAGTGCTCAAATTGTTTGCCAATTTATTGTTTTGCAGTAGTTATGGTCTGAGCCATACGGTGAAGGCGTTTTCTTTAAAAATTCTTTCACATAATATGATACTAGTTATTAGCAGAAGATGCCAGCATGTTAATATTAGCATAGTAGCATTTTTAGCTGTATTTATTGGAATACATTGAAATTCATTCATTCATTGAAATTGCACAGGTCTAGTTCTTTATACCATTCGGCTGTATAGCCTGGTGACTTGTTTGACTTTAATCGACTAATGGCTTTTTTAAGTTCCACCTCAGATATATCTGCTATCAGTTTCTCATTCTGTTTTCAGTAAGACTGGGTAAATCTAGTGAGTTCAGTAAGTTATTGATTTCACTGTCACTTCTTCCTGAGACTTTGGCATATAATGATTTGTAAATTTATGGATAATGAGAGGATAGTCCTGGTCAAAGTATAGTCTCCTTCCTTCCCAGAGCACAGTTTTTTTTATTCCATGCTTTCTGCATGGAATAAAAAGCGTGCAAATGCCATTATTATTGACGGTGGTTTCACTTCTCAGGTCCCCGATGGCTTTGGGCCCAGTGCCCTGTGCACTCCCTCAATGCCGAGGCTAGTAGTCATGGGGATATCAAAACTATCCCCCAAGTAGTTTCTCGACAAAATCCACCATCGGTGATCCCTTTTCGGCTCCTTCATAAAAATTGTATAATCTTATATTCATCCTGCGGGGTCTGCTTTTTTTGGTCGAGTGGCTTATTTTCCTGCTCATTCATGACTTTTATCATCTTAGTTGCTCCACAGTTTGAAACCTTCAACGTTTTCTATTTGAGTTTCTGCCTGTGTAATCTTCTGGTTAGCTCTGATCTAAAGTCTTGGAAAATGCTTTGATCTAAAGTCTTGAAAATCTTTATGAAAGTCTCGTAATTCTTCTAGCACTGTAAGAAGCAATGCTGCATGGGGACTCGTGGTCTCGTCAGCAGCAGTGTTAGCCATAGCTTCTTGTTCTCTGTGTTTTCCTTGGTAGTGTTTTCTTCACTTGCGGGTTTTGTCCGTCCATCTTCATGCTTGCCCTGTGTGTTCCTTAGGTAATATTGGGGAAAAAACAAAAATCTGACACTCTTACGGGACGATTTAACAAAAATCTCTAGAGAGCTAATCGCCTAAGCGGCCATTCGTGAACTCACCGAAACCGGTTCTTAGGTTTTGGACATGAGGGATACAACAAGTGTGCATAACTGAAGGTGCTCACAGCGGGCGATACTAGGTTCTTTTGTGTGTATGCTCAAACACTTGAAAAATCAGCGGGAACATTGCAACCAGAATTTCCATTGTTCCATTGAAGGACAAAGCGACCCAGGTCATGATGGCGCCCCCTTCACTGTGCCATATGGAAAACGTGTCAGGTGGCATCTCACTGTCATGCTAGCAACATTGGAAGCCATCAGGGCCGTCAATGTTACATTTTTCTTATCAGAGAATTGTTTGTTTGGTGCTCTTTTGCAAATGTAAAACCATCAATTTTGTGGCATTGAAAGCGATGAGCCTTTTGAAAGTGTTTTTCTTTTGTCCTAAAATCCTTTTTGGATAGATACCATCCGATGGTTATTGCACTCTGCAACATCAACAACCTTAATTTGGGCACAGCCCGTGCCTCACAAGGCAGCAGTTTCAGCTCTGTTACACGTGAGGCTGAACATATTATCTAGCATCATCCATCATGTTAAAAGGCTTCACTGTTCTTCAGCTGCAATGGCAAGACTGCCTGGAGGGGTCAACAGTAGAAGGCCCCACATCGCTGACTAAACATGGGATTAGACTTTATGGACAGTGCTCATGAAAATGTGAGTGTCTGACTCAGGCAGATATTTTGCTGAAGTAGACATAAATCACTTGCTATTCTGATAGCCTGACAAGACTGTGAATTGGGATCAATTGCGGATGAATGATGAGAATGAGAGTGGCACAAATCCTGAAAACTGTCACAACTAGGATTGTTGCGTGCACTAAAAGCCGACCAATATGGTCGTATGGTCCACGTTGTTGCGACAGGCAAGTCATATATTATTGGCTGCAGGCCGCCTGATGCCATCCATCCATTTTCTATGCAGCTTATCCTTATTAGGGTCGTGAGGGTATGCTGGAGCCTATCCTAACTGACTTTGGGCGAGATGCGGGGTACACCCTAGAATGGTCGCTAATCGCAGGGTACATGTAGAGAAACAACCATTCACACTCACTTTTGGTTTGTATCCGGTGTTATTTTGAGTTTCTAAGTACCTGTTTTTGTTCATTAAATACCCTTTTTGTACCTACCTGCTTTTTGCATTTGCATCTTGGGGTTTCACTTCTCTCCTTCTTCCGCATAACGTAACAGGAGACTTCATAATCCAAATGAGTCTCCCTTGACATCTGACTGCGTTTATTATGAATTTTGTTGCACCACATTTTGATGCCGGACCTGACCTGAAAAGGGACGGGTGGGGGATATAAGAAAGGGTTCAGAAGAACCTCACAAACATATTTCAACCATATTATAAACAACCATGATAATCACAATTTCAGCAACAACCAGAGCAGTCACAGAGCAAAATGAGCAAAAATACAGGGGGAAACAAATAAATAAAAATAATAATAATACTACCAAAAAAAAATATATATATATATACATATATACACACATACACATATATATACAGTGTGTGCACATACAAATACTGTGCACATACACATATCCATGCAGTACATACATACAGTGTGAATATATGTATATGTATACACATGTAACCCTTATGCTCGATGGTGTGGTGGATGCACCTCCGTGGCTCTGCGTTGTGTATTTGATGGGATGGATGGAGATGACCATGAACCAGAAAGTGATTGTGGTGCTGACACACGACTTCTTTAATGGAACGTCACATAAAGAAAATGGAACTCTTACTGTCCAAGTAAATGTCCAAATATTTGTAAAAATACATTAAACCGTGTTTACAAATGTAACACATAAATGACAATACCAAAATAAAAGAGAAACGTTAAAATAATGCTTAAACAAGCAGTCATTGCACAGAGATGCTAATTATGCTGCTTACCTTCACATAAAGAAAATGGAACTGAAGGTCAGACAGCAACAACCAGGACACACCCACACAATTGAAACCAAGAGGGACCAGCACAACAGAAAGTGAGGTGCAGAAACTACAGTGACCCCTGTTAACACAATTACGCCACTGCCTACATCTACCCCTCCTTTAACTGATGGCGCCCTTGCCATCATAGAGATGAATAATACAAAAATATTTATATTTTCAAAATGCCATCACAGTTTCATTCAAGCAATAAAAACTGGTACATGAAACAGTGACTAAGGTGAATGTGCATTGCAACCTACTACTCCTTTTGCTATGGCTCTCTGCCACAGCCTTCTACCTTTTTTCTATCCTCATCTGATCCTCATCTGACCTCACTACTTGTGACTCCAATTTCGCAACTCGTCTTTTTGGCGGAACCCTATTTCTTGGGGGATTTCTTCTTGTCTCCACATGTTCCTCAAAATTAACAGTGCCATCTTCCACATCCATTTCCTCCTCACGTCTATCTTCTACTTCATCCACACTGTTTCCAGCTACATTTGAATCTTCTCCAGCTGACATTCCACCTCCCTGATCAACTGGAAGAAACATGCACTGGGTAAGGAGATTGCGGTGGACTACTCTTTCTGTTTCTCCACCGTCAGCCCGAACAACATAAACCGGTATATTGGATTGCTTTTTCACCACCACATATGGTCGGACCTCCCAATTATCCCCGAGCTTCTGCCGTCCCTCAACATGGAACACTTTCACCAGGACTCTGTCACCTGGGTCAAACACGTGGGGTTTTGCTTTCTTGTCATACTGAGCCTTTTGTTGATCCTTGGCAATTTGAAAGGCCTGACTGGCCTGAGCATAGGCCAGAGACAAGCAGTCATGCAATGTTTGGACATACTCACTGTAGTCACCAGAACCCTCCAGGGTTGAGAGCCCAAAGACCAGGTCGATTGGGAGTCTGGGGTGCCTTCCAAACATCAGGTAATATGGTGTATATCCCGTCGAGTCATGTCGTGTGCAGTTGTAAGCATCCACATACTCGTGCCAGTGATGTTTCAGCTTAGGTTCCAATGTTCCCAGCATGTCCATGAGAGTCCGCTTGAACCTTTCAGTGGTCCTGTTGCCCTGGGGGTGGTAGGGGGTTGTGTGGGTCTTGGTGATCACAATGACCTTGCACAGCTCCTTCACCAGAGCACTCTCAAAGTTGCGACCTTGGTCTGCATGCAACTTTGTTGGAAAGCCAAAGCGACAAACATTTTTTTTCCACAGCACTTTAGCCACAGTCGTAGCTTTTTGGTCTTTTGTTGCATATGCTTGTGCATAACGGGAGAAATGGTCCGTTACAATGAGGACATTCTCAATACCCCCTTTTGCTTTATCCAGTGTCAGAAAGTCTACACACACAAGCTCCATAAGTGCACTACTGTGGATGCTGACTAAGGGAGCCCGTGGTCCAGCTGTTGGGGTCTTCCTGAGACAACATCTCTCACATTTTTCACACCAAGTTTTGACCTCCTTGAACATTCCAGGCCATTAAAATCTTTCTCTGATCATCTGGAGTGTTCTGTCGCATCTAAGGTGTCCGGAGCCATTATGTAGCGCAGTCTTGACTAAAGCATGCAGTTTTTCTGGCAAGACTAACTGCTCCACTATTCCCCTCTGACAATTTTTGATGGTGCGATACAAAATCCCATCTTTGATCACCAACCTCCTCCACTCCTTTAAAAGAAGTCCCCCCCTTCTTTTCGCTTCTTATTGCTTTCTCATTACCATTTGGCTTCCTATTCCTACTTTTAAAGAATAGGACGGGACCAATAACAGGATCTTCCTTCTGGTCTTGTCTGAGCTCTTGCTTTGTCATTGATGGCAGCAATTCAGTTCCCACATCACAGTATGGCTCATCTGGTGTGCTTAACTACGGTTTTGACGAATCAGCACCATCAGACACATTGGTCTCCTCATCCACAGGACTACTCTGACCAGTAGCACTAGTTTGTGCCAGCTGAGGACAGGATTGCAAGACTTGAGCTACCTCCTGATTGGACATCCAAGAAAGAGCTTCAGCGTTGGCATTGCTTTGTCCTCTTCGATATTGGATGTCAAAGTCAAAAGCTGACAGCGCTGACACGCATCTCTGCCCCGTAGCATCCAGCCTTGCAGAAGACATCACATACTTCAGAGGATTGTTATCAGTAAGGACAGAAAACTTACGTCCGTAGAGATGGTCATAGAATTTTACAGTCACCGCCCATTTAAGTGCCAGGAATTCAAGTTTATGAGCCAGGTATCTCGTCTCTGCTGGATTCAAACTTCTGCTTGCATAGGCAATGACCTTCTCCTCTCCATTCTGAAACTGAGCCAAAACAGCACCTACCCCCACCCCTGAAGCATCGGTCTGGAGTACAAATGGCAGATTGTAGTCAGGGTAGCCAAGTACCGGGGCATTGGTGAGTCTGTCCTTTAAGGTTTGAAAGGTATCCTCACACTCGTCAGTCCATACAAATGGTGACTCTGACCCCGGGCTCTTCCGTTTACCCCTCTTCTTCTGTCTTGGATCACCTGTTGAAAAGCGGTCCAAAGGGGCAGCCAAAGCAGAGTATCCCTTCACATAGCGCCTGTAGTAACCAGCAAATCCAAGGAACTGTAGCACTTCCTTCCGGTTTGTGGGTCTTTCCCAATGCTTGACTTTGCTGATCTTCTCTGGATCAGTCCTGACCCCATCTGCTGACACAACATGACCCATGTAATGCACTTCTTTCCTCATAAGCTAGCATTTAGATGGCTTAAGTTTAAGGCCATGTTCTCGCAGGCGATCAAACACCAGTTGCAACCTCTCCAAGTGCTCTTCAAATGTCTTGGAAAACAAAATCAAGTCATCTAGATATATCAGGAGGTGAGTGAAGTTCAGGTCACCAAAACAGCAAATCATGGGCCTTTGAAATGTGGAGGGTGCATTTTGCAAACCAAATGGCATTCTATTGGCTTCAAACAGGCCCATGGGGGTATTGAACGCTGTTTTATGTTTGTCATGCTCTGTCACTTCTACTTGCCAGTAAGCTGCCGTGAGGTCGAGTGTGGAGAAGTATCTTGCTTGGCCAAGAGCCTCTAGGGCTTCCTCTATACGAGGCAGGGGGAATGCATCTCTAGTGCTGCAGTAGTTAAGCTTCCTATAGTCAATGCAGAGCCTTGTAGTGCCATCTTTCTTGGTCACAATTACAACAGGCGAAGCATATGGACTTTTACTAGGCCTGATGACTCCTGTCATCTCCATGTCACTCAACAACTTCCGAACATCTTGCCACTGAGAGGCAGGGATTTTGCGATATGGGAGCCGGAATGGCTTAAAGTCGACCAAAGGAATCTCATGCTGTATTGTTTTTGTGTGGCCGTAGGCAAGGGGGTGTTGGGAGAACACACTTTTATTTCTCTCAATTAAGTTTTTAAGAAGAGCAAACTGATGATCACTTTCAACTGCAGCTTCACTTAGATCCAACCCGCCAGCTGACACAACCTGCACAACCAATAAAGGGACAGAGGAACGGTACTGCAAATCTGGAACAACAAAAGCTTGCACATTAAAAAACTCCTTCCCAAACATCTTAACTTTTATATTCAGAACACCATAGTGTGAGACCTTCTGCCCTGCTGCACCCTCTATAGGAATTTTAGAGGATTTGAGCTTGAATTTTTGAAGGACAGGATGGGTGCGGCAGTACTTGTGTGTAATGCTCGTTACCTGAGAGCCGGAGTCAATGAGGGCCCTGCACTCCACTGCATTGACCACCACCTCTGCCTCATTTCTGGGCCTTACCAGCGGGGTGTCCACCCCAACATTGTTGTCACTCTGTTGTGGGGGGTCTTGTTGTTTGCCCATGGTTGCCCCAACTACAGTGGGACCTAGGCATTTAAAGACTGCGTTGGGTGCTGAGCATTCTCCTGCGATCCCATTGGTTGCATTTGACGAGGGGCTGTTTGATCTGTGTCGGCGAGAATCTCCCGGCACACCCTGGCCGTATGACCGGACTTCCCACACCTGTAGCAAATGACACCTGGACCCAGTGTTGCATTCCTGACAGGGGGTCGTGTCCTATCTGGGGCAGCAGTGGTCGTGGCAGCCAGTCTTGATTCCAGTTGGGACAACTTGGTCATCTGCTCTTCCTGATTCAAAGCTAATTTATTAACTGCTTCCATCAGTTCTGAAAATGCAGAGTTGGACTTTATTCTGTCCAGTTTACCACCTCCTCAGCTTGCAATTCTCGGAAGGTGAAATGTCTCGGCTTTATTGGTGAAATCCTTGAGTACACCACTTCGTCTTGGAGCCCTCTCAGGAATTGGCGCACAATTTTGCTATCGCAATCGAGAAAAGGATTACCACCTCTTTGACCTTCCTCCACTGTTCTTAATACTGCCTCTAAAGCAATTGCAAAGAAGCAAGCAGTCTCACCTGCCTTCTGACTGCGCTCGTAGAAGTCTGCTAGCGGGTCCAAAGAGCCTTGTTTGTCACTATACTCTGCCCTCAATTCCTCTAAAGCTTTCCCAGGGGTTTGTTCATGGGCTGGGAGGTTAAGTACAAGTTTTCTGGGCCTCGCCTACTGAATGCCTGACAATTGTGGGAAAGCGGAGGTGTAATGGCAACTCAATGGCGTCAAGGAGATAAGCATGTCCCGGACCCAATCCTCTACTAGCATTCTGCTTTCAGCATTCCCCGTGAAGACTATAACATTTTTTACCTGGTGAGTCTGCATAAAACCACCATAGGAAGTCCGTAAAGGTGTTGGGTTGGCCTCAGTTTACTTCTCACATGACAGGTGAAATGAGCATGTGTATGCATACGTGTTGGATGGCGGGCTAAGTGACGTGGAAAGTAGGGGAACATATTTGTGTAGGTTGTGCACATAATCAGGAGAAGTGACTATGGGGCCTGCGCCCTGTTGGTAGAATTGCAATGGGCTGCATGGGGTCGAGCTACAGGAGACATGTGTGGCTGTATAAAGTGTCCCTGAGCTGATGGGGTATGGTTAGCCAGAAGCTTCTGCATCACTGATGTCCAAAGGGTAATGAGTAAATGATTGTGACTGATGGATGAGGTGAGCTGGTACACTCTCTGACTTGGGGGGGAAATGCATAACTGACGGAGGATTATTCACACTCACTGTTTCACTCCTCCCTGTTTGTGGTGCTCGGACTACCGGTGTACAGGCCTGGTCTGGGTAAATGGGAATGCCAATATCGTCTCTTTTAAATTGTCTTATTGTGACATCTTCCGGATACTGGTGACCTTGAGGTAAACTGGTTGTTGGTGCCCCTCTAAATGTCTGGTGATGATGAAGCCCTGTACTTTTTGCAGCTTGTGTGAATAGCTGGTTAAGGTCCATTCTGGGCGTGCTGACCTGCGCCTCATGTTCTACAGGTCCATGTGGGTGGATACCATGGTGACTTACTTGGTAAGGTGACAGCACCGGAGGTGGAGGGGTCGGATGTGTCCACTGACTCTGGCTCTCGCTGCTGGAGGGTAGGCCTGGTGCCCCTGCAGGCCCTTGCTGTGAACGGTTGCTAGCATGGGCTGGGGAACTGGCGCTATAACCCTGACAAGCTGGTAATTGCTGGTTCATAGTGCTTGTGCTAGCTAGACCAGGGTTCTGGCTCTGTTGCTCTAATGTTGATTGTGTGTGTAGCCATTAATGTTGCTACTCCTCTCCCTGTATTTTTTTTTTCAAGCTATACAATTTATTTGCACCTGGTGCAAGTAACCTTACTTAAACTCTGTGATAGTAAAAGTTCAAAATGTGTACACAAACAACCACAAAATACAACTTCTAAATGGGAACAATACAACTAAGACACCAATACAATTCACAGTTTTTCAATATAATAGGATATTAAATATGTTATCTCCACACTGAAAGGATATTTTACAAATGATCAAATAGAGGGCAATGAGGTCTTCCTTGTCTTGGGACACCACAATTTGGGTCACGGCACCAAAGATGTAACCCTTATGCTCGATGGTGTGGTGGATGCACCTCCGTGGCTCTGCGTTGTGTGTTTGATGGGATGGATGGAGATGACCATGAACCAGGGAGCGATTGTGGTGCTGACACACGACTTCTTTAATGGAACTTCACATAAAGAAAATGGAACTCTTACTGTCCAAGTAAATGTCCAAATATTTGTAAAAATACATTAAACCGTGTTTACAAATGTAACACATAAATGACAATACCAAAATAAAAGAAAAACGTTAAAATAATGCTTAAACAAAAGGACCCCCAGTACCCACCCCAAACCCTGTACCCCCACTCACACATGCCAACACGGATACACCCACACACCTACATTTTCACATATGGATGTGCCACCCCCCCAATGCAGCGAGCAGCACCACCGCGAGCTCCCTCGAGACACTGGGCAGTAGGCACCCGTTTTTCCCGTGTTTCCCGGGACCCACCGTGGGGCAGGGGCCGGCACGAGGCGAGGTCATCCATAGGCCCCGGACGCCCAGCGACCGCAGTCTGGGAGCAGCCTCTCCCAGATGTCCAGTATCTTTCGGCGGAAGAAGGTTTCTATAATTGACCACATTTCTTATGATCCTTCAGGTATGAAATTAGGAAGTTGTAGATGCTCTTATAGCATGTTTAGAAACAGAAGACTTTTGATGCAGTAAGATTGAATGAATGAATATGACACCTCTTGATTTGAATCCAGCCAAGAACTTGACAGCCAACATCCTGTCTCTTCCCTTTTTTTGCGACCAAGTGTAGAATAACAACACAATAACGTGTTAGCTTCACTGCTACGCTAATGCTTGTAACGGCTTCACCCCTAAGAATCGATCTCAAGCCCTATGAATCAATATTACAAAATTGAAATAAAATTGATCCAGAATCTATTAGATAAATAAATTTTTTTTAATTATTTTTTTATTTATTTATTTTATTTTATTTTGTCTTGTCCAGCATCATAACAGCTGAATGGGAGTCAAGCTGCCTTTAAATGCTGAGCAAAATTTCTTTGCCAAGAGAGACTTCATATTCCAAATGAGTCTCCCTTGACATTTGACTGCGTTTATTATGAATTTTGTTGCCCCACATTTCGATGCCGGACCTGACCTGAAAAGGGACGGGGTGGGGGGTAGAGGGAGGGATATAACAAAGGGTGCGAAAGAACCTAACAAACATATTTCAACCATATTATAAACAACCGTGATAATCACAATTTCAGCAACAACCAGAACAGTCACAGAGCAAAATGAGCAAAAATACAGGAAAAGAAAAAAAAATAATAATAATAATAATACTAATATAAATGTACACACATTCATATATATATATATATACATATACATATACACACACACACATATATACACATACATACACACATATATATACATATCTATATACACACACACATATATACATATATATATGCACATATTCGTACACGCATACATACACATACTGTGCACATACACATATTCATGCAGTACATACATACACACACATACAGTGTGCATATATATGTATACACACATACATACATACATATTTACTAATAATGATAAACATACAAGAAAAACAACGAAAAAAGAAACAGAACCTCTTGAACAAGGACTATCCAGATGACACGTGCAACAAATCTACATGAAATCTACATTACTCTGCAGTGACAGGATAACCGCATCAGAGCGAAACAGAGAACGAGGAGATGCCCATGGTGAACACCGCCATGCATCCCAAACCACACTCCTTCCAAAAGCGAGGGCCCGACCAGGAAGACGCCGGCGCACGGCCCCCCAGCAGGCTCCCCACAGAGGGGAAGGCCCGACCCCGCCACCCCAAGAGGCAACCGCGAGTCCCCTCCGAAGAGGTGGAAGGGAGACCCGGCCCGACGCCGCCCGGCAGCCGAGCAGGGGCCACAGGAGGGGCCCGGGCGCCAACCGCCGGAACACCCGCCGGAGGCCGGCCAGCTTCGGGCAAGCAGGACAACCACTCCCGAGCCCCCGGGCCCAGAAGCCACCCAACCCCCCAAAGCAGGGGCCATACCCAACACCCCGGGAGCTCCAGGCCACCCCAGACGCAACTGCCGCGGGCCATCGCCTTCCCCAACGCCAGAGGCAGGCGCCCATAGAGGGCCCATGGGTCCACTCCTCCCTCTCAGCCCCCGTGACCCGTCCACCCCAGCCCCAGTACCCACACCAAACCCTGTTCCTACTACACTTACACACCTACATTTTCACATATGCACCTGGATGTGCCACCCCCCAATGTAGCGAGCAGCATCACCGCGAGCTCCCCCGAGACACGGGGCCATACCACCATACCCGGCCGCCGGGAAATCCACAGAGCGCCGCATGCACGCAGGCACTCCTCCCATCACCGCTGCCGACCGACACCCGGAGCCAAAACAATCACCCCCCCCCCCCGCCCCCAGCCCCACGGAGCGTCCAAAAAAAAACAGGGGTGTAACAGGACCCTCTAATCCCCGCCTCCCCACCCAACTAAAAGTGTTATGAAGTGTAAGATGTGTGTGTGTAGGCAATTAAAATTGAGGAGCCGAAACTGCGCGACACCATGGGCAGAACCACTCCGCCGGCTGAGCACGGCTAAGTAGCTCTGCCCACCCCGCGACACAAGTCCCGCCCCCCAAAAATGAATGTGAGGTGTCTGTGAGTCTATGTATAGTGAATAAGTGTAATTAAAACTGGGGAGTTTGCGGCCCCCAGGGCATGACAGAAGGAGGTCATGTTTGTGACCCCCCCCCGGCACACCCCCATGGAGCACGCACACTCCCCAAGATCCTATGTGCTTGTTTGCAGGGAGTGAGGGGGCGAGGGCGCGAGGGATAGTAAGACTAGGAGGGAAATTATATATATATTTTTTCCCTCCCAGAGGACGAGCCATTGGGCAGTAGGCACCCCTGTTTCCCGGGACCCACCGCGGGGCAGGGGCCGGCGCGAGGCGAGGCGAGGCCCCGGACGTTCAGCGACCGCAGCCCGGGAGCAGCCTCACCCAGATGTTACACACTAGCCACCATGCGCGCCACTGCAGGAGACCCCGGCGGCCCACACCCCCGAACACCGCCACCGCCATCCCCACCCCGTATCAGAGAGGAACCCGGGCAACACACCCCACCACTCGAAGAGGCAGCAACCATCCAGGCACAATCACACACCTCCCCACTGCCCCCTGTGCCCACACCCATGTTCAATCCCCTGCACCCAACATACACACAAACACACTGACACACACCTGCACTCGCGCACACACACCCACACCCGCCCAACCCCCTGTACACTCCCCCAACCCTGGTCCTCCCAGGCACCAATCCGGCACTGGGACGCGCACCCATCCACCCCCACAGCAGCGAGTCCAGGCCAACCCAGATGCCCCCGGGGGTCAGATACGCCCCCACTCCTAGGCAGAGGCAGCCCCCGGAACCCAGGGCCCAGGAGTGCCGCCCTACCCACACCCAGCCAGCCCAGCCAACCGGCCCGGGGCCCGACGGCCACGACCCAGGCCCCAACCCACGGTCCCCCGCCCCTCCACCAACCGGTCGTCTCGGCACCAGACCTACCCCAGCCTCACAGAGATAAACACCGGTCCCCCGCAGAGCAGCGTAGCCCAGCCCCCCTCCCCAAGGGACCCCCAGCGGCCCGTATACCCCCGGCACCTCCGCCAGCCGCCCAACTCTCAGAGTGAAGTGAAAGAGCTAATCACCGGGGACCAGAGTGAATGAGAATGAAATTGATTGTTTAAAGAGCTAGACATTGTCTCACAAGAGATATGATCTAATAAAAGGTTCCTAAATTGGTTCATACTTAGATTGGCTTTTGTTTTCCAATTCATGAGAATAGTTTTCTTTGCGATGCATAACGCAGTAAGGACCATACGTGAGGTGTTATTATCGATATTGATGCCACCTAAATGGCCAAGTAAACACAATGTGGGGTGTGCTGGAATATTACATTTGGACCAAGTGGACAGCTCCTCACATACCTGAAGCCAAAACCTTTGGACAGGAGCACAATACCACACAGCATGTATATAGTTATCAACAGAGTTATTTGTGCACTGTGAGCAAATATTTGACTTTGTGAGACCCATCTTGAACATCCTTTGTCCTGTATAATGAGTCCTATGAAGAATTTTGAACTGAATCAGCTGTAGATTGAAGTTTTTCGTCATTTTAAATGTATTTGAACATATTTGTATCCATGTGTTTTGATCCAAATTACTGAGTAGGTCTGTTTCCCATTTTGCAGTCGGTAGGTGTATTAAATCTTCTGCTTTATTGTTAAGCCTATATATTTTTGATAATAACTTTGGGGCGCAGAGGTTACAGAATTCTGCCACCTTGGTTGGCATTTGCAGGTTCAATTGATTGGGCGTGTATTTTTTTCCTATTATAGATTTGATTTGGTGGTATTCTAAAAATTTGGTGCTGCTGATTCCATATTGGGAGGTGAGCGTATCAAATGACACAAACTTTCCTTCTACTATGATATTATCTAAGTGTTTTATCCCTTTGTTTTTCCAGAGAGGAAAGTTTATCATTATTTTATTTTGTAGGATGTCAGGGTTGTTCCAGATGGGTGTCAGCTTACATGGATAGAGGGAACATTTGTTTATTTTAAGAAATTCCCACCAAGCTGTCAGAGTGGAGCTGATGTTCATACTTTTGTAACATTTATGATGTTTAATGGTTGAACTGATGAATGGTAGATCACAGATTGCTAGATCATCACACAGTGCTTGCTCTATATCCAGCCATGGCTCGTCTGGATAACTCGGTTTGAGCCATTTGGAGACATATTGGAGTTGATTGGCTAAGAAATACTGAGAAAAGTCCGGAAGCTCTAAACCACCCGTGCCTTTGCTTTGTTTTAACGTATTTAAGCTGATACGTGATGGTTTGTCTTTCCAAAGGAATTTAGAGATGTGGGAGTCCAGTGACTTGAACCAGTTGGAGGATGGTTTGGTGGGTATCATTGAAAACAAATAATTAATTTTCGGTAAAACCATCATTTTGACGGCAGCCACTCTCCCCATGAGTGATAAGGGTAGACGTCTCCACCGCAAAAGATCACCCTCAGTTGTTTTCAAAAGCTGAACGTAATTCAAGTGTGTCAGCTCTGACAACTTGGGTGAAATGTTTATACCCAAATATCTAATATTCCCTGTTCGTATTATGGCATCAGGTATACCCTTAAAGTGACAGTTTTTTTATTTTTAAATACCTGCATTTTATTTGAGAAAAAGGACTTAACATCGGCGTCAGTTGGCCGTTTAATACTATTGCTTTTTCAGGTTTTTGATTGGACAAAATGCCGCTGAATGTGTTTTTATGTGGACAGATGTCTATTTTTTTTTTTTTTACAGCACTCGTGAGAATGGACTTTTTATTTTTAAACACAGGGGTAGGGGAAATGTGTGTTTTTGAAAATATTCGTGTTATTGTAGAGGACATATTATAACATTTGAGATTTGTATTTTTATTTTAGACGCAATTTCTGTACTTCCTGCCTTGTTGCTCTCCTAACATCTTTCTCTGTCTCTTTTTTCAGGTACTTCATATTAGACTCAGATTTGGGACAGTTGCTGTATTTTGTCAATGAGCCGGGAAGGACTCAGAAGCCACGGGGATCCCTCCCCTTAATTGGCGCCACGGTGACTATGAGTGAGGAGACGCCGCACATGTTCGTTGTTAACTCGGCCAACGGGGAGCTCTACAAACTCAGAGGTACGACACTATGCTGTCCTGGGCTGTTTTTTTGTTGGGGTAGGATCTCATATTTAACAGACCAATGCATGGGTCTAACTCAGGGGTTATTTTCTGTCATGCCCACCCTAGTGGAAGAAATGTTTTCATGTTTTTTCCCTTTTTTTGGGCCCTGTATTGCCATACTCACTCTGAATATTTTGAATTGTTTCCATGCCAATGTCAACAAAGATCTTATCAAAATAATTAAAATTATAGTCAATGATACCACAACTTAACACAAAATGCAGTTTTAAATGACACTATTTTTTGTTAAGGGAGACAAAGAACCTAATAACTGCTTGGGCAGCCTTAGCAGCAATAACTGCAATCAAACGTTTGCCATAACTTGCAACAAGTCTTTTACACGCTCTGGAGGAATTTTGGCCCCCTCATCTTTGCACAATTGTTGTCATTCAGCTTTATTTGAGGCTTTTCTAGCATGAAGCGCCTTCTTAAGGTCATGCCACAGCATCTCCATGGGATTCAGGTCAGGACTTTGACTAGGCCACT
>QODF01000197.1:80556-185831 GCA_024372805.1 Oostethus manadensis | reverse complement strand
AACAGATGGCCGGACATTCTCCTTCAGATTGGTACACAGTAGTAATCATGGTTCCATTAATCACAGCTGCTTTTCTATGAGCTGAAGCAACAAAACTGCCCCAGACAATCACACTACCACCACCATATTTTACTGTTGTTATTTTATTTTTCTAAAATGCAGTGTTACTTTTACGCCTGATGCAATGGAACACAGACACACACATTCCAAAACCTTTTTTGTTTTGTCAGACCATTATCAGACCATTGTCAGAGTATTTTCCGAAAGGTCTTGGGAATCATCAAGATGTTTACTGGCAAAATTTAGATGAGCCTTCTGTTCTTTTTTTTCAGCAGTGGTTTTCATCTTGGAACTTCCATGAACTGCCATGCAGAGTGTCTTTCTTAATATGGAGTCATGAGCTCTGAGCTTAACTGAGGTAAATGAGGCCAGCTAGACTTGTAGTTTAGGCCAGATCTTTGGATGTTGTTGTGGGGTCTTTTGTGACCTCTTGTATGAGTCATCACTGTGCTCATGGAGTAATTTTGGTTGGCTGGCCAATTCTGGGAAGGTTCACCACTGTTCCATGTTTTCCACTGTGGTTCCATATCTTTAGAAATGTTTATAACCTTTTCCAGACGGTTAGATCACAACTAATCTCATTTATGTTTTAACGGTGGGGGAAATCACTTTTTCACACAAGCCCATGAAGGTTTGGATTTTTTTCTCCATTAATAATAAAATATATTCGATTTAACAACTGCATTTTGTGTTCAGTTGTGTTGTCATCGTCTAAAATTTAAATTTGATTGATGAGCTGAAACATTTAAGTTTGACAAACATGTAAAAAAGAAATCAGACAGCGTGCAAACACTTTTTTCACGCCACTGTACATGCAGACCTTTGTTGGCACAGGCGTGTATGATCAGTCGTGGGACTGATCATCATGTTGCTGTTCTCATGCAGACCGAATCAACCGCACCACCTACTGCTTTGGCAGATTTAATCAATTTTACGCAATCAGCAGAAGTATTACACACATTTATTTATTTCTTTGAGTGCGACTACCTGTAAGCAGATGAGGATTTTTTTCCTTTCCCTTTTTGACTGTTGCTACAGTTTTTTCTCTTTATACTATGGGGGAGAATTTCAGGGCAAGAACAACTTGGCCTATATTCCCTGAATAACTCAGCAGTCTGTGTGTATCAAGCTATGTGGAATCAATGATCCCACCGACGAAAGGTTGTCAAGAGTAGCACGCAGGATGAATTCTTTCCATTTCTACGGTCTTGCTCATAACGGCGGAACTGTTTTGCGGAAAGAGTGTAGCGGCAAGACAAAACAAATTTGACACGTCTTATTTTTGCAGCGGATACAAAGTTACGTGAAGTATTCACTCAAACAGCAAGCAACTTAAGTAGCTCACATGTGCAGTGATGAAGATTAGCGAATGTGTTCAGATGTGGTATTGGTTACCACGGGAACCCCCTGAAATCCAAGCTTGCAGGGGAAGAACGGAAGCTCCAAGGTTCAGCGAGGAGTCATTTTCCCAGTTTTGCTGGCCTATGTAGGTTTTCCATATGGGCTGCCCTTTGTGCAATTTCATTTTCAATCATGACTTTTCTTAGCAAATAAGTCAAATTTTTGAGATGATGCTTGACTTACAGTGCAACCCGTTTAATCCTACGGCACCGGGATTGGCTGACTAATGTGGCGACACAAGCGGGTTTTCTCTGTTCCCAAATACACTTGGCAATTTTCCCTCCATTTTTTATATATTTTATATACACTTGTTTATATATATATATATATATATATATATACGCTCCTGTTTATGACTTTCTAAATACAATTTTTTAACATTATTAGAGCCCTCTACTGTATTTCTATTTTTAAGATATCCTGTGGGAATAGATATTTCAAAATTCAAACAAACCAAACATGGAAATTTGACCCAGAACAGATGACAGTGCCTTTATAATGTGGTTCAATTTCTAGTAATATAATTTACAACACTGAAATCAAACTAGGTGTAGCTAGATAATGATTAACACAGGTGATGTTACTTAAGGTCAAAAACTGTTTTTTGTTCTCATTTTAGTTTGTGTTGTTGCACTGATTCCCACTTTAAATATACTGTACGGATGACACATAATGAACTTTTTTAAAATGCTCAGTCTGAATGGGTACTAGGGTCCCCATGACCCTAGTAAGGACAAGCAGCATAGAAGATGAACGAATGAATGGATATGGGACTGCCATTATGCATTCTAAGACACTTGGTAGACATAACTACAATCGTCCCTTGTCACTTTGCGCTCTTTCGCGGCTTCACTCTACCACAGTTTTTCCAAATATATTCATAAAAAAATCTAATAAAAATTTTCATCAGCTTTATTCACCATGTATGTTACTACACTAGGAATTTGACTCCGGTCTAACATCACTCACTTACAAAGTACAACATTAGTAAATAAAGTTTACCATAATTTTTAATGTATAATTTGCTGCTTTTTTCTTAAAGTTTGAACCCCGCGGCTTATACAGCTATGCGTCTAGCAAGATCATGAGTTACAAGGGAACCTGAAATAGCATGAGGCCATTTCATAACATAACGAGTCCATTACTGAACATAACGTAGACTTAGACTTAACTTTATTGATCCCTTTGGGATGACTCCCTCAGGGAAATTTTAATTTAACAGTCTGACTCACAGTGTCATTAAAAAAAGAATGCTAAAATCATCACACTGGAACTGAACAGGTAAGTAACAAATATACAAGACATGTGTAGAATAAATATTTCATTTATACATAAGGAATCCGTTACTTAATACGGTTGGTTCTGGAAGCGATTTACCATTAAACATGAGGGAAACTGTAAATCCCAACTAGATTTGGCATGAGCGGATGATGAAACTGATGACTCCTATCTTGAAATCGACTCTCTTTAAGGAAGAAATTTCCAAGTGGAAAGAAGCGTTTTTGCACCCTGGGAGATTTCTGCCAGAGTTTTTTTTTTTTACATCCATGGTTACGTTTACACTGCAGGTCAGTTCTGATTTTTTTTTTGCTCAAATGTGACCTGTATCAGATTTTTTTGGTAAGTTTTGAACACACACTCCTCGGAACAGGCGTTGCAGCAACTTTGCCCTTTTTCTTCTTAATCTGCTATGCTGGATCATTTGGTTAAAAAATATTGACTCTAGTTGCGCAAAATCCTTGAAATTGCAACAAACGCGCCAGTGAGAGCACATGCACGTCTTTTCCTGGGTGGTTTGTGTTCACATTGACAAGTCACATTTTTTTTTGTAATGTGAACAACCACATAAAGAAATCAAATTTTAACACAAAATTTTAATTGGTCATCTATTCCCTGCAGTGTGAATGTAGCCTAAGTGACAAATGCACAATTTCATCCACAGCACCTTAGGAAGAGAAGAAAAAGAACTTTACATGTTTAAATTTGAAATTTGAACTGTCCCTAATTATACTATCTGGGTTCCAGAAATTGCCATGTTGCCTTTTACATGAACCCAAGATCCACCTGTTTTTGTTTGTTTACACGGATCAGCACAGAAAAGGGAGATCTGGGAAGGTATGGTATTTTTTTTTGTACAGGTTGATTTGTCGTGAATTTTCCTTAGTGAAGAACAGAAAGCAGAAAGAGAGTCAGGTGCAATAGTTTGGATCTGATTGACACCTGTGTGGCAGGCTGGTTCGTTGTTTGTGCTATGCAAAGACGCATTGGCTCGTTCTATTCTCATAATAGCTTAGCATGTTGGGCAGAAAGAAATCATCAATCAATGTAATCAGTAGAAAACAACACATTTGTGGATGGTTCATGTGAATATTTTACATATGCTTGACCACTTGCAAAGTAATAATAGTTGGGGTGTAACGATTAGTTTTAACAATGATTTGATTCATATCATGATTCATGGTTGCTGTTTTGATTCAAGGACGATATATAGAACAATACAATCTGAAATGATTCCGTAACTTTAAATCAATTCAGAAACATTTTAGCCAAAAATTCAAGCAGTCTGACGCTGAAGTAAATACCTGACTACTGGACAGTGCAGGTGAAATTTCCTAATTTCAGGATAAATTATCAGGAATCAGGTATAAATTAATTATAGCTATAAACAAACAAGTAAATGGCAAATGCATTCACACTTTATTTGAATAAAGTGCAACCGACACTTCAGGATGAATTACCACAGAAGGAATAAACAGGTTGAATGATTAATTAGTTATTCTGCACCACCAGATTTGACTGAAATTTCATGTGAAGATGGCTAATAAGTGAATATCCTACATACTGTAGCGTTTGCGCAGACGCTATTAAAGTTACAGGGAGGTGTTTGATCAACACGCTTATCATTGCAAGAAAAAATTGGCAGGTCAGAACAAGAGTGGCTCCCAAAACTCACTCCTAAACGACAACCCCCCATTCCTGGTCTGTTCAATGTGCAGCATAACTTTACGGTCGCTACATACCTTTTTCTTTCTCCTGACGCTCCCATCCATTAGTTTGAAAGTTGGATTACCTTGGAATGTGGTCCAAAACTCAGTATAAATTTCATACCAAATTAAAGAGGAAGAAGTCATCTAGCTAAGAAACATGTGTACCAATAAAAATACACCCTATATCCTATGAAAAATTGCATATATTAGGATGTCCAAACAGACTCTTCTAACAGAGCGCACACGCTCAGTGTCGCATGACATCATCCATGCGCCCCAGTGATTAATCAACTTACAACAAATGAAACTGTTACAACGGTAACATTTAACGTCTTAAAATAGCTAAAAAAAACCACACATCTATATAAAACTTGCTGTGCTTAAATTCAATGTTTTATTTCCTAGTGTCGAGTAAATCCATTGATTACCTTTCAAACGATGTTAGAGCGATATATGTCATCTGGTATAGCACAGATTGATGTTGTAGGAATAGAAATTGGATGGAGTAGGATTATAAATCGGTACATCGATCTAGTGAATGAATTGTTACGCCTCTAAATAATAGCAGTGTAGGAGCCATTTATCAATAAAATAATCACCCTTATGTTCAAAATTGATAAGAGTTTACATCAAATTCTATGTAGTTTTTCCGCAAACTTATTATTGTATGTGTTATATTGTAAATTATTTTAACCGTCTTTTTTTTATTCATTGCTCCTGTAAGTTTTCTGCAGCTCAGTAGTCGGGGACCCCTGCTTTGGTACCACACGCACACACACATGGTATGGTATGTTATTGTTCCTAATTGTGCACACAGATATTTTAAGTGAGAAACCCAAAACCTTACTTTGACCTTCCTAAATGTTAAGGTTGGACGTTCAACATTTAGGTTTGACTAGAAATGTTGCTGTTGGGAATATTGTAGGACTCATGTTTTTAACATTTGAATGAAAATATCTTGATGGAATTTCCCTTGGAAAGATTTAGAGATCGTAATTAGATATTTTTGTCAAACTAAGCTGCTGTAAGAGTATTTTGAAGACAGACAATTTGTAATCCAATTCAAAGGTTCGTCTGTGCAAATGGATCATATAAAAGAGAATGAATGGTATCCATCTGTGGATATGAAGACTTAAACCAGATATTCATCTGACGGTGAACCCGTGTAAGAATGCATTACATGCACAGGAAGTCAAAGCTGTAATTACCTCCCCCAAACGCAAGCGCAGAGGTTATGTTTTTGCTTGGGTTAATCAGTTTGTGTTCAAAAGTTCTGGATGGATTTGGATGAAATGTTCAGGAATTGTTGGAAATGGGATATGAAAGAACTGATTAAATTTTGGGGGGTTATACAGATCACCGTCTGGATGCAGGATTGTTTCAAGGATTCTTTAACATTTTTGGCATTTGTGCATATAACTCAAAAAATACAAAACACAGTCATAGCAAGTTTCCAAGAGGTTGTACAATATATATATATTTTTTAAATGATCAAAAAAATGTATCATTATTATTTTGTTGTGCATCACAATATGGGGCATGCGCTTGGCACAGGGCTGCGCTCTGCGAGTACTTGTCTAGTTTAGCTTAAATTAATCTTTTTGTTATGCCATGTCTTTGCAGCTTCTGATGCCAAAGAGCAGAGGTTCTGGATCAGTCAGCTCCAAGCATGTGCCAGGCGACACTCTGACTGCAGTGCTAAGGTAAAAAGTGTTACAAACAGTAACATTGTCCAACACATGGCTGGGGTTCATGATCTTGTCTTTTTAAAGACTGTGGTCACTGCACAGTCGCACATTCACCAAAGTGCAAATTGAAGTTAAAATGAAACTGAACAGCACTGTGAAGAACGTATTTCATTCTGTTATGCTGCCAAAGTCCATTGCTGTGTTATGTCGTCATACCCCCTTTGCATCTCTTTTAGATTTATTCATGCAATATCTCAGGGTAATCTTTAAGCCACTTGTCACCATTTTAAAGAACAATACAAGATACAATTATTTAATTCTGTTTTCATACAATCAATTAAATATCAATTACATGCAAATTACAACAAATTGGAAGTCAACCAGCATCTCCTGAAAATACATTTGTGAAGGACTTTGTACTGTCCTATTGTCCTTTGTAACATTGCACCTTGTGTAGTCTGCTTCATATTACTGCAGAGTCGAAGGGTTCGATTGATTAAAACTCAACCAGTTTGCTGACTAAAGAAGTATAATATTACAACAGTCTGCTGTGTAAGGGCATCTTTACAGTGGTGATGGAACAAAAGTACAGCAGACTTGATTCAGCCTTTATTGAGTTTGTTGGCTAAACACAGTGTTGCAACAAAGGTGCAACCATCTATCAATATTAGTCTTAATAGAATTACCCACTATCCACTAAAAACACGGGGGAAAAAATGTAGTTTAATATTGTGTAGTTTGGGATTTTGTTGTTAATCATTTGCAAAAAGACTGACAAAAACTTAAACGTACACAAATATAATTTATACATTCTAGACACCCAGAAATTAGAACAAAAAACACCTTTTGATGATGATAATGTAAATAAAGGAACACTGGAATACATCGCATAACACATTTCACAGTTCCACACGTCCAAAAGGAAGAAGCAACGCTTATGTAATCCTACCTTTATCTGTTTCACTTTCACAATTTCAGTACATTTGTTCAGTTCCTGTAAGGTTCCTATCACAATAAATAAATGATATTTCAGTCTTAATAAATAATAATAAATGGGCGAAGAATGTATAGTTGGTGAGTCCAGGCAATGTATTCACAAAGAATGAGTTATTAATAGGTGTAAAAGTGCTCTGTCCTGCACTCTTACTTTGGAAGGTTGTATTTCCTGCCAGTGGTAAGCTGCAGCTGCTTTACGCCAGAGGAATTGGGCACAGCTGTTGTCATCCACAATTAGTGGGGTTTACATAAGCCCAGCGGTGTCTCAGGGGTGGTGCTGGTTTGTCCCCCTAGCCATCCTGCTCCACTTTGCTGATGCTGTCACCTAGATGTTCTCCTTCCTGTTTGCGCCTTCCAAGACTACCACATGAATGTTCAGAGCTTTTTTTCCTCTGTCGCTTTTTGTCATTTTTCCTACACCTCTGCACCTGCTTTTATTTATGGGCTTTTAGTTTTGCTCATCTGTCTCTGCATCCTATGGATCAACCACTTGACAGCTCCTCAGATTTCTGATAAATTAGACATAGGATTGACAATGAAGCCGCAAATGCCCCCGGGGCCATGCTTTGGACACCTTTTAAACAAGTGGAATGTGACCAGACAGAGGGTTTTTCCAAATGATGAATCATTTTTATGAATTAATGATGATTGATTAATGGTAATAATTCATTAATGACATGAGATTTTTAAAGTACTGTTTTTCTAACAGTCATTCAGTCAATTGTAATTGTAATTGTAAAATGTGCCTTTTACCAGGCACTCTCACTGGATGTGCACATAATGAAACAGCTGGAGCAAAGGTTGATAATCAAGTATCAAATATGGCAATATTGCAAATTTCATCATTTTTATGTTGTTTTCTGGTCCAATGTAATGGATGTAACCCTGGCCTATCCTCTATCGCTCCATCATTCCTGATGCAAAGAGAATAATCATCTTTACAGCATTATGATTTGAACTGTTTTGTGGTTACATTCACCCTAAAATAATTGTATGTACTACTGTTTGTCAAAATCACGTTTCCCCATACTGATTTTAGTTCTGTTTTGCCTATGGTTATTAGGTGAGGAAGCTGAAAGGCTCAGATGAACACCTGAGTGTGGAAGAAGCAGGAGGAGGACAAGATGTTCTGGTTCGTCATCACTAACAAAAACACACAGTTAACACATTGCAGGTGGTCCTTGGGTTATGAATGAGTTCTGAAATATACGTCGGAACTTACACCAAAATTATTCCTAAGTGAACTCCTAAGTCACCCCCACCCAACACACACCCTCACACACTGTACAAGCTATTGTTTTAACAATGTTTCATGCAGGAAACATTTGAAATGTACAGTATATAAATGCATTTGACAAATTTAGGGGATGAATCAAAATTCAAGTTTACGTTTACCTTCATTGAAGATGTGATTGTTGACTAAGAACTGCACGCCACACTTGGCTCATTTAAGGTCAGTGTTCATGGCATCACCATGAGAAAGAAACTGAGCAAAAACGATTCACCTTATAAACAAGTACCCATCAGTGTCTGATTACTCTATTAACTGGTCTAAGACCACAGCTCTACCCATTAACTGTCACTTTAAGGGTATTCCTGATGCCATAATACAGACAGGGAATATCCGATATTTGGGTATAAACATTTCACCCAAGTTGTCAGAGCTGACAGTTGAATTACGTTCAGCTTTTGAAAACAACTGAGGGTGATATTTTGCGGTGGAGACGTCTACCCTTATCACTCATGGGGAGAGTGGCTGCCGTCAAAATGATGGTTCTACTGAAAATTTATTATTTGTTTTTAATGATACCCACCAAACCATCCTCCAACTGGTTCACACTTAGATAATATCATAGTGGAAGGAAAGTTTGTGTAATTTGATACGCTCACCTCCCAATATGGAATCAGCAGCACCACATTTTTAGAATACCACCAAATCAAATCTATAATAGAAAAAAAATACACCCCCAATCAATTGAACCTGCAAATGCCAACCAAGGTGGCAGAATTCTGTAACCTCTGCGCCCCAAAATTATTATTAAAAATATATAGGCTTAACAATAAAACAGAAGATTTAATACACCTACCGACTGCAAAATGGGAAACAGACCTACTCAGTAATTTGGATCAAAACACATGGATACAAATATGTTCAAATACATTTAAAATGACGAAAAATTTAAATCTACAGCTAACTCGATTGGAAATTCTTCATAGGACTCATTATACAGGACCAAGATGTTCAAGATGGGTCGCACATAGTCAACTATTTGCTCACTGTGCACAAATAACTCTGTTGATAACTACACTGCTTAAAAAAATTAGAAGAACACTTTTTAATTAGAGTATAGTAACCTATCAGTCAAACTTGGGATATTGATCTGGTCAGTTAAGTAGCAGAGGGGGTTGTTAATCAGTTTTGGCTGCTTTGTTGTTAATGAAATCAACAACAGGTGCATCAGAGGGGCAACGATGAGACAGACCCCAAAACAGGAATGCTTCTCCAGGTTGAGGCCAATGACTCACTTTTGGCTGATTTTTTTACTGACTGACTTTCTACTGCTGTAGTTTTTCATTTGTCTTAGATCAAGATCCGTGTTGATAGCATGGTGCAGGACCTGGACACTACAGAGGTTGCACAAGTAGTCCGACTCCTCCAGGATAGCACATCAATACGTACCGTTGCAAGAAGGTTTGCTGTGTCTACAAGCACAGTCTCAAGAGCATGGAGGAGATTCCAGGAGACAAGTAGTTACTCTAGGAGTACTAGACAGGGCCATAGAAGGTCCTTAACCTTAGCAGGATTGGTATCTCCTCTTTCGTGTATGGAGGAACAGGATGAACACTGCCAGAGGTGTGTGCATGTGGTTGGGCGGGTGTGGTTTTGTGTGTGCAAGTGCTGGTGTGGTATGTCAGTGTGTGTTGCTGTGCACCCAACGTGCACGGGATTAAACGGAGCAGTTGAGCGGGTATGTTGTGGAGTTAAGGGAGGGCTGCGGTGTGGAGGAGGGTTGCACTGGGGGCAGTGGTGGGGGGTGAGGTGTGTGACTGTGCCTGGAGGGTTTCTGCCTCTCCGGGTAGCAGGGTGTGTTGCCCGGGTTCCTCTCAGATACAGGGAGCGGATGGCCGTGGTGATGGTCAGGGGTGCGGGCTGCCGGATCTCCTACAGCGGCGTGCCTATTGGGGGGGCTCTAAGGTGGGTTTTGTGTGCGGCATCTGGAGAGGCTGCTTCCGGGCTGCGGCCGCTGGGCGTTTGGGGCCTCGCCTCGTGCCGACCCCTGCCCGTGTTGGGACCCGAGGAACAGGGTCCTATTTGCCAATTGGCCCGTCTTCTGGGAGGGAAATTTTTTCCTCCCAGAAGACGGAAAAAGTGATGGAAAAGTGAGGATCCCTCGGGCCCTCACTCCCCCACTCCTTTCAAACAAGCACATAGGATCTTGGGGAGTGCGTGTGCTCCATGGGGGTGTTGCGGGTGGGGGTCACACCTCCTTCTATGGTACCCTGGGGGCCGCAAACTCCCCAGTTCTAAATACACCTAGTCACTATATATAGACTCACAGATACCTCACACTCATTTTTGGGGTGGCGGGACCCATGGCACCTGGTGGGCGTTCTGCCCATGGTGTCACGCAGTTTCGGATACTCAATTTTAACTGCCTACACATACACACATCTCACATCTCATAACATTCTTAGACTATTAGTTGGGTGGGGAGGTGGAAATTAGGAGGACCTTTTACACCCCTGTTTCTGGGACGCCACCTGTGGCGGGGGGGTGTGGGTCGGTTCGGCTCCAAAGCTCAGCCGGCTGCAATGCTGGGAGGAGGGCCGTCGTGTGTGTGTGCCTGGGAATAGGGCTGTGGCTGTGGGAGCTACTGATGGGGTGGGGCGCCGCTGTGGGATTCCCGACCCGGCGCCATGCACCGTGTCTCGAGGGAGCTTGCGGTGGTGCCATTCGCTTCATTGGGGGGGTGGCACTCCTGGTGCATATGTGAAAACGTAGGTATGTGGGTGTATGGGGTGTGTTTATGCTTGTGGGAGTGGGGGAACAGGGTTTGGTGTGCGGTGTGGGTACTTGGAGTGGGGTGTGTGGGCACTGGGGGTGGAATGGACGGGGTTCTGTTGGGGGGGGGGTGGCAAACCCATAGACCCTTTGCGGGCGTATGCCTCTGGCGCCGGGGTGGGCGATGAACCGCAGCAGTTGTGTCTGGGGCGGCTTGGAGCTCCCGGGGTGTTGAATATGGCCCCTGTTCCGTTGGGGCGGGTGGCTTTAGGGCCCGGGGGCTCAGAGGCGGGTGCCCTCCTTGCCCGTAGCTGGCCGGCCCCCAGCGGGTGTTCCGGCGGTTGGTGTCCGTGCGCCCCTATGGCCCTTGCTCGGCTGCCACGTGGCGTTTGGCCGGGTCTCCCTTGACCCTCTTTGGAGTGGACTCGCGGCCGCCTCTTGAGGGGGCGGGTTCGGGCCGTCACCTCTGTGGTTGCCTGCTGGGGGGCCGGGCTCCAGCGTCTTCCTAGTTGGACCCTCGATTTTGGAGGGAGTGTGGTTTGGAATGCATGGTTGTGTTCACCACTAACAACTCCTCATTCTGTATTTCCCTCTAATTCAGATTTAAACATTCATTGACATTCACATTCAACCCTAACCCTAACCCTTCATTATTTAGAGAGTGTTTATTAAGGGTGTAATTAACGCTCACTGTGGTGCAGAAAGTGACAGGTTAGCTAGCAACTGACTGTTGCGGCTTTCGCTTACATTGTCTCATGCAGGGTCAAGTTTGACTAAGCCAGAGTGACAGCAAAGTAGGAAAGTAGGAAAAAAGGAGCTGCAGATAAATAAATAGATATCAGACTTAACTGCCAATCAGAGTAGAATGACAATAAAGTTCTAACAAAATATAGTAAAATATATCGTATTTGTTTTCAAGCATAGCTTTGAGAAAATGTTACTGCAAGTACAATATGTTGTGTTGAAATTTTGCATTTGCACATATTTCCATGAGTACCTTTTGAGTCAATTAGGTTATAAATGGAGTAGAAACTAACTGCATCCTCTGTTGATTGGTGTCTGGATGGAAAATTCAGGACATCTTTGTTTCAAAACATGGCGACCAAACAAATGTGAGATCTATCCATCCATCCATTTTCTATGCCGCTTATCCTCATTAGGGTCACGGGTATGCTGGAGCCTATCCCAGCTGACTTAAATTCCAAATGAGTGGCACATAATCACAGAAAAACAGCTAAACTGTCTTCTAATCCCTACATGGAAGTGATCATGACACCAAATAATGTTTGGGGAAAAAGGCAACAAGAAATAATAAGCATTCACTTAAGAGTATCTTTTTCACAATGTCATCTGCAAGTAAACAACTATTAAATACGAGTGAAATGAAGCTGTCATTATCAAACGCCCCTGGAGAGTTTTTGGAACAGTCACCATCTTGGCTGTGATGACGCGCCAATGACATTTTCCGGAAACCAGGCTCATCAAAACACAGCCATGGATGCACAGCAATTCTAAAAAAAAGAAATATTTACAACAATAACGCAATAATATTCACTGATATTGAATTGTGACGAGTAGTTAAACACATTCAGTCCCAAACTTTATTTTTGTCGCGTTATCAAAACAACTGTTCTTGAAATGTGTCAGAATAATAACAAAGAATCTGACGCGGAGAATGATGGAAATGTTTGGAAATATCTGCTTGAGTATCCCTGCAAAAGCCTGCCACATAACGAGTGGGCATCCTATGAAAAAAAGAAATAGCAACAAAAGAAACCAAAAGAAACAGATTTAAATAGCAACAACCAAAAAATGAAAAAAACTTAATTCCTTGCGTAGTTCAGAGAGGGAGGACACTTTCTTCTTCTCCAGTCTTTGACCGGGGAGATTCAGTGGTGAAAAAAAGGGTAAATTTGTCAAGATTTGGGTACACAAACAACACAGGGAAATATGAATTTCAATGTTGTTTTGCAAGGAACAAGTAGCAAAATGTTTTGGTGTCATGAGCATCTAAAATTTCATCTCACCTGCATCTCTGGCCCACTTTCTTCAATTGCTATCCTCCTTTCCCTCCTGACACATTCTTGAGTCAAAAACCTTCTTTCCGGTTCCAGTTTAATGAAATGCTTGCGGCTCTGTCCCAGTTATAGAGGACAAAACCTCAATTCTTAATGCAGTTCCTTCTCTGCTTACTCGGAGATTGTGGCTTAGCTTCAGCACAATGCATCAGTGTTTTTTTCTGTAAGCTTATTATTAGCACATTTTCACCAGGATAGTCTGGCGGCCGCGGGTTCTATTTGGTTGAGAAATATCTCACCTTTGTTTTGTTTTGGTTTGCATTCACACTGCACGGCTCCTGGGGACCAGACTGGCAGCACAACATTACCCAGTTACGTTACATTTGGGGACGGTGTTGCCACATTTGTCACAACTGACAATGAAATAAAAAGGACGACGAGGAAGAAAACCTACACCTACAAACTATACTTGGTTTAATGTGGACCAAACAGCTGCAACATTGGGCGATACACCGAAAAGTCATACACAGTGGGCTCTTGTTTAGTGTATGCCCTGGTTAGTGTGTTGCTGTTAACGTAAAAAATTTACTCCACAATTTTGTGTTTTTTTGCGTACATTTTCTGATTAGCGTAAGATATTTCACTCGTCTTGTAGTATTATTAATACACTGTGTGAGTCCACTTGTATTCAAAATGTAGTTTTATCAGAAAATATCCCTTTAGCATCCTATTAACTTGAAGCATGAACCAGAATTCAGCTCAGTCGCTGGTTTATGATGTCATCAGCGGTTGACTCTGCAGTTCTTGGCTAATTAACACAGTTACACCTGAAGTCTCAAAAATGTTAACATAATTCACATTTTTATAGTTTTATATGTATAAAACAATTCAAAAGCAGTTATAACTAAATGAAAGGGGTAAATAAAAATTCATGATTACTAAAAGGATAGTTCAGATTTTTTACATGATGTTGTATGACATTCCCATCTGCAGTGACTTACCCCCCAATTTGTCTCGTGAGTCCAGCTCTGGTTGTATTTCGATGATGAAGAACGTAGTTCCAGTTAGTTGCTGAGATCACATAAGTAAAGCATTTTGCTTCTTAAACCTAATGAGGATAAGCGGCTTAGCAAATGGAAAACAAAATACAAAAGGAGACTCCCTGAAAAAAATCAGACTTCACAAATCGCTCGGCTTTAGTTTTCTCTTCCGACGTATTAATGCACGCTATCGGCTGTCCGTTGTTGCGTATGTGATGAAGATGGCTGCGACGTAAGCATGGCTGCCACAGAGGATAAATATGTGCAAATTGCAGCCGTCAGCAGTCATGACCGCAAAAAAAACAAAAATAAAGGCTGGTTCTTTCTCTGATTTGTGCTCTGTTATTTGTTTGACTTTATTTTTACCAGCACAGTAGCCAGACCTGGGTTATCATTGGGCAGATCCATGTCTGTTGCTCTCCTGTTTACATTATTTGTGAGGAAAGGCAGACACGCGAGAATTGGTCTGAGGTACATAGCAGACCAATTCACAGAGGGACATAGCAGAATGAAAAATATGTACATAACTTAGGGGTGCTGTAATAGAAAAACTAAATTATTGAAAATCATAATCTTGGACAGCCTGTGACTTGCTTTGCTTATTGGTGTGTATTTAGTTCTTCTGTTTAAATCTTCTTCAAGGACTTGGAATAAGTAATTGATTCCCAAGTAAAACGTGACATACAGTAGTGCTCAAAATAATAGCAGTGCAATGCGAATAACCAGATGAATCACTGTTATTAGTATATTTTTATTGCTATGTGGCAAACAAGTTATCAGTAGGTACAGTAGATTCTGAGAAAACAAACAAGACCCAGCATTCATGATATGCGTGCTCTTAAGGCTGCGCAATTGGGCAATTGATTGAAAGGGGCGTCTTAAAAAAAAACAAAGAAAAATAGCAGTGTCTGCCAGTGACTTTACAAACACAAAACAATTTTGTACAAACATTTTTGTTTCTAGGATTTGGCAATCCTGTGAACCCCTAAACTAATATTTAGTTCTATGAGCATAGTTTTTTATAAGTGCTTCACATCTGTGTGGCATGGAGTCAACCACCTTGTGGCGCCTTTCAGCTGTTATTCCACTCCAAGATTCTTTAACAACATTCCACAATTCATTAACATTTCTTGGTTTTGCTTCAGAAATAGCATTTTTTATATCCGCCCTACAAGTTCTTGATTGGATTAAAGTCCACGAATCGGGCTGGCCACTCCATAACAACATACAACTTAACAAGACGTTGCTGGTTTACTAGTGTTTTTGGAGTCATTTTCTTGTTGAAACAGCCATTTCAAGGACATGTCCTCTTCAGCATAAGGCAACAAGACCTCTTCAATTATTTTGACATTTGCAAACTGATTCATGATCCTCGTCATGCGATAAATAGGTCCAACACCATAGTAGGAGAAACATGCCCATATCATGATCCTTGCCCCAGCATGCTTCACTGTCTTCACTGTATACTGTGGCTTGAATTCAGAGTTTGGGGGTCGTCCCACAAATTGTCTGCGGTTCTTGGCCCCAAAAAGAACAATTTTATTCTCATCAGTCCACAAAATGTTGCTCCATATCCCTTTTGGCCAGTTGATATGTTCTTTGGCAAATTTGGCAAATTCTGGTTGTTCTTCATTCCATTTTGATAGTCTTCCATTTTCTGCCATGTGTCTCTGGTTTTGCTCTCAATTATAAGGCACTGGAGATCATTTTAGCTGAACAGTCAAACATTTTTTGCACCTCTTCATAAGTTTTCTCCTCTCCAATCAACTTTTTATTATAATTGTTTTTTTTTAACCTCTCCTTCCTTAGGGGTCATCCTCTGGTCGCAACCGTAGCTTCTCTCTCCTCCCCCACCTTACTCCATCCTCATCACCGGCTTCTCAGAGGCCACTGGGCCACACGGCTTCGCCCGGAAATATTGTGACAATAACACACCACAAGTCCCCGGCTCCTGCGAGACGTGCCAAGAATCAGTACCCAGGAAAGCTCCATGAGGTCAAAGAGGTGGGTGACAAGACGTTACATCAAGGGTGTTCAAAGGGCAGCCTGGGGGCCAGGATTAGTTCTGTTTGTATAGGCTCTTGACTTACAAATGCAAAAATAACATGTATTTTTTAAATTATTAATAGATATTAAATATTACACTCATTTTCTTTCTTCCACATATAATAAATCGCAATTGTTAAAACATAACTTAACGGTGGTCTATCATCACACACTGAGCTCAAATGGAAAAGGTTATAAAGCCATTTTAAAGTTTTGGGACTCCAGCGAACCACAGTGAGAGCAATTATCCACAACTGGTGAGAACTTGGGACATTGGTGAATCTTCCCAGGGGAGGATGACCAACCAAAATTACCACAAGAGTGCAGTGACGACTCATCCAAGAGGTCACAAAAGACCCCACAGCAACATCCAAATAAATTCATGCCTTAGTTAAGTTCAGTGTTCATGACTCTACCATAAGAAAGACACTGGGCAAAAATGGCAAATGTCAAAGAAACAATGCAACAACAAACTGAGAAGAACGCACCTGAACTAAAAGGAAACTCAAATTAGCAAAAGGTGCGACTGATAAGAAAAAGCAAATTAGGCAGACGCAAACCAAGGAAAACAGGAAGAACTACCAGAAACAGGATGTAAGACATAAAAGCGTATTAAAGCAAAACTGTCATGCAGACAACACGATCGTGACAATTGCAAGTTATCACAAACACTTGATTGCAATTGTTGCTGCTAAGGGTGGTGCAACCAGTTTAGAATTTAGTGCCCAATCACTTTTTCACACTGGGCCATGTAGGTTTTTGCCTTAAAAAAACAAAGTTTCACTTAAAAACTCCATTTTGTGTTCAGTTGTGTTGTCATTGAATTTGTGATGATCTGAAATATTCAATTGTGACAAACATGAAAAAAATGTAATGGAGCAAACAGTTCTTAGACATTCTTGTATTGACCTACTCTGGATTTGTTTTATCATATCTAATGCATACTTGAATGCTTTCTTCAATGTTTATGAATATGGACCTCACTGAAAGTTTGGACACCTATGTATTACATGATGGCAGTACCTTATCTTCTAGTTCTTGTATTATGTATGATAAAACATGAGGTTCTTCGATAGTGTCTTTTGGTTATGTGTACTGTCTATTATGTCAGAGTGATTTTTATTTTAATAATTTTACTGTACAAACTTACAGGACTTACAGGTCTTAAAGGTCCTGCTCATTTCAGGGGCTTTTTAGGATCGGGCCACCTTAAAATCAGCAGGATTATATGAATCTTAAGGGTTTCTAGTCCATTTGGGATTTTTAGTCTATTGTAGTGTGAGCAACCTCTTCAATGCGCACTTTTCCAAAGCGATCAAGTATCAGGTTATTTTTAGTGCATGGCTTTATACTATGTGATATTAGTAGAGCTGTCAAAAGTAGTGTGTTAAATGGTAACTAATTTATTTCATTAATTAATGCATTTGCATCATGACAAACCACAGAGTCTGATGCTGAACATTCTGATGCTGATGAGATATTATTATGCGTGGTTTTGTGGTCTAAATAAACAGAAAGGCAAAAGAAAATAAGTGGATATTCTTACCACTCACTCTGTAACAATGTGCTCATTTTGTGGCCAGTGGTTAACCACAGCAATGACCATGCCATAGGCCGCAGACCACGACATCGGCCACGGCATTGTCCATTTACTTGACTGTATTACTTTACATGTGCAGTAATTATATTACTCTTTTATTTTCCATCCTCTAAGCATTTCTTTATCTTGTTTGCATGAAATCATTGTGAGGTTTTTGTAGTGCAAATGGTTTCTCCTCCTCACCCGGTTCCCCTATGCTCAAAGTTGTATAAACACATTACATTCATTTGTTTATCTGCGTGTGTGGTGATAGGGTGTGGAGTGTATGAGGAGGCGTTGAGGCATTGCTTTTAAGTCTGTTGAGATGTTTGGGTTGCATTACATGTGTATTAAAAAATAACTATGAATACAGTGTAGCTTGATTTGATACAGGGCTTGGTTGTGTCATGGGACATAGTGTTAGAACAGGAAATTTATTATTTATGTATTTTTTATGGAAATGTATTATATTTACATACATATAT
Organism: Oostethus manadensis; assembly: GCA_024372805.1. NCBI lineage: Eukaryota > Metazoa > Chordata > Actinopteri > Syngnathiformes > Syngnathidae > Oostethus > Oostethus manadensis. The sequence goes on along the minus strand of QODF01000197.1, from coordinate 167,528 downwards.
ATATACATATATATATATATATATGTGTATATGTATATGTGTATACTATACATACTATGTATACTACTACTATACTATACCTATACTTTGACTAGGCCACTCCAAAGTCTTCATTTGGTTTTTCTTCAGCCATTCAGAGGTGGATTTGCTGGTGTGTTTTGGGTCATTGTCCGGCTGCAGCACCCAAGATGGCTTTAGCTTGAGTTGACCAACAGATGGCCGGACATTCTCCTTCAGGATTTTTTGCTAGACAGTAGAATTCATGCTTCCATCTATCCCAGCAAGCCTTCCAGGTCCTGAAGCAGGGTGTGAATAACTATTTAAATGGTGTTCAAAACAATTTTGGTCATCCAACTTTTTGCTCACAGTAAGAAATATTTTGGTCATTGTCCTGAATTTTTTCGTCTTTAAGGGCACATTGATACTGTATCTTATTTGTACACAGATTGAAAGAATTGTGTTTTAATATCTATGTACAAATATCCATTCATCCATCCATTTTACCAATAAATATGTAACATAGAAGTAAATTACGACCAATCCAGGGTGTACTCCGCCTCCCGCCCAAATGTCAGCTGGGATAGGCTCTAGCATACCTGCGACCGTAATGAGAATAAGCGGTATAGAAAACTAGAAAAATTCCCGGTGGAAATTTTGATGGACATGCTCTGTGTGCTGTGAAGATTTGGCCCGGTGAATGGTGTCATGCGCTTAAATGGTCGTACACCATCCCACTGCTGTATATATATGAGGAAATGAGCTAAAATGCTAACACACTAACAGGTGGAATCCAAACACCTAGCTAGATAGCAATATACACCAAAACAGCCAAGGCACTTTTGTATTGTCCCAAAAATCATGAAATGCCTGTATTAGCCTTTAAATATGAGAAAATGTGCTAAAATGCTAACATGCTAACAGTTACCCTGCTAGCACCTTGAAAGACAACGCCAAGTCCAGATAGTGGCAAGGCATTCCTGTAGGGTCTCTACAAAAAGTCTTATGTGTTTGTGCAATTAACAATAAAATTGTCAACCAATGCAGGCAGCTCGGATTATGTGGAACGATACCGAAATATCGATATTTGTTACCATTGCGTAATGCTCCAATTGGTATCAATTGGAAAAGGAAATGAAAAGTAGTATAGAGGGGGGAGGGGCCGAGTAAAGGAGGATTTAAGAGGAGGGAGGGGCTGAGTAGAGGCGGGAAAAGCAGCCATATTGAAAGTGAGTGAGCTCAAACATTGAAAATGTGAGAAAAATTCATGTCAAACAAAAGCTTGTCACAGCTAGACGATTTGAGGTATTGACACATAAGAAGCACTTTGAGCGACCCGAGGCTTTAGGCTACGCTCACATCTGTTTATTTTTCCGATAGGTGGAGAAATATTTGCGATAGAGCGATGAGAAAACAGTGATAATAGAAGATTTTGAGGAAGAAGCGGAGGTCGTTTTAACATTAGTGTCAATGGGAATTTTTTTGTGACTTTTCTCTCTTCAAGGGGCGACAGAAGCAAATCAGCACACACCACAGACATAAAGGAGACATTTTCTGAAAAAGGACGAGTATGTCTAAGTTTTTAGCAAAAATCATCGAGCTGGGCTGAACGGTGTGGCCAAGAGGAGGACTTGTTTGAAAAATAAAAAATAAAAATTCTGCTTCCTCGCACTCTGAGCTAGAATGCGCGGCAGACGCTGAAATCCTGTTTTGCTCACCTCCTTCTGACAACGATAGAACCAAAAGTAAACATTTCACGGAACAACTTTTTTGCCACAGAGTAAGTAGACAAGTATATCCACAAAATGAGACATTAAGCGTGTTTCTACGTGAGCATATGCCTGAGCTACAAGGCTGTGAAAAGGAGGCAAATCCTCCTCTTTTTCCAGACCGTCACCTGTTCTAAAAATAGAACGTCTGTCTTTCATATGTACCTAATCTAGTGGCCAAATTTTTTTCCTTTTGCTTCCAGCGTCGCCATGGTTACTCGAAACGTTACCAAAAGTAATAGCGCTCTGCTCTCGAACGGCAGCTTTCCGACGGTGTAACTTGTGTGGGAGTACTCCTTACGGTTCGGGCCGCATTAATTGCGGAAAAAGCAGAAGAATTAGATATAAGAAGAAGAAACCGGAAAGAATAATAACTAAAGAACATGAATAGTAAGATGGGCTGCTGCCAGTGACTGCTGCTTTGCTTACAGGGCATGTCCATAATGAATGGATGGAGAAGTAAATTAATTGGTGTTCCCAACATGCTATGTTTAGCAAAATGTGTCTTAAATCAGATTACTTTTTAGTAAGGCCATTGAAAGATGCAAAGCACTGAACTGATTTGCCTATTTTTTTTACAATACTACCCAGAAAATAGAATATCCTGAAAAGGTTGTTGTATTTCTGCAATTCAACTCAAAGGGTGAATTTGACATATTATTTAATCAAATAATATGCAATTTAATATATTTCATGTTTTTTTTCTTTGGATTTTGCTGATCAGGTCTTGCAGCTTAAAAAAACCTTCTAATTTTCTGAGTTTGTGGGTGTGTGGTTTTTAGAAGCTAAAAATCTTAATCAGAAAAGTTACAACAAGGAACTGCGTGAGATATGTCAATTTGCGTGTAATGGGTCAATAAAATTTGTTGGTTTCATCCTTTATGTTAAATTGCCAAAATAATAGAACTTTTACTTGATATTCTAATTTTTTGGTTAGTGCTGTTTTACTAACCATTTAAAAAACATTTAGTGAAAACAGACTGTACATTTTTTTCAGGATGGAGTAAGGCTAATAATTGCATGACATTAACAGTAACATTACAGTAATTTGCTGTGAAGTATGTCCAAAATAAATTATTGTAATTTCACAGCTGAGATTGTGCTGTTAATTACAATACAGTTACAATTATTTTTTGTAATTTCACACCAGTTAATTACAGTGTTGGTATTGCAGAATTACAGTGCCTTGTTGTACATACATCAGCGTAAATGGCGTGTAGTTTTACATATTTCCTGAAAGTAAGGCAAATATTAGCCAGTAATTAACTGTGAGATTACAATGCTGTAAATTTGACATGTTAACTGTGAACTTGCCACACTATCTGATGGGTAAAAAACAATGACAACAATGCTCACTTTACCATTTTTATTGCTGGTCAAAAAAACATGTTTTGAACATATACAACTTCATAATATGAACAAATGAAAAAATACAATCAATATCCTCCTTGTACAGTACTGCACATTTTCTTGTGCTTTAAACAAGATAGTATATGGGCAGTAAAACCCTAACACTTCATTGACTTTTTGAAAAACTCCACTTTGGGTGTTTTTGGTTTGTATATATTTGCTTTGTGTTTTGTTTACTGACACTTATATTAAAAAACATTTAACCTCATATTGACTGTTTATTTACATAATAGCAATGTGGAACTATACCATTCCACCATACATCCATCCATTTTCTTCCGCTTATCCGAGGTCGGGTCGCGGGGGCAGTAGCCTAAGCCGAGAAGCCCAGACGTCCCTCTCCCATTTTACAGTTGCACCTGCTATTTAAGTTAGTACATGATGTAAGTTGGAAGCTCAAAACAATTTTAACAGTTTCGATACGTTTTGAAGAACTCCAGGGTATATGGCCCATCCACAGGATTCTGAATACATAGTAGTTTGCACACACTTCAGCTACACCATGAACAAAGTTTGGGTGTAGACCCATGACTCCTTGTCTCAGTCCAAAGCAGATGGCTTCATGATATCACCTGAAATAAATCACCTGCATTTTTTTTTCATAAAAGTCAGTGCATGGTTTATTTCTGGCAGCTAGAAGTATCAATATGAAATCCAGACATCAAGTACACCTTGGACAACCAGACAAGTTCCGCTTGGTAGATTCGCTGTAGTCTGCACATCAGCTGTAGCACACGGCTGTAAAGTACAAACACATCAACATGACATCAACTCCTTTGGCAGAATACAATGCAATTGTCTAAAGTAATCACAACTTGTGTTTTCTATTTTAATAACTTCATCATTCTTGAGCTCGACTGTTGTCTTGGCTCCTTAAAGTATCCCAACAGCAGCAGGAGGACACATGGAGCCTTAATTCAAGCTTCAGGATCAAAACCTTGATCCCATGATGATGGTCATGGTGCTGGAAGACTTGTAGAATTGTACTGCCTTTGTTGTTTAGGGCGTCTTGGAACCGGATAACTATACAGTAGAACATTGTTGAATAATTCAGAATTTACCTGCTAAGCACCATATTCCAAATGTGTAGTTGTGGATGGTATAGCAGAATATCCCTCTGCATACTACGTTGAAACACAGTAAAAAAACACACCACAATCCATCCATTTTCTATACAGCTTATCCTCACAGCGCGGGTATGCTGGAGCCTATCCCAGCTGAATCCACTGTTTTTAATTGTACCAATATGTAGGGATGTCTGATAAAATCGCCTGACCGATACAGTCCATAATTAGTTGTAAAACATTGATTTATAAGAAAATTGTACTTATTTAGAAATACAATTATGGGGGCTAAAATTAAGCATTTTCAATCATAAAAATGACTGTGAATGGTATGGGCTATTGTACACTGGTCATTAGGTGTCAGTGCTGTTTGGTGAGATATACAAGCGCCAAACTTGATCACCAGAACAACAGGCTTTTACTGCATTATTATTGAATTGAACGTGCCTTGCTGGACCTTGATTTGTGCACAGTCCTACTGGAACAGAAACAGGCCTTCCCCAAACGTCCTACAAAGCTGGCATTATAACAAATTTTAAAAGATGTATTTGCAAGAGAATAACTGAATGTTTCAAACTTCTCCTGTTGACTGCAAAACTCTTCCTTTCATGGCTCTCTGGCTTCAAGTCGTGCTCAACCCTGATGCCGATGTGCCACGCTGTGTCTGCATCATCTCGCTATGAATATCTCATCCAAGTAATTCACTCACTTGACAGAAAGCGAGCGGCTTGCCATCAGTGAATGGAGACTTCTGTCTCACTTCCCAGCAGCAGTTCCAACCAAACGTCGCCCTGCCCCCCCCCAACCCCCCTGCTACAGTCTGAGTGCCTACTGAGCATATGGTGTTTAGTGAAACAAACACTCCTCTGGTACTTGTGTTTCAACGTCAGACTGAAAAAACGAGGCCCTCTGTGGTTTGTGATTCATTCTCTGTTTGGCTTCCAATTTTTCTGACCTGATTCCTACAGTAGCTTCCAACTTCCTTTCTGTTTGTCATCTTTCTTTCATTTCTAACTAAGCCATGGTAAAGCAACACACAGGCTTGAAGGATACTGAAGACTACTGTGAATGTTTCTCTTGTTTTTAATGCAAGGGCACACAGCAAAAACAAAAACGCTGCTGCATGTTGGGATTTCAAACAAATTTGATTATTTACAACTTTTTGAGCCCAGGTTGAGGATTATTTTGGAGGTGCACATCATGACCCGCCAGTTTCTTACAGAGTTGGTGCAGGCAAGTCCTGGTTTCGAGGACTGGACTCGGGGCTAGGGCCAGCGGGGTTTGTCATGTGTGCCTGGTGTGAGTGTGTTCAGGGGTCACAATGCATGCCTGTTGGCAGGTCTGTTGATCGAACGGTAGGGCACTTTAAATTTTTAATTTTCTAGTATTTTTGGGGATCTACTGGCAAAGCCTCCGAAATGAAATGATTTTGATTTGATTTTGGTTGATTACGATTGACGGGTTGGCGACACCCGATTTAGGACATTGTGCGGCGATGCATTTCTTGGCCATAGATGTTCTCTTTTGGCTTCATCACACCTCTGTGATGTGCGCATGATTTGTCTTGTCAGCATGACCAACAACTAGCGTTCTCTTAACCCTCCAGGCAGTCCGCCAGTAAGTGTTGGCACAATTGGGCGTAGGGTGATTATTGCACATATTCAAGATTGTAGTCCAGCTTCATGGTCCCTTTTAAAATGGGCACAAACTTTAGCATTAGCTGCAGTAATTACCATATGAATTTGTTAAACCATTTCATTAGCCCGTTCGGTAGCATCACCATCATATGACACTTTTTTTTACTTTCTGTGCTTCTAACTTTGTGGGAAACATTTAAGGAAGGGACAGGGCAACATCCATACTGACATGCTTGGATGAAAAAATATTAATAGGGAGCATTAAAAAATTATGCAAAAGTGTTTGTCTAGAACAGGGCTGTCAGCTCAAATTCACAAAGGGCCAAGATTAAAATCTGGGACTAAATCACGGGCAAAATTGAATATTTATTGAAATAATTATACGTCTGGATATTTTCTTTCAGCATAAGAACTGTTAAACCTTTTTTTTAAACCTAAATGTTTGATAACAGTTTTACTTGAACTTCACACCCAGAATAAGCATTAACAAAGGAAAAATAAAATATTAAATAATATCTCTCTAATATCTGTAGCTTTTAAGATCCTTGTTATGTAAGTCCATCCATCCATCCATTTTCCTCCGCTTATCGTCCGCTTATGGTCGCGGGGGCAGCAGCTTCAGTAGGGAAATCAAGACTTCCTGGTCCCCGGCGACCTCTTCCAGCTCCATCGGGAGGACACCAAGGCGTTCCCAGGCCAGCTGTGAGACATAGTCCCTCCAGCGTGTCCTAGGTCTTCCCGGGGGCCTTCTCCCGACTGGGCATGCCCGAAACACCTCACCAGGGAGGCGCCCGGGAGGCATCCGGACTAGATGCCCGAGCCACCTCAACTGGCTCCTCTCGATGTGAAGGAGCAGCGGCTCTACTCTGAGCTCCTCCCGGATGGCCGAGCTCCTCACCCTATCTCTTAGGGTGAGTCCAGCCACCCTACGAAGGAAACTCATTTCCGCCGCTTGTATCCGCGATCTCATTCTTTCGGTCATGACCCATAACTCATGACCATAGGTGAGGGTGGGAACGTAGATCGATCGGTAAACAGAGAGCTTTGCCTTCCGGCTCAGCTCTCTCTTCACCACGACGGTCCGGTACAGCGACCGCATTACTGCAGATGCTGCACCGATCCGTCTGTCGATCTCACGCTCCAACCTTCCCTCACTCGTGAACAAGAACCCGAGATACTTGAACTCCTCCACCTGAGGCAAGACCTCACTCCCAACCCGGAGGGTACAGTCCACCCGTTTCCGACTGAGAACCATGGCCTCGGATTTGGAGGTGCTGAGTCTCATCCCAGAAGCTTCACACTCAGCTGCAAACCGCTCCAGTAAACGCTGAAGGTCACAGCCTGATGAGGCCATAAGGACCACATCGTCTGCAAATAGCAGAGACGAGATCCTAAGGTCACCAAGCTGGACTCCCTCAACACCTTGACTGCGCCTAGAAATTCTGTCCATGAAGATTATGAACAGAATCGGTGACAAAGGGCAGCCTTGGCGGAGGCCAACGTTCACCGGAAACAAGCTCGACTTACTGCTGGCAATGCGAACCAGGCTCCTGCTTCGATTGTACAAGGACCGAATGGCACGTAGAAGCGGACCATCAATCCCGTACTCCCGGAGCAGCCCCCACAGGACACCACGAGGGACACGGTCGAATGCCTTTTCCAGGTCTACAAAGCGCATGTAGACTGGTTGGGCAAACTCCCACATACCCTCGAGTACCCTTGCAAGGGTGTAGAGCTGGTCCAGTGTTCCGCGACCGGGACGAAAACCACATTGCAGCTCTTATGTAAGTCATTTTTAACAATTTCCTTCACTAAAAATTAAATACTTAAACTAGTATAAATTCAAGTTACTTAAAAAAATATTCATCTGTGATTTACCATGTGCACATGGTTCCAAAAGAGATACTTGGCATCTCTTCTTAGATGCAAAGTCTGGGGTCAGGCTCTGAGCTGAGGAAATTCTCAGGATTGACTGAAGGTGTTCGTCAGTGAGACGACTCCTGTGTGAGGTTTTGTTCATCTTCATCAGAGAAAAGAGTTGTTCACAGAGGTAGGTGCTTCCAAAAGTAGAGAGCATTTGAGCAGCCTGTGCACGGAGTTGGGGCCTTGTGTCGGGAAGGAACTGTGGGAGCAACGCAGCCGACTGCATCATACTTGGACTTGAGCGTGTCATCACACTGGAGCTCAATGAGCTCCATTTGGAGGTTGGTTGGAGCACTTGCAATGTCAACTGCAAATGGATTGCTAAGTAGTCTGAATCTGTATTTCTGGGCTTCAAAGTCGGGAAAACTCTGCATTAAGTGCACTTAGTTTTTCAGCAAATTCTGCACAGGGCAACACGGCGGGGGAAATCTGCTCTTTCATAATTTGACAGAATGGAAAATGAGCCATGTTTCCTTACAGTATTTGACTCTCCCACAAGCACAACTTGGTTCTAAAAGCCCTCACTGCACTGTACAAGTCTGTAATGATGTGGCCACGCCCCTGAAGCTGCAGGTTTAAGGAATTGAGACGGCTCACAGTGTCACAGAGGAAAGCCAGCTCACACTGAAATTTTTTGTCCCTGAGTTCTGTTGTGTCTTTACTTTTGTTCTCCAAAAACAAACATATTTTCTCACGCAACTCAAAATATCTCTGGAGGACTTATCCTCGACTAAGCCGTCGCGCCTGTGTGCGCATGTGTGATACATGTCTTCGTATTCTGCACCTAACTCCTCCAGAAAGGAGGAGAATTGGCGGTGATTCAAGCCTTTGGCTCTTATGAAGTTAACTACTCGAGTTACGCTGCTCATAATATGATCCATTTTCAAGGCTTCCTGGTGAATTATGCAGTGGTAAACTGTAAGATCACCAGTATGAGTCTCCCGAATCCGGCCCACCAATTCATTTCTCTCACCGCTCATCGCGGGTGTACCATCTGTAGTCAGTCCTACAAGTTTATCCCAAGGCAGCGTCATTTCATTGAGACATTTGGACACCCCCTCAAAGATTTCCTTTCCGGTGGTTGTGCCGTGCATGGATTTTAATCCCAAAAATTCCTCTGTAACGGAAAGTTTTGAGCCCACTCCACGGATGAATGTTGATAACTGGGCAGTGTCTGATGTATCGCTGCTCTCGTCTACGGCGAGCGAGTAGGTTATAAATTGTTTCCCCTTTTCCTTCAGCTGTTCTTGGAGATTGGTGGCAAGTTCAAATGTGCGCTCTGCAATGGTATTTCTGCTCAGACTCACATTTGAAAAGGCTTGCTTTTTATCGGGACACACAACATCACAAACTTTGAGCATACACCGCTTGACAAATTCTCCCTCAATAAAGGGCCGGGCAGATTTGGCGATCTCTGCGGCCACATTAAAACTGGCCTTTGCAGCAGCTTCACTCACGGATTTTGCTTTGGTGAACATAATTTGCTGTGAAACCAAACTTTTTTCCACTCCTCCACCTTCCGGCACTTTTGATTTTCACTCAGATCATTGTACCCGGTGCTTCGTTTCATAGTGTCGTCTTATGTTATATTCTTTAATTATGGACACGGTTGCTCCGCACACAAGACAAACAGGTTTGTCTTTTAAAATGATGAACATATAATCCGCCTCCCACCTGTCTTGAAAGCTCCGGTTTTCTGTCTTTCGTTTAGCCATTCTTTGTATGGCGTGTCTTACATCGGAGAGTGGCGGCAGGTTTCAGATGCTAATAAACAGAAGGGGTGGGGGAGACCGACCGCCAACTCATTTGCAACGCAGTCTGGGATTTGTAGTATCAGGGGTATACAGGCACATTGGTCGGCGGGCCAGATGTAATACAGATTTGATATACTCTCGCGGGCCAAATATAGTTATATAATGGGCCAAATTTGGCCCGCGGGCCTGAGTCCATAAAGTGATGGTGAAATACCTCAAAGCAGAGGTCACTGCCACGCTGCCACTTTCTATCAGTCCGTCCACTGATTGTGTGATTGTAGGAGTCATGCCACATGACCGTTTTTGCCTCGGTCTGCTTGTCGCAGCCGACTGATGGGAGCTCATCAAATGGAGGCGCCGGTGGGCACTCGTATAGCCATGCTGGAGGTGGATCACTAGGGTTAGACTATTTGGGGAAGCTTCGCTGATCCCGCTGGCCCCAGAGGTCTAGTCGGGATATGTACGTATGTTTATATGAACATGACCAAATACACAGGCTGTGTAGCCACCACCCTTTGCTTTTTTGATAGTGCTGTTCTCTCAATGAGCTTCATGAGATAATCACCTGAAATGGTTTTCACTTCACAGGTGTGCCTTCTCAGGGTTACTTAATGGAATTTCTTGCCTTATTAATGGGGTTGGGACTATAAGTTGTGTTGGGCAGAAGTCAGTTCAGCCGACAGCCCTTTAGGACAACTTTTACAATTCATATAATGGCAAAAACAAGTCGGCTAAGCAAAGAGAAACAAGTGGACATAATCACTTATTGTGACTTGTGTCCTCAATGAGAAGGTGTGTTCAAACTTTTGGCCTGTGCTGTCACGTTTTCTTCTCGGCATTGTGTTGACGACCACGAGGATGCGGAGAGCAAGACTCGAAGTGCAGGTAGGAGTTGCTTTTAATGATGATCGCTGCCAGACAGCGACAGCAGACAGGAGACAACCAAACAGAAAGCAACTAACACAAACCCTCGGCTACGGCAAACAAACAACAACAAATGACAATGCTCCCACAACAAATCAGGGCCAAAGACGCAACTTAATAATCAAACACAAAATGAGGTTCAGGAGTGTTGGATTGGGAAAGTGACACAAGCAGGGAATCAGACAAAACAGGAAGTGCTACTAAAATAAGAGCACAGACTGGAACTAAGGAACAAAAGAGAGCAAAAGCAAGACGGTCACGCAAATTAACGGCACAGACATGTACTGTACTTCCAAAGCAAGATGAGGCCTTATGCTTAATTTACAAATTATGTACACAACAGATCGATAATGTGTAAAGTGAATAATGTGTGAAAAAGTAAATAGCGGAATCATCTGTGTTGTGGGGGTTCTTTGCCATGCACGCTTTAAGATTCATACGTACCTGCTCATCACAGACGCTTTTAGTGCTTCTAAAATAGCTATGTGCCACTGCAGATGTGCATGCGGGAGGCGAGGTGTGGGCTATGAATGCATACAATGTTAATGAATGTAAGATTTGCAGGATGATGAGCAACATGCATTCATTAGCAGTGAGAAACGCTTATTAAGCAAGACACAATGCTTTTCCCTATGTGATGCTCAGAGGCAAAGAAGTGATTCATGCAGGAATCCTCATCATTTTTATGTCAGCAGGAAATCAAGTTTGAAAAAAAAGTTTTAGAGCAGATGAGGTGATATAATACAGTGTGATGAATTACACTGTATTATATAGTACATACTGTACAGTATATGGTATATGTGTATGAGATGCATGGATATGTGCACCAAGCAAAGATGACAGGAATTTGTGTGACACCTCCCAAAGTATTAATGAGCACTTAGCACAAATACGCCTTTTATTAGTAAACATCTCTAGTATAGTAATTGTAAATGTGATTTATGAGGAAAAAATGGCTTTGCAGTCGTTCCTCCACTCTATCACGTTTTTTGGACATTTTAAAATGAATTTATGAATAAATGACGACTGTTTTGTTGTTGACTATGTCAACTACGTTGTTAGTCAAAAATATTGAAAGAAAAGTTCTTTGTAGTATTCTGGCCAAAGCGTGTTTAAAGAGTTCAAATTTCTTGTGTCCCCTGCGCATCACACTTGAGCAACGCGTTGTAAACAAAGAATAATATCAGTGTAAAGGTGACTATAGGGGTGTTGTTTTATGTCTACATATTGTTAAAATTTGTTGTTTATTGACGACTTTTAATTGTCTATGGGTAGGAATGTGAGGGTGAATGGTTGTCTAGCGACCGTAGTGAGGATAAGTGGCATAGAAGATGGATGGATGGCGGTTTTGTATGCTCTAACTACGAAAACATTCCCTTTATTAAATATCGAATCCTGCTTTGCGGAAATTCACCTATTGTGGCCGTGTGTGTAACCAGTATACCGTGATAAATGAGGGAGAACTGCACGGTAATCCCTCTCTACATCATGCTTTGAAGTTCGTGACTTATAATTATAAATCTTGCTGTTTTTGTTGTTGAATACACCTTATTAGTCTTAAATATGCATATTTAAGCAACTCTTACATATTTGCTTAAATTAAACATTTTCAAGCCTAAAATGGCTTATTGAATTAAAATACATATACAAGGCATTGAGGAGACTCATTCAGTCATTGTGATGCGTAGTATTATGCACTGGTCACAGGGTGTCAGTAAAGTTACACAAAAGTCTGGAGTTGATTGCCAGAACAACAGACTTTTATTACAAGTTTCAATGCTCAGCTTGGCGTATGTACGCCTCCGTCCCTCCTACTGGCAAAAGTGGCAAAGAGGGAGGAGAGAAGGCATGACTGGGTTTAACACATTCGGGTCAAATCTTCACCAATCAAATCACCTTCTGTCCTCACTTTTAAAGGCGCCGCTGGCGAAGCGAATTGCAAGTTTCGTTAAATATAGATGAAGACAGCGGAAGACGGCCAAATTTCTCCCAGACGGAAAGTGATGTTTTGGTCCAGGAGGTCCAAGCTCGCAGTAGCTGAATATATGGTCACACGAGCAGACCTCCACAGGCTGATGATGCAAAAGTGGCCTGGGAGGAGATTACAAGTGTCATATATCAGGTTTGCCCTGATGTACTGAGAACCATTGCCCAGTGAAAAAAAACGTTCAATGATGTCAGAAAAACAGCAAAACAAAAACAGAAACAAAAATCAGAGCAACGGGAGGCACACGTTGGCCACCGGTAAATTAAGTATTTTTTCCATTCCATTTTCTTTTGCTTATCTGGGTCCGGGTCGCGGGGTCAGGAGTCTCAGTAGGGAAGTCCACACTTTCCGGTCTCCAACAACCTCTTCCAGCTCCACCGGGAGGACACCAAGGCGTTCCCAGGCCAGCTCTGAGACATAGTCCCTTCAGCGAGTCCTAGGTCTTCCCCGGGGCCTTCTCCCGGCTGGGCGTGCCCGAAACACCTCACCAGGGAGGCGCCCGGGAGGCATCCGGACTAGATGCCCGAGCCACCTCAACTGGCTCTTCTCGATGTGAAGGAGCAGCGGCTCCACTCTGAGCTCCTCCCGGATGGCCGAGCTCCTCACCCTATCTCTTAGGGTGAGTCCAGCCACCCAACGGAGGAAACTCATTTTTGCCGCTTGTATCTGCGATCTCGTTCTTTCGGTCATGATCCATAACTCATGACCATAGGTGAGGGTAAGAACGTAGATCGATCGGTAAACAGAGAGCTTTGCCTTCCGGCTCAGCTCTCTCTTCACCACGAGGGTCCGGTACAGCGACAGCATTACTGCTGACGCTGCAACGACCCGTTCTGTCGACCTCACGTTTCAACAAGACCCCGAAATACTTGAACTCCTCCACCTAAGGCAAGACCTCACTCCCAACCCGGAGGGTACGGTCCACCCGTTTCCGACTGAGAACCATGGCCTCGATTGGAGGTGCTGAGTCTAATCTCAGAAGCTTCACACTCAAGCTGCAAACAGCTCCAGTAAACGCTGAAGGTCACAGCCTGATGAGGCCATAAGGACTACATAATTTGCAAACAGCAGAGACAAGATCCTAAGGTCATCAAGCTGGACCCCCTCAACGCCTTGACTGCGCCTAGAAAGTCTGTCCATGAAAATTATGAACAGAATCGGTGACAAAGGGCAGCCTTGGCGGAGGCCAACGTTCACCGGAAACAAGCTCGACTTACTGCTGGCAATGCGAACCAGGCTCTTGCTTTGATTGTACAAAGACCGAATGGCACGTAGTAGCACGCCACCAATCTCGTACTCCCGGAGCACCCCCCACAGGACACCACGAGGGACACGGACGAACACCTTTTCCAAGTCCACAAAGCACATGTAGAACGGTTGGGCAAACTCCCACATACCCTCCAGTACCCTTGCAAGGGTGTAGAGCTGGTCCAGTGTTCCGCGACCAGGACAAAAACCACATTGCAACTCCTGTAACCGAGGTTCGACTAACGGTCGTACCCTTCTCTCCGGCACCCTGGAGTAGACTTTCCCGGGGAGGGTGAGGAGTGTGATCCCCCTATAGTTGGAACACACCCTCCAGTCACCCTTTTTAAAAATGGGGACCACCACAACAACCGGGTCTGCCAGTCCAGAGGTACTGTTCCTGACTTCCATGCGATGTTGTAGAGGCGTGTCAACCAAGACATTCCCCCAACATCCGGAGCATCTGAGGGACAGAGCATCTGAGGAATTCAGGGCGAAACACGTCCACCCCCTCGGTTACACAATAAAATATGTCAATACGTTTGATTAACCGTTTATTTACAGTTAACCACATCCATATCAGATCCAATGGCCACCGATGGCCATAGTAGGAGGAGGTAGTGGAGACGGTGCGACAGAGGCAGAAGTGGGATTCAATTTAGATGAAAATGTATGTGCTGATTCAGATAGTTAATTTAAACAGTGGTTGTTGTGATTATTAAATGCATTCAAATGTGCCTGACATTGTGTAAACCGGCCTGTGGGCTTTTGGTGACGCGTGCGCACTACGCGCAAATCACCAGTAGACCAGCTACGATTTGCCTTGCACCGAGAGTTGACCAAGTTGGAGCCGGCGAGCTTTCAGCGCACCTCCGGCGAAGATTTTTGGCACAAAATTGTCACTACGCCAGGCTGAATCAGTGTGCACCTCCCCCTTGCTGCGTCACCACGTCATCGCGGCATGCCTCGGTCTACCAAATGACCAAACTGTTACGATGGACGAAATTACCATTGCGCCGCCTGCGCGACCAACAAAATTAGAGCCTATTATGTCTACAATATTGGGTAATACCAGTGCAAAGATGACTGTAGGGTTGTCATTATATCTAATGTTAAAAAAAACTTTTTAGAAGGTTGTAAACAGGTTATCTTTGAAGGATCCTATTTCACGGAAATTGACTTATCACAGTGGGGTCCGGAACCAGTTAACTGCGATAAACGAGGGATTACACTTTTTTTTTTACTGTTGCATAGGCCTGTCCCGATAATCAGTAAATTAATCAACCGCGCGTTAAATAAAAACAGACTTGATCATTTTGCCAGCAAATTGACACGCGCATGAGCGCAAGTGAGTGTACTTACAGAGCTCTGAATGTGAGTGTTGTGAGGCGCAACAAGCAAGCAAATAGGTGGTTCTCTCGAAAGGGCTAATGGCAATAGTCACAGACAGTGCAGTTGCTTCGAGGTCATGACACACGGACTACAGTGATTTGAAGCCATAGCCGTGGGGAAATACTGCAAATGAATTAACAGAAGAAACAGTGTGGAATACTCTCTTCGTGCCTGTTGAGTATATGAAAACCATGTGATCAATTTAAGACCGTTTGTGCATCGTCATTTTGTGACATAAAAAAACGTTTGTGACAAAGACAACTGAATAAATAACAGAAACCGGTGGAATTTACGTATAAGGTGTTGCTCAATACCTTGTTGAGCATCAAATGCATTGTGTTGCATCCTAATAATGTACTTTGGCCGAACTCTGACAAAAGTTACACCTCATTAAATGTAAACGGCATATTCCACGCAATTTGCTAAAAGTGAAGCAAGAAAGTGTGTATGCAAATGAGCTGTGGCCTGAATTGACACACAATGTGAACTTCAGAGTATTGCCAGGTTATTTGTGTAATAACGAAAGTGACACTGATTCAAAATTAGAAATATTCCTCTGCAATAATTTGTCATTGTAACAGGCATACTGAGACGACTAGTTTGGAAAATACAGAATTTTTTAAAGACAAAATTATGTTTTGACGTCATTACATTACAAACTATGCTCTTTTGTCATTTTTTGCTGATGTTTTTTGTTTACTTTTAATTTCTACAATGTACCCATTGTATGAATCTTTTTTAAAGCTGCAGGCTGCAATTTGGACAGCCCTTGCCTTGTGTGACTACATCCTTTCTGTGTAGATGTGTGAAAATTGTTTGGGACTTAGAAAAGTAGATAGGAGCACCCTCTTCCATGGAGATGCTGGTACAGGAAGAAGTGGCAGAGCGCAACAAAGTATATCACTGACATTCTAAAAGATTAGAAAATCAAGGAAGTGAGGCATTTTTGGACAGCTGGTTGGTATTTATCAAAGAGAGGCTTCAGAATTTGAATTAAGATCTGCAATTTATCCTGCTACTACCTCCACTCTGCCTTTCAGCAAACCTCCTCTCATTTCTCATGTACTACCATGATTAATCCACCGCCACTCCAAAGGCTTTTTTTATATTAAACCAGCAGTGCTCTCAAGTTAAAGGTGAGTGAAGTGGACATTATACGTTACATTTTAATGCAAAACTTGAGAATATGGTAACAGGGTGGATAAGCAGGATTTTGTAGTGTCAAGTATTCAGCTTGGAGATTACTTTACTAGTCTTTCTTTTATCTTAGCAGAAAAAATGGACTTGGGGTTTTAACTACCAGGATCATGTTGTACAAAAAAAAACATAGAAAGAAAATGATTTAACATCAGTTCAGTAATTCAAGTGCTCTTAAAACAAGAACAGTCATGGCCAAAGGTTTTGAGAATGACAAACATTAATTTTCACAAAGTCTATTGCTCCAGTTATTATGATGGCAATTTGCATATACTCCTGAATGACATTTTTGATCAATTTCAGAATTGTCACAAAAGGACTAACTGTCATCATGTTAGTGATTCTTGGTTAACAAAGGGTAGGTGAGCATGTCGACAAGGACAAGGGGGTGCTTGAAATTGTTGTTTTACCTCTGTTAGTCAAGGTTTCATGCAAGGAAACAAGTGCAGTCATCATTTGTTAGGAAAAGGGCTTCACAAGCAAGGATATTGCTGCTAGTAGGGTTGCACCTAAACCAACTATTTATCAAATAAGAATTTCAAGGTTAAAGAATCAATTGTTGTGAGGAAGATATCAGGGTGCCCAAGAAAGCCACTGGTGCAGCACTTGCTCAGGACTGATAGCAGGCTGGCGTGAGTGCATCTGCTAGCACAGGGAGGCAAAGACTTTGAAGATGCCCTGGTGTCAGGAAGGCCATGTAGAAGCCACTTGTATTTACATGTATATGCTTTTCAAAGTGTTTTCTGCATGTACAACTATCATTATGAAACTATAAAAACAGATTGTGTGATTGTTGGATTTCTGGAACGGTGCACGAGTGCACTGTGGCCGAGTGGTTAGCATGTTAGCCTCACAGTCACAGGAGATCTGGAAGACCTGGGGTTCAAATCTCTGTTGTGCATCTTTGTGTGGAGTTTGCATGTTCTCCCTCTGCATGCGTGGGTTTTCTCCAGGTACTCTGGTTTGCTCCCACATTCTAAAAGGATGCATGTTAGCTTCATTGGAGACTCTAAATTGTCCATAGGTGGGAATGAATGAATTATTGTTTGTCCCTGTGATTGGCTGGCAACCAGTCCAGTGTGTACCCCACCATTCGCCCGAAGTTATCTTAGATGGGTTTCAGAATGGATTCTTTGGATTCACATTATTACTAATGGAAAGAAGTCTTTTGGTAGAGTATGTCTCAATTAGAGCTGTACTTTCTGGAACTGCATTAGTCTAACGCTAACCAAAGTTCCACTGTACATTGATTTTAATTCCTATTTCCTCTGGCTTAGTAAATCTGCCATCTGGAATTATTTCTAAGTTTCCTCTTTAGATTGTAAATATGCAATTTGCAATGACTTTAGTGTTGGTTTTTTCAAGGGAGTAAGGGGTCTTCCTTCAGTATTTCTATTACAAATCAGGATGCATCACTTGGAATCACACGCAGTGTTATGTAGCATAAAAACTACCCAGCTACCACCAGTATTACCATCATTTGACTGATTGTATTAGTCCAGAGTTTCATATGTTGACTACGTTCTTCCACGAATGTTTGTGCCATATAGAAATGTGCAACTTTCTAAATTGTGTCATAGCTTTTAGAGGACATGTTATATGTTTTTTGAGACGGAATGTTTTAAAATAAATATTGTACTTATTCTATAACTTGTATTGCATGAAGTAATTCCTTGCCACTTTGCACTTATAATTGTGAGGCTTCACTTGTCAGCTGGTTTAGGCTCCAGCATACTCGCGACCCTAGTGAGGATAAGTGGCATAGAAAAAGGATGGATGGGTGGAGGGTCTGGAACCAATTAATCGTGAATGAGGGATTAGTGTAGTGTAGTATTTGTCTGATGTTGTGCAGTGTTTATTTGTGAAACACATCCAGTGGCATCTAGCTAAAAAGCTTAATAATATATGTATTGTATTTTTAATTCTTTATTAGCTCCGGGTTTAGTGAGCGAGACACGGTATGTCCATTCTCTGTTGCATCCTGTATATGTAGATAATTGACAACAAAGAATCTTGAATATGTTCATTCACTACATTAATTGTCACTTGAAATTAGATTCAAAGAAGATCTCCTTCCTGATTGGTATTGCTTGATACTTGTATTGTTAAGCCAATATCGAGTATCACTGGTACAGTGGAACATAATTTGTTTTGGTGATTCATTTTGATTTAGTATAAATACTCTTTATTAATGTATTTCCTGACCGTTCCCTCCCAGGTGATGTCCCAAGCAGAGGGCCAACAAAAGAACCTTGTCCAGTCCATTGACTCGTTACCCACCAAAGGCCCCCTTTCCTGTCTGGACCAGGACCTGCTACTCCTCAAAGCCACCTCGGCCGCCACTCTCAGCTGCCTGGGAGAGTGCCTGAACATCCTCCAACAAAACCAGAGCCGTAGCCAGGTGGCGTCACAGTCTCAGGCCACTCAGCGCAACCACACTGTCCATGGAGGCCCCTCTGGTGAGTCTGTCCCGGGCCCCAGTTCAGTAATGTTAGAGCCCACAACCTCTCCATCTCCCCCTTCCTCTTTGTCCTTCCTGTCTTCTTGTTCAGAACTCATCAGCAAGGGCCAGCTGGACTGCAACTCTTGTCCCTGCCTGATGGGTGCCATTAACTTCAATGTCTGCACTAAATGTTGCTGATTGGGAGCTATTACATGAAGTTCATGTGAAGTGATCAGTTACATTTATAATGTATGTGCCATTTTTGGTTCAATCCAAACCAAGTCCTAAATGTAAGCATGAGTAACAACTGTGTTTAAACAAATGTTACCCACCATTGTTGACCCAACATGCATGTCAAAAATATTTGGGGTTGCTGTGTGAACCAATCTAAATTAAATGACTAATACGTTGCACTGCTAAATCTAAAAGCATTTCAGTTTTTTGCAAAAAATAATCCACACTGGTGCCTGAAAGTGTCAGAAGAATGTCAACACTTCTTTGTGCCTGATCCAATAAAGTTCCTTGGATTAAAAAGCAGCCTGAGGGTGTTTAAATGGCCTGAACACATTGGATAAGGACAGGGGTGTCTAAAGTGCGGGCCGGGGACTGTTTTTGGACAGCAATTCCTTTTTATTGGCCCTCGGGATGTTAATAGTAAATCAAAAATACATAGAGTGGAAGCTTTGGTCAAAAAAAAATTTTGAAAGATTTGGCCCTGGTTTGTGAACATTTTCCAGTTAATGTACGATATGGCACACATCTTGTCGCGTTATTAATACATTGTGTCCACCTGCGTTCTTAACGTATTTTTATCACAAAACATCCCTGTTAGCGTCCTTGTTAGCGTTCTATTAGAATATATGTATAGAGAAACTGGAAGTCAGCTCTGTCTCCTGTCTATAATGGGATCTGATGTCAATGACTTTGTAGTTCCTTGCTAACACAGTATGTTACACATGTTTTATATACAGTGGTGTGAAAAACTATTTTCCCCCTTCCTGACTGTTTATTCTTTTGCATGTTTGTCACACACAACGTTTCTGATCATCAAACAATTTTTAATATTAGTCAAAGATAACACAAGTAAACACAAAATGCAGTTTTTAAATTAATGTTGTTATTATTTAGGGAGAAAAAAAATCCAAAGCCACACAGCCCTGTGTGAAAAAGTCATTGCCCCTGCACCTAATAACGGGTTGGGCAGCCTTAGCAGCAATAACTGCAATCAAACGTTTGCCATAACTTGCAACAAGTCTTTTACACGCTCTGGAGGAATTTTGGCCCTCTCATCTTTGCACAATTGTTGTCATTCAGCTTTATTTGAGGCTTTTCTAGCATGAAGCGCCTTCTTAAGGTCATGCCACAGCATCTCCATGGGATTCAGGTCAGGACTTTGACTAGGCCACTCCGACGTCTTCATTTGGTTTTTCTTCAGCCATTCAGAGGTGGATTTGCTGGTGTGTTTTGGGTCATTGTCCTGCTGCAGCACCCAAGATGGCTTTAGCTTGAGTTGACCAACAGATGGCCGGACATTCTCCTTCAGGATTTTTTGCTAGACGGTAGAATTCATGCTTCCATCTATCCCAGCAAGCCTTCCAGGTCCTGAAGCAGCAAAACAAGCCCAGACCATCACACTACCACCACCATATTTGACTCTTCTTTTTATGAAATGCTGTGTTACTTTTACGCCAGATGGAACGGGGCACGCACCTTCCAAAAAGTTCTACTTTTGTCTCGTCAGTCCACAAGATCTTTTCCCAAAAGTCTTGTCAGTCATCATTTTGTGTTCAATTATGTTATCTTTGACTAATAGTTAACTATTTTTTATGAGCAGAAACATTTAAGTGTGACAAACAGTCAGGAAGGGGGCAAATAGTTTGTCACACCATTGTAAATATATACAATTACAATCAAACCTTTGTTAGAGTCAATAATTCGTTCCAGAAGGTTCGATTCTATCCAAAACTGACATTAGCCAAATAAAATTTTCCCTTAAGAAATGTAGCCAAAAATGTTGACACAACACACAATTTTATGGTTTTACAATTATAGTTTTACATGCAGAAAACAATTTTGAAATACACATAAATGCATATGATATAATGAACATTTAAGGTTACTTTTCCCTTCTGTGAAGATTTGATTCTTGACATGATTGAATACAGGTGGTTGATCTCGCTGCCATATTGTGTCTTTGGGAACTGTCACGTCTTCAATAAGGGTAAAAGTGACTTTAAATGTTCATTTATCCCTTTCATTCATCATTTCTGTGCATTTAGAATTGTTTTATTCATCTCAATTGTAAAAATGTGTTTTCTTTGCACATTTTTCAGAGTCAAACACTGATTCCAGTAAATGTAACTTTCAGTTTTGTAAGATAGCTAGTACTGTAAGAACACAGGTTGACTCACAGTATATTAATAACACAACAATATGTGTGCCATATTGCATGCTAACCAGAAAGTAAATGCAAATGGAGACAAAACTGTGACGTAAATTATTGACGTTAGCCGAAAAACACTCCACTCGAGGTTGGAGCAAACCAATGTTTGATTTGCATGCATAGGGATGCCGATACCAGCTATAGATAACCAATAACTTTATATACTACTTTTCAAGTTGAGATTTAACTGTAACGTGCACACCTGGAGGTAAGAATGCTTTAAAGAAAGTTGGATTTGACAGACTGTACCTGTAGATTTGTCTTCACCCAAATATCAGGACATGACTAGTATTAACAAAACATAAAATACTCACAAGTGCAAACCGTGGCTCAAGTGGTTTGCTGTTCGATGGGGGCCAGTGTCTTTGGCAATGGGAGTGGGCTCATGGCCTTTTATTGCGCCTGGCTTTAGGGTAGCTTCTTTGGCAAAGCAGGAGTCTTCCTGGGATACCAGGGCACTGTGGTGGCGATGCTGGAGTATAGGTTGGCTGGTGGAGTATGGTGTTTTAGAGTTGTTGTTTTTTTTCCCTCATTGCATAGTGTTTTATGTAATTAGCACATGAGGTGTCTAGGGCAATGAAAGTCCCACACGATCAACACCATATTTGTTTACAGCATGTTTAGAGCATTTTGCACTTAGGCGAAAAGGATCACTTGATTTGCTCACCCTCTCAGCCTGCACAGTACAGGTAATCTCGCCTAGTTACTTTATATGTGCTATTTTTTTGATGTTGTGCATCCCAAACTTTTCACAGTCACATACCTCTTCAGACATTTGACTTGAAGCCATGTTAATCATTTTTTAGATTTATTAAATTGAAATATTGAGGTGTTCGGGTGCCCTCGTCATTGTGAGAGTTAGGCGCTTATTGTTTTTCATGTTTATACATTTTTCTCCGGGAAAAACATTAGGGACATTAGATAACTGAAGGGCTTGGGCAGTGAGTGAGTGGGCAATTTGGGCAGTGGTCGAGGGCGGGTGTCCGGGCGACCTGGTCTTTGGCGGCCAAATCTGGTTCTTGAGACATGGAATGTTACTTCTCTGGTGGGGAAGGAGCCCGAGCTTGTGGAAGAGGCTGAGACATTCCGACTAGATATAGTCGGACTGACCTCAAACCCACACTTTGGGCTCTGCAACCAAATTTCTTGAGAAGGGCTGGACCTTTGTTCTACTCTGGACTTGCTGCAGGGGAGAGGCGGCAAGCTGGGGTGGGCTTATTACTAGCCCCCCGGCTTGGTGCCTCTGTGTTGGAGTCATCCCCAGTGAACGAGAGGGTTATTTCCTAAAAGGGTCCTGACTGTGGTTTGTGCGTACGCGCCGAACAGCAGTTCAAAGTACCCAGTCTTCTTGGAGTCTATTAGACGGGTGCTGGAAAGCACCCCAGCTGGTGACTCCATAGTTCTACTGGGAGACTTCAGGAAGCCTGGTTGGGAGGAATGGCCTCCCTGATCTGAACCCGTGTGGTGTGTGGTTGCTGGACTTCTGTGCGAATTACAGTTTGTCCATAACAAACACCATGTTCGAACATAAGGATGTCCATAAGTGCACTTGGCACCAGGACACCCTAGGTCGCAGGTCTATGATCGACTTTGTGGTCGTATCATGAGACCTGCGTTTGCATGTTATGGACACGCGGGTGAAAAGAGGTGCTGAGCTGTAAACTGATCACCACCTGGTGATGAGTTGGATTAGATGGCGGGGAAGGATGCCGGACAGACCATCGCACAACGCATAGTGAGGGTGTGCTGGGAACGTCTGGCAGAGTCTCCCGTTCGTCGAGTCTTCAACTCTCATCTCCGGCTGAACTTTGCCTGCATCTCGAGGGAGGACCGGGATATTGAGTCCGAAAGGGCCGTATTCTGTGCCTCCATTGCTGAGGAAGGCCGCAAGGTGGTCGGTGCCAGTCGTGGCGGGAAGACTTGAACCTGATGGTGGACACCGGGGGTTAGGGCTGCCGTCAAGCTGAAGGAGGAGTCCTATCAAGCATTGATGGCTTGCGGGACTCCCGATGCAGCTGACAGGTATGGGCAGGCCAGGCGTCATGCAGCTTTGGGGCTGGTCGAGGCAAAAACCCGGGTTTGGGAGAAGTTCGGTGAGGCTATGGAGCGCGACTTTCGGTCGGCCTCAAAGAAGTTCTGGCAAACCATCCAACACCTCAGAAAGGGGAAGGGGTCCCCAGCTCACACTATTTACAGTGCGGACGGGGGCTTGCTGACCTCGACTGAGGATATAGTTGGTCGGTGGAAGGAATACGTTGAGGCCCTTCTCAATTCCACTGACATACCTTCCGTAGAGGAAGCCTGAGTCTGAGGAGTCTGAGGACACGTACGTGGACAGTTCTATCACCATGGCTGAGGTATTTGGGGTAGTTAAAATACTCCCCAATGGCAAGGCTCCGGGGGTGGACGAGTTTCGCCCTGAATTTCTCAAGGCTCAGGATGTTGGAGGACTGTCTTGGTTGACACGCCTCTTCAACATTGCATGGTAGTTGGGAACAGTACCTCTGGACTGGCAGACCGTGGTGGTGGTCCCCATTTTTTAAAAGGGTGACCGGATCACACTATAGGGGGATCACACTCCTCAGCCTCCCTGGGAAAGTCTACTCCAGGGTGCTGGAGAGAAGGGTACGACCGTTAGTCAAACCTCGGTTACAGAAGTTGCAATGTGGTTTTCGTCCCGGTTGCGGAACACTGGAGGCTCTACACCGGCTCTACACCCTTGCAAGGGTTCTGGAGGGTATGTGGGAGTTTGCCCAACCGGTCTACATGTGCTTTGTAGACCTGGAAAAGGCATTCGCCCGTGTCCCTCGTGGTGTCCTGTTGGGGGTGCTCCGGGAGTACGGGATTGGTGGTCCGCTACTACACTTCACGAGTGAGGTACGGTTGGAGCGAGCAGTCGACAGACGGATCGGTGCAGCGTCAGCAGTAATGCGATCACTGTACCGGACCGTCGTGGTGAAGAGAGAGCTGAGTCGTAAGGCAAAGCTCTCGGATACGAGATCACGGATACAAGCGGCGGAAATGAGTTTCTTTCGTAGGGTGGCTGGACTCACCCTAAGAGATAGCGTGAGGAGCTCGGCTATCCAGGAGGAGCTCAGAGTAGAGCCGCTGCTCCTTCACATCGAGAGGAGCCAGTTGAGGTGGCTCGGGCATCTAGTCCGGATGCCTCCCGGGCGCCTCCCTATTGAGGTGTTTCAGGCACGCCCAGTCGGGAGAAGGCCCCCGGGAAGACCTAGGACTCGCTGGAGGGACTATGTCTCACAGCTGGCCTGGGAACGCCTTGGTGTCCTCCCGGTGGAGCTGGAAGAGGTCGTCGGAGACCGGGAGGTCTTGACTTCCCTACTAGACTGCTGCCCCCGCGACCTGGACCCAGGTAAGCGGAAGAAAATGAAATGAATGGGTTCATTGCCTGGAAACTCCCCAGACCTTAATCCCTTTGGGATTTTGTGGTCAATCCTAAAAAAAGACGGGCTCACAAATTCTGTGAAACTCCAAGCATTGATGGGTTGCAATCAGCATATTGCAGAGTTCTTGAAAAAGGGGTCAGAGTCTCAATGTGATCTTAATGTCACTGTCAAAAGATTACTTTGACACGTATGAAAATAATAATTATACTTCCGTAAAATCTAACAAAAGATCTAAAAACACTGAAGCGGCAAACTTTGCTCGTGTCCCTGTCAAACCTTTTGGCCACAACTTATTCTGTGATGGATGTGGTGGCTCAGGTCGTAGAGTGGCCGTCTCCCAATTTGACTGTTTCTGGTTTGATCCTCAGATCTCAGTTCACCTTCAGCATTCACAATGCAAATCTTGACAGGTATGTGCTAGGAAGTCGTGCTTAAAGGAGAAGGGGCCCATTGAGGTGTTTATTTCACAAATGACCACAGCCTCGAAAGACAAACTCCATGCAAACAAAGCCTTGGAGCTTTGTTTGCATGGAGTTTGTAAAAACTTTGTGTTTACAAAATGGCTGATACCAAAGTAAGAAAAAAACGGTGTAGAATACTCAATTTTTGTTGTTTCAATGTCAAATTTGAAATTAGACTCAAGCTAAAGCTTGGTTTATGCTTGACGCATCCGCGAGGTCTGCACAGCACTGCACTTTTGTAACCACAACCCTCCGTGCGGCCCAAATTTTATAAATAAAGGTCACGGTGATCAACAGATTGCCAATAATTTATGGAGAGAAATTGCTGCCACGCTTGGAAGAGACCGTTAGGCAATAAAACAAAAACAAAAAGTCATCTAGCTGATTCTTGTTTAACGGGCAAATTATCTTATATTTTTTTTCCTTAGCAATATTAAAGTTCCTCCTCTTTATTTAACCTAAATGGTAAATGACGATTTCTACTTCTGCTATCGTGTTTTGTTGTACGCATGCCATAGACGCCCTGCACTGCCCCCTATCGTCTGGGCCAACAGTGGGGACATGACGCACTGACTACAAATATGGTCTCCGCTTGATTCTGTGTGGCACGTACATGCATCAACCCAAGTCTTTTCCGCTCCGTACCACCATAGTAGTTATTTTGAAGGCAAATGTTAAACACCAAAAAAATACCCTCCTTTTGAGTGTGCTCAGACTTTCACTGTATTCAGATCTTGCCCTGTTCAGCTACAGCCGATGTATGGGGCTATATAAATAAAGATGAATTAAGTTTATTGGTGTCAGTAGCATAAGGACAGATTCTGTCCTTGCGGGGTAGAAATTCAGCCTGTTACTCCTCAAGAGAGCCCGAGGCCATGCCTTTACTCCAAATGGTTCACTTCCACTTGGTTCATTTACTTTGGGTGTGACTTTTCTAGCCCCCCAAAAATTGCGGACTGTGAAGGGGTTAAATCAGGCCGCATTACGTGAAATGAAAGGATGCGACTAGAAGGCGTAAAATATTGAAATACTGAAACTACGACATTTAGTTTTGTTATTAACAAGTATCATCATTTCAGCTTCTCTCTTTACATTTTGCCATGTTTTTTGCATTTTTGCTGGGATTTCGGTGTTGAATTTTAACTTTACAATGTGCCACGGGCACCAAATGGCTCCTGGGCCACATTTTTGATGCCCTTAGGTTAAACCCACTCTTTCAGAGTGGTATTTGTTAACAATATTTCAGCTGTAGAACCGCCAAAGTTAGTGAGGCTTTTCATTGCTTTTTTGTTTTCTTTAGTTTTGTTTTTTGTCTGTTCAAACAGATGTTAAGGTTCTGTCATGATATGATCTGACCTGAAGTCAATAAAGAAGTAGTGCCAGATATTACACACACGCACACACACACACACAATTTCCTGCCGTCTCGTCTGGCAGTCGCATGGCCGCCTTTTTTTAATGAATGAAATGCAATTTTGTATCTAATGTGATGTCTTTGTCGAAGCCAGGCCGATCCTGTCGTCAATACGCACAAATCAAATATCACCTTTTCCTTTGATGTCACACACTGGACTCTGACACGCCCTTTTGGTTTCTTTTTTTTTTTTTTTCAAGATGGTAATCCCGTGTGGACTGTGTTAGAGTCACCGTCAGGGCAGCAGCTGAAGAATGGCAGCCTGACTCCTCTGCGCTTGGCTGATCCCTCGCCGGGCCTCAGGGAAAGGAGCCTGTCACATGGTGCGAAGGTGAGACGCCATTTTGTCTTATCACGCCGTTTCTTTCTTACCTCAACGCTTGTGCTTTGTCACAAGTTTGTGTGTGAGCACAAGATCCATGTTGGTTTATTTTCTATTGCTTGTTGCTAAAAATAAAATGAATGAATATTTTATTAGATATTTTGCTAGTTTGCTTTGTCACCTTTAACACAAAGCTAAGATGTTTTGTTCAGAAAGCTGGTGTGGAAAAAGTGTTTTCTCCCTTCTCTTTTTTAATTTTTTTGCGTGTTTGTCACACTTTGTCGGTGACAACACAACTGAAATGGCCCTGTGTGAAAAAGTGATTTTAGCCTAAATCTAATAATTGCTTGGGCCACCCTTAGCAACAACAGCAGCTTTTGCAATAACTTGCAATGAGTCTCTTACAGCGTTGTGGAGGAATTTTGGCCCTCTCGTCTTTGCAGAATTGTTGTAATTCAGCCACATTGGAGGTTTTTCTAGCATGAAGCGCCTTTTTAAGATCACGCCACAGCATCTCAATAGGATTCAGGTCAGGACTTTGACTAGACCACTCCACAGTATTTTGGTTTTCTTCAGCCCTTCAGAGGTGGACTTGCTGGTGTGTTTTGGATCATTGCGGACATTCGGGCTGTTGAGTAGCTCTTGATTAACATGACCTACTTTTGTGGATGTGCGTGTGGCTACACACCGGTGCGTGATTATTAAATGGCTGCGGCTTATTCACAAGCAGTGTGTGCATGCGGGCCAAACACAAGTTCTGTGTCTAGTGTGTTTCCTCCGTATGCCGGCTTCTATATCTCTACAGCATGGCAGCGCCAACACGGACATTCTCCTTAAGGGTTTTTTTGTAGATTGAGTTGTCATCAAAGGTGCAAAAAAAAGATAAATAATGAGCATGTAGAGCAGGGGTGTCTGAACCTTTTCCATTAAAGGCCACATAGAAAAATGAAGGGATGCAAGGGCCACATTTATATTTTGTAAAAATAACACGTGCTAGTGTTCAAAAAAATAGCAGTCCAATGTAATGGAAAGGATTAAACAGCACTTGTTCAACATGCATTTCTCTTTGAAAGCCTGAGGAAAATGGGTTGTTGATGACATTGTTCAGAAGAACAGCATACTTTGATTAAAAAGTTGATTGGAGAGGGGAAAACTAATGAAGAGGCAAAAAATGTTTTGGCCGTTGAGCTAAAATGATCTCCATGCCTTAAAATGGAGAGGAAAAACCAGAGACACTTGGCAGAAAATGGAAGACAACTATCAAAATGCATCAAAGAATATTCAGAATGGCAAAGGCTCAGCCAATGATCATCTCAAGGATGATCAAAGATAGTCTGGAGTTACCTGTAAGTACTGTGACAGTTAGAAGAGATGTCTTCTAACTGTGTGAAGCTAGTCTATTTTACAAGAACCCCCAGCAAAGTCCATCTGTTAAAAAAAAGGTATCTGCAGAAGAGGTTACTATTCACCAAATTACACATCAACTGTCCTAAAGGGAAATTAAAGAACATTTTGTGGACTGATGAGAGTAAAGTTGTTCTTTTTGGGTCCAAGGGACATTTTGTGAGACGACCCCTAAACTCTGAATTCAAGTTTGGTCTATTTATCGCATAGCAGGGTTCATGGATCAGTTTGAATATGTCTAAATACTTGAAGAGGTTGCATGTTGCCTTATGCTGAAGAGGACATGCCATTGAAATGGGTGTTTCAACAAGACAATGACCCACACACTGGTAAACCTGCAAAATCTTCATGTTTATAAAAATTAATTAAATGCCAATCCAGCCTAATCCAGCCTAATCCAATCCAATCGAGAACATCAAAAATGCTGTTTCTGTAGCAAAACCAAGAAATGTTAATGAATTGTGTTGTTAAAGACTCTTGGAGTGGAATAACAGTTGAAAGGTACCACAAGTTGGTTGACTCCATGCCACACAGATGTGAAGCAGTTATAAAAAACTGTAGTCATACAACTAAATAATAGTTTAGTAATTCACAGGATTGCCAAATCCTAGAAACAAAAAAGTTTGTGCAAAATAGTTTTGAGTTTGTAAAGTACATGGCAGACACTGCTATTTTTTACTGCGGTGTGACATTGGACTGCTATTATTTTGAACCCTACTGTATATATATTTCAAGTGAAACTCCATCTCAGTTTTGTGCTATAGGTGAAAAAGCCTATTATTAATTAGAAGTACAGTATATATATATACATATATATATATATATATCAGATATTGGCCGATATATGTTGGATATCTGCTTTTTTTCCTGCTTTTTTCAGCCGCCAATATCAGCATCGGCCTCAAATTCCATATTGGCCGGCCTCTAAAACTTTCCAAATATTCCAACAATACCAAGTTTATTTAGTTTTATTTGTTTCTTACAAATCCAACTTTTAAAAAAACCAACATATTATTTCTTCAATAGTTGGTCTCTATTTTTCCTAAAAATATGAGTATTCTTGTAAAATTGTGATTTTTCTTGTTAAAATCCAACTTTTCTTCCCTAATATTTTGACTTTCTTCTTGTAAAAGCACAGCTGTTTTCTTTTATAACTGTTCTCGCTCTCTGAATTTTCTTCTCTGAATTATGGTTTGATTCCCATAATATTTTAACCTTTTTCTCGTAACATTAGAGCTTTTTCTGCAACCTGACTTTCTAAAAATTACAACTGTATTTGTTGTTTTTTTCTCATAATGTTACAACTTTAAAAATAACTTTTTTGTTAACATTCCAGCTTCATGACGTTATTTTTCCTCATAATATTATGACGTTATTCCTGTAAAAATATGACATCTCGCTAGATTACAACTTTTTCTCTTAATATTTTGATTTTATTCTTGTAAAATGACTGCTGATTTTGCCATTTTTGCTGTTGTAATAGGCTTTTTTGTAAAATTACATTTTTAGAATGTACCAATGAGAAAACAGCTATGGTCCGTAGATGGCCCCTGGGCCGCACTTTGCCAACCCCTGACCCAGTGTCAGTAAGAGAATAAACGAAAACGTGTGTTGGGGTAGGTCGTGTGAATGGATGTGGAGGACAGAGCAGGCGGGGTGATTGGAGATGATGATGTAACAAGGGAGCAGGAGTGTGGAGAGGAAGAAAAGGAGGGGCACATGAAGGAAACAATAACGAGGAAAAAATGACGTGTTCAAGCACAGGAAGAGTAAAACAAGATGGATGAATGAAAGAGAATTGGAGTTTAAAGAGATTTAGGGAGCGGATTAGATGAAATATGAACAGTACTTCCTATGTTAACATAACATTTGTTACCAGTGTAAAATACTACGTATCACGTACTACATATAACATCTTTGAATGGATTTTTGTTCATTTAGCTATTTTTATGCTTGAAAATGCTAAATTTAGGCAAAATACAGACCTTTTTACGTGAATTTAAATAATATAAATAAACATAACAATTAAATACATTAATTAAATTAATTTAGGGGAAAAAATAAGTATTCACAATCTTTGATTAATAATAGGCTGTATTCAACCACAAAATTCTTTATGTATTATTATTTATTCATTAATATTTTTGGTAGGGATATTCAAATGAGTGATAAGCATGTATTCTTTCTTCCTTATTCCCTGCGGCTTGTGTTCCTGTAAATGTCCTGTCTTCTGGGTTGATCTGACTGTACAATCTTTGGCTGCCACTACATGTCTATCATCACAGCGGCACCACCGATTGGTCTTGGTGTCAGCCGGTATCTTCCAGAAGTATGCCCGATGTTCTACAGAAGTTGGTTTCTGGAAAGTAACAGAATGGTTTTGTACCAAATTACAGTTCTGAAACAATACTTAAGTCTGTCCCGTTTTATGTCAACAACCCGTCTGTGTCGACTAAATCCTTAAGTCCCCATCCACCGTGCATTGGGAACCACAGTTATACGAATGCTATATTATTGCAGCCGTAGGCGACAGTAGTTCCTAAAATTCTATCCAATCAGAATCATCCTCTCATACCGTCCGCAAAACATAAAACATGGTGCCAGGCTTGTTCGTGTGGACTGACAAGGAGGCAGAATTGCTTCTAAATGTTGTTTAAGAATGCAAAGTCAACCACACATAAGAATATATTGTCAGTTCTGAGGGCATCCATGTTGTTTCTGATGTAAATACAGGTCGCATTTGTGTGTCATAGCATAATTTGTCAGCATTATTTGTGTCCATACCCAAACGTATAACTAGATTTTTCTCCATATGTACACTTTGGCAAGAGGTTTTAGTGCCATATATCTTTAGGCCAAATCGTGGAAAAATATCTTGTGGAAAGAGCATAAGTCTCTGTGAAGAATGCACAGTAGTTGTTTTAGATTTGGGACAGTATAGTCAGATTATGGCCAGGGAATCCTTTAATCATCTTTAGTATGTGTGTGACTCCCTGTCTCCTTTCGTCAGAGCACTGTCAGTTTGGCTATTCATGTGATGAGGTGTTGCAAGATCAGGGCGTGAACCTTTGAGTGTTGGGCTCTGTGCTGCTGCAAAATAAACCGCAATGCGATGTGTAATTGCATGTAATTGCATCAGTTCATGTAAACAAACTTGTGGGTACACAAATGGAGGAAAATGATCCCAAATCACAAGTAAATGTGAAAGCAATGCCTGGTTTTGGCCAATTTGGAAAAAATCACAAGTTTGCCGTCCGTGCAGGATGCAGGTCTACCTAAACGAATTATCCGGCGTCTCCCAGGTGCAGTCAATCAGGGTAAATAATGAAGGAATCAATCAGGAGCAGGTGCACCCGGTAGTCCCGCCTCCAGCTGGAGAGAGACTCTGAAAAACAAAAACACAGCCAGGAGAAGGCAGGGCAGAACAAAGGGTGACAAAAACATAAGGTGAAACATGACAGTACACCCCTCCTTTACGGTTGCCACCTGGCGGCCTGCCTGGCTTCTCAGGGTAGCGATTATAAAAATCCGACAAGAGGGTGGGATCAAGGATTAGGGACTGAAAGACCCAGGAACGGTCCTCGGGACCATACCCCTCCTAGTCGGCGAGGAACTGGTAACCCCTGCCCCTTCTCCTCACGTCTAAAATAGCCTTGACTGTAAATGCAGGGTGACGATCGACCAGCCTGGGAGCAGGAGGAGGCACCTCCTGAGGGAGCAGGAGGCAACTGGCTTGAGGAGGGTCACATGGAAAACAGGATGATTCCTTAGCGATTCCATTGGTCAAATCTGGAGAGAATAGGGATTAATAATAGGGTCCACCGTATAAGGGCCAATAAATTTGGGCTGAAGTTTCTTAGAAGCAGTGGAGGAAGGTCACGGCAGGACAGCCATACCTCTTGACCAGGCTCGTAGCTGGGAGCAGCTGAGCGATGACGGTTTGCCAGTCACTGATTCCGTTCCGATGTGCATGAAAGAGAAGCCAGCGTATTGTGCCACGCCAGCGGGCACGCCGCAGATGGGCAAACACGGAGGGCAGGACGGATTCCAACTCCAGCGAGGGAAAAAACGGTGGTTGGTATCCATAAGCAGCATGGAATGGTGAGATGCCTGTGGCGGAGCTGATGAAAGTATGTGGGAATACTCAATCCAAGGCAAGTTTACATGAAGCAGGTTGTTGGTGGCAGACACATCGGATAGCGGCCTCCAGGTTTTGGTCGGTCCGCTCAGACTGGCCATTGGATTGTGGGTGGTATCCTGATGACAAGCTGGGGGAGGCCCCCATAGCCTTACAAAAAGCTTACCAAACCGCCGAGGAGAACTGCGGCACCCATGTCCGAGACCACATCCAATGGAATTCCATGCAACCGGAAGACGTGGAGAACTAGCACGTCCGCTGTCTCAATAACTGAGGGAAGCTTGGGGTGAGCAATGAAATAGGCCATCTTTGAGAAACGGTCCAACATGGTGAGGATGATCGTGTGGCCGGTCGAGGGAGGTAGTCCAGAAACAAAGTCCAACGGCACATGAAAGGGGAAGAAGTCGCAGGAGTTTCTGAGCAGGCGGTCACAAACTTCTTGACGTCTGCTTGCAATGATGGCCACCAGAAGCGCTGCGACAGGATAAAAATGGTGCGTGAGATACCTGGGTGACAAGCAATCTTTGAGCCATGCGCCCAGAAGAGGACCTCGGAGCAAATGCTTGGGACAACAAACAATTGGCCTCATGGACAGTCCTTGGGCATAGGACTGTCCTTGAGAGCGTCTTCCACCTGCTTCTCTACATCCCACTGGAGTGCTCCTAAGATGCGTGTCTGGGGTCTCTTGATGGTTTCGTGGCGGGTGTCCTCCAAAAGTGGGGGGAACAGCCTGGAGAGGGCGTCCGGCTTGCTGTTTTGGGAGCCTGGGCGAAAGGAAAAATTAAACCTGGTGAGGAGTTTGCCCACGGTGCCTGTCTTGGGTTTAGTCTTTGAGCGATGCGAAGGTAGGCCTGGTTCTTATGGTCAGTGAGAACAATGAAGGGGAGTTCCGAGCCCTCCAGCCAGTGCCTCCATTCCTGCAGCGCCAGGAGGACAGACATTTTCCCCTATGCCAATATCATAATTACGTTCAGCAGAGGTCAGGCGAAGGGAGAAGAAGGCACAGGGGTGCAGCTTCTGGCTGGAGTTGAAATGCTGAGAGAGGACGGCCCCATACCGGTGTCAGAGGCATCCACCTCGACAAAGAATTGAGAGGAGGGGTCAGGGTGTATGAGAACAGGGGCACTAGTAAACTAAGACTTAAGTTTAGAGAAAGCAGTGTCGGCCTCTGGGGTCCACAAAAATGGCACTTTAACAGATGTGAGCCTTGTCAGAGGTTCCGCGACCGAATAAATCGAAGGTAGAAATTAGCAAAGCCTAGGAACCTCTGGAGGAGCTTCCTTGAGGTAGGAATGGGCCACTCAGACACTGCCTGAATTTTTGCAGGATCGGCTCAAAGTTGCCCCTCTTCCACGATGAACCCCAAGAAGTGAACAGAAGTGGTGTGAAAAGCGCATTTCTCTGCTTTGACAGAGTGGTTTCTAGTAGCTTCTGGTCTAGCGGACTTGCTGGACATGCTCCTAGACAACACAAAACGACTGAGCATATCTCAAAGGATGTCGTTACAAAGCCTTGGAAAAAGGCAGGGGCATTAGTAAGCCCGCACGGCATATCTAAATATTCAAAATCCCCTGGGTGGGGTATTAAAACCAATCTTCCACTCATCTCCTTCACGAATCCGGACAAGGTGGTACGTAGGTCAAGAAAAACATTTGGCAGAGTGGAGCAAATTAAAGGCAGAATCAATTAGTGGCAGAGGGTACTTGTTCTTAACAACAATGTCATTAAGGGCAAGGGCGCAATGACTGTTTTTTTTGTCAACGAAGAAAAAACAGCCGCTCAAGGAGAAGAAGAAGGACAGATAAGGGAGGAGGAAACGTACTCCTCTAGCGCCTCTCTCTCCGGTCGAGAGACATTGTAAAGGCACGAGGATGGTAGCGCCGCGCCAATACAACAGTCGTACAGTCATAAGGACGGTGTGGAGGAAGAGAGCGAGTTCTATCTTTCCTAAAAACCTCAGGTAGATCGTGGTACACGAAGGGAACTAAAGAGAGGTCATTCATTTTGGGAGTGGTGGGGGAACAGCGGAGACACGCTCATCTTAACAGGGAGTGTGGCAAAAAAACGCTCCCGTTGACAATAATAGACTTAGCCCTATCAACATGAGGGTTATGTTTGTGAAGCCAGGTAAGCCCTAAAGGCAATGGGAGCTGAACGCAAAGGAATAACAACACATTTCATGAACTCGTGATGATTTCCTGATAAGCGGAGAGAGAGGACGTGAGTCTGATAAATCACTATGACATTGACTGTAAAGGGAGCGAACAACCTTGGCTGCAGGATTAACTACAGGAATGCGGCGTGAGGCTTGGGAGCGGTGGCTGTCAGGGCGGAAGGGGCAGCGGGAGATGAGGTGGTTAGCCCGGCCACAGTAGAGGCAGAGATGCAGGCGCTGCCGTCGACTCCGCTCGGCTGGTGTGAAGCGACTTCTTCCTAATTGCATGGGCACGGGAAGTGGACGACTGGGGAGAAGATGATTGCCGTGGCTGTTCAGGTTGTAGAAAGTGAAATGCCCGGGACGTTGGCTCCTGACGCTTGTCAATCAGCACAGCGAAGGAGATGAGATTATCAAGAGAGTCGGGGGTCATTAATGGAATCGTTTGATCCTTGATGTGATCCGAGTCCAAGGAAGAAGGTATCCACCAGTGCCGAAGGGTTTCACTCACTCTCCGCAGACAGAGCACGGAACTCAATGGTGTTATCGGTGATGCTGCACTCCCCCTGTCGCAGCCTAAGGAGTGACGGCGAAGGCGGAAGAGGACGAGCAGATGGTCGCACCACGGCTCCACTCCGCTGTGGCCCAGGCTCCGGCTCTTCCCAGTCAGGTGTGGAATGATGAACGCCACACGTGCTCGTTCCAAGCGAAACGCCGACACCCGGAGCTCGGAGTGTAATTTGCACTGGGTTAGGAACACTCGGACATCTCCAGTGACTCCTGAGAACTGTTCCGGCCTCGATAGACCAGACAGCCTAAAACCAGATCTGAGTGCAAATGGAAGAAGGACAAACTGCAGGTGTCTTTTCAAATGCTGAGTAAAAAGAAAATATTTTTCTGACATTATCATGGCTAACTGTCACAAACCTCGTATATCATTTAAAACTATTGACTCTGCTCCGAATGCCCCACAGCCTGTACGCATGGTGGCATCCCCTGCTGTCTAAAAACTTTCTTCACTTTTTCCTTAGTAAGATGTCTTCCACTAGGGCTCTAATCTCATCCGCTGCCTATGAACGCTCCATCTCTGTCACCTCTCACCTGTCAGTTTCTGCCTGTGACACTGTCTTCTCTACAGGAGATTGTTGGCCATATGAAGCCTTCAGCTCCACAGGATGCTGTTTCTGCTCAGCTTTTTAAAGATGTTTTCGTTACTGTAGGACCATATGTTACTGCAGTTATTAATAGTAGTCTGTGCTCATTTGTGGTCCCCTTGAATTTTAAACATACAGTGGTGCAACCACTGCTTAAAAAACCAGGACTAGATCCTGCTGTTCTTGCCAATTTCAGGCCCATATCAAAATTGGCTTTTCTGTCAACAATGATTGAGAAGGTAGTTTACAGTTTACAGAATGGCCTTTCAGGAAGAGGAGGGGAAACGCAGCAAAGGGATGATGAGAAGCAGTAGGCTGAAACGTCACTGGGACTTACCCTGAGACTCTCCGCCTCCTTGTTTTGGGTGGGTGGTGAGCAGAGAAGCTGCTCACTACCACAGACGACATGAAGATGTGAGGTTGTGGGAGCTTTTTATTCTTTCTTTTTTCGGGTTGTCTAGCTCTCTTTGGAAATGAAATCCACTTGTATGCAGGTCAAGCCTTCAGCTGCACAGCAAGGCAATGTGAGTGCTTACAACATTGTTTTAGTGTGTGTGATGCTTTCTATGTTGTTTTATATGTTGGGTAGATGGTTTAGTTCCTGCCTAGATGGGGTAACTCTTGATGCATTAAGCTTGTTTATCAGTACCTTTCATCTAACAGGAAGTTCGGCATCAACACTGAGGCTTGTTGTCGACATTACAATCTTTTGCTGGCTACAAAAGATACAAAAGCTTTGGATACAACTAAGGTTTCTCAACTTTTTAATCAAAGTTAGGGTCGCAAGGAATGTACGGGGGTGGTTAATGTTGTTTATTTGTTATAAATTAATTTGTGCTATCTTAGCAGGATGTGCCATTCTTTAATAGCTACATCAAGCCTTCACTCTTTTCTTCACACTTTTCAAAAATGAATTAATGATGATGCATATTTAGGCATAAACATGGCTAATGAATGAATATACAAACAA
Organism: Oostethus manadensis; assembly: GCA_024372805.1. Lineage (NCBI taxonomy): Eukaryota > Metazoa > Chordata > Actinopteri > Syngnathiformes > Syngnathidae > Oostethus > Oostethus manadensis. Next base: position 130,918 of record QODF01000197.1, on the reverse strand, counting down.
AAGGCATTCAGAGGATGTCATACTGTATGCAGTGTAATATGGTTGTTGCGTGTGCCTTTAGGAGGCGGGCTCTAGGAAGTGACATGTGTGACATTAGCAAGCTAGAGTTGACTGCAGAGTGGTAGTTACCCAAATTCTTTTTTTTTTTCATTCCTTTTTTTTTCCTTTACATTTTTTAGAAATTTGTTGCTTACATTTTACACCTTTTTTTCCCACCATAGAGTGTGTGCTTCAGTGGGTTAGTGATATATAATATGCCCGTTAACGAAATGCAAAAATCAATACATTTATTGATACAATACTGTACATCAATGAACAACTTTGCCCAGTGATTGAGAAATTGCATAAACTGTAATTCCTGTGTTTGTGATTAAGGAAGATGTAGTCACTCATGCAATTTCAACTGCATATGTAAGATATTTTTTTGACACACTTATTTTGTTTACACTGTTAGACAACATTGGGAAAACGGCGCTTTTAATTTGAAGGTGGATGTGTGTCAATTTGTCAATTGACGAATGTCTGTTGAATGTCTAAGACGAGCTGGGTGCAAGAAAAAACATGATTCTCGCCTTTTTTCACTCAGAACAAGCACGATCCCATCAGGCATTGCAAAACACTCAAAAGCAGTAAAACATTAAAGCAGTAAAACACAATGCGGTGAAAATATACATCATCCAGAGTTGCACATACACTCAGCCGCACTAGCATGCTAATCTAACATAACACCACTAGCTTCCATTCACGCTCCGTCAAAAGAGGTTCCGCCAACTTTCTGCCAACTAATTTCAAAATGTTTAGTTGATATTAGATGAGTCTTATCCATCCATCCATCCATTTTTTATACCGCTGGGTATGCAGGTATGCATACCCAGCATAAGCGGGAAGGAGGACGAGCGCGAGGCTAAAGACACTGGCGGACATGCCGCAGGCGATGGGAAATATGGTTAGCAAAAAAGCAAAAAAGTTACATTCTGAAAGCATCCTCATGAAAGAACTATTGTACAGAAAAGAACAAAAAGCCTGAGTTGATGGAGAAAAGTAGGGTGACTTTGGGCGGGAGGCGGGGTACACCCTGGACTGGTCGCCAGTCAATCACAGGGCAGACAAACAACCATTCACACTCACATTCATTTTAATGGGCAATTTAGAGTCGCCAATTAACGTAACCTGCATGTTTTCGGAATGTGGGAGGAAACCGGAGTACCCGGAGAAAACCCGCGCACGCACGGGGAGAACATGCAAACTTTTAAGACATTTATTTATAAGACATAACACTATAGGGACTATAGGGATGTTATTTTATGTCTAGATGTCTCTAATAATGCTTAAAAAACATATTTAGGTCATAAACAGGTTTTTTATGTTCGTCCCAAAGAAAGTAGTACAATTAATTAATACAAATAATTCTGTTCCAAATTTTCAATTTTTAAAACCTTTTATTATTGTCATTAACTGTTGTTTGTGGTTTTGTATGTTACTATGGAACCTTAGTTAATGAACGCCCTGGTTGGCATCTTTTTTGGTTATTTTTGAAAATTGATGCCAGCATATTGTCTTGGTTAATATGGCTAATATGGCACACGTCATGTGTTAATTAGTACACTGCGTGATTCCAACTGTGTTCTTAATGGGGTTTTTTAATCACAAAAGGACCTTGTTAGCTCCCTATGGGCTTGCTAAGACATGAAGACAGGAAGTCAACTCCGTCACGTATCTAGTCTCACAAGTGCTAACAGAAAACCCGTTTTTATAATATTGCAGTTGTAGTTTTACACTGGAAAAACAATTTGAAATTCATATAAATGATAGATGAAAAGGATAAATGAATATTTAAGGTTACTTTTACCTTGTTGGAAGACTTGGTTGTTGACAAAGACGCCATCTTTGTGTTTTGCCGTGAGTTGTTTGTTGTATTAGGTAGTGTTTTTCACCTTCCGTATCCAAATGCTGGCACTTTTATTCCACTGTAGCTTATTTGGCAGCCACTACTGGAGAACTGCAGCTAAATAAGCTTATGGAAATATTAGAAACACTTTAATTCAGTTGAAACTACTGTACAACCTCAATGAACATTCTGTATCTTATTATGGGATTTTGCACAAATATTAGCGGTATAGAAAATGAACGAATGTGTAACAATAGATTCAGGACATTATTGAGCACGTTAATACGAGCAATAATCATTTTGCCCTGTAAAGTTCCGTACTGACAACACTTCATTCGTGTGTCGTCAGTGAAGGGCTCCAGCAAAAGTGCACTAACCTCCTTAACAGCAATTTCCTGTGGCAGTCAAGAGCCCTTTCGATTAACTGAAACCACTGGCTTCATAACAGACTTCTACCCCCTTCCTCCTCGCGTCTATAAATAAAACTCCCAAGCAGCTCATGGGAATCCTGCACACGTGTGCCTGTGTCTTTCGTACCGACGTGAATGACGTGCCACGCGGGCACGGAATGAAATATTCAGGTAACGTGCAGGCGATCTTGGCCTGGTCATTTTTCCTCTACACGTTTCCGCCTCCCTGCACGTACACGCTGGTAAGCAGCAAGGGAAATTCAGATTGCAGTTTTTTTTGTCTTTATTTCCAGCAGCGTTGTCGTTAAACTAAGATCTCCTATGGCACAAAGCGAGCAGTGGAGGATAAGCAGCAGTGAGGTAAAATCGGGAGCAGAGAGTTTTTGTGGCCCACAGGCGAGAGAGCACTTTGTGAATTATACATTAGCCTCTTCTTTTTCTTCGTTTCTCTGCCAAGCTACTGCAGGACATATCAAAGGCAGCTGCACTGTAACCATCTTGAGATGAACGCTGCTGGGAAACCAAACAAAGCACACGTCTTCATTCTGCTATGACCAGTCATGTCTGTCAAGGCTGAAGGAAAGCAAGAGGGTACTCAAAGAAACATATTTTATTTCTACTATGAGATGCTGAAAGTGGTTTGTGGATGAATAAGCTGTAGTGAAAGGTGCTCTGGGTTTGTTACTGACTGGCTATGTCTTCTCTTGTTTCAAAAACACTACATGCCCATTGGGTATACTGCTATCAAACAGCCATATTTTAACAACAAAACTTAATTCTCCTACGGTGCAACCCGTTTATGTCAACACTAGCCCTGGACAACATATCGACTTTTAATGATTATCACATTTTTTCGGCATATAAGGCGCACTTTTTTCATAGTTTTTCTGGTAAGCCGGGTATTTGCGACACCTAGTGGCCATAATAATTCATAGCCTAGAGCTTGTGACTAGGGCTGCAGCTATTGAATAATTTTGTAATAGAGTATTGTACTGAATTTTTTTTCAATGAATTGAGTAATCGCAATTATAAATACACAAGAAAAAATGTAATATTTCACTAAATAATGAACAGCCAATTGGTTTTATTTTTGTTTTAGAAAATTACCCGTTTTATTTGTTAAATTGACATTGTGCATCGGAAGAAAGTGTATTTTCTTGGGTCTGATGGAGTACATGGTAGTGCTTCGCAGATGAATTTATCCATCCCACATAACGTAACTATTTACATTTTGGCAGCATACCAAAATGCAAGCAGCAATGCTGCAAACAATATGAGATTGTTATAGTACAACGGTCAAGTGACCTAGAAGCTATACCCCTTTTGACCACTGGGGGTAGCTAGATTTTTATAAAGAATATTCATACAAAAGTCCTTTAGGGAGAAGCATAGATAAACTAATTGGTTAAAACACAACAATTAAGGAACATAGAACAGTCTTAACAGTCTACCATGCTTAGGCTACATCTATTGCTTTGAGTTGGTAACCATACAACACAAGTAGTAGTGACTCATGTAAAAGTACATGTGCATTTATAGACAACACGCGCACACACACCACCGCACTACATGACATTAGGGACTTAGCAGAAAACTATCCCTATGCTACAGCACTTATTAAGAATATAATCAGTATTAACCAGAAACATGAGCATTTAGAAACTCTTATAATCGTTTTGGATCATTGTGTAACATCGGGGATTACAAAAGATTGTATATGTGAAATGTGTGAATTATACAAATATGATTGGTTTGAATAGGGAAGAGTATATTAAAGTAAAATGGAGCTAGAGTGAGCCCCTACACCAGGTAGTAAAGGGGTAACAGAGTCTCAGCAGTGTCAGCCCAAATGGCTACTGTGAGCATGACTTGCAGAAGCGGCATATACCGAAGTAACCACAGTCCTGCGCAGTGCAGGGACTGGTTCTGGAAGTCCAAATAAGAACTTTTGGGAAAGAGTCGTCCGATGGCAGGATGTCTTTCTGAGTTATACACGGTCTGCCTAGAAGGGGTTAAATTAACAAAAGCCCTGGATAGGTTGGGAAAAAGTCACGGGAAAAAGTTCTTCTAAGGGGAATTCCACCAAGGGGAGTAGTTAGGAAAATTCCACAAAGGGGACGATCTGGGGGCGGTGACCTCCGGTAGGAGCAAGAAAGACATTCCCACGAAAGAGATGGTGTAAAAGGAGGCTGCTTTCGATCGACAAGGCTTTTTGTCTCTCGTGGAGCTGTGTGCTACTCGCTGAGCATTAAGCCTGGTTGGTTCTTCCTGCTGGCTTTGTCCGCGGGGTCCCTCTTTTGGGCTCCTTGGAGACATTAGGATTTCCAAAGACACTCTGGCTGCTGATATATAAGATTGGAACCCGCTGGTCCTCGTCTGTTCCAGCGGTCTCGAGGAGATTCGGACCGTCAGATGAGCTGGCACTATAGAATGGAAATACCAAGCCGTGGAGCTACCCCAAGAAGAGCTGAGCCCGGAGGGATATAGAACCAACTACAGCAGCCAACCTATTTCTTGCCACTTTCGGGAGCAACTTAGATCCATGAGCTCCCCCAGGGGAAGCCGTCGACCTGATCACTCGCCGTCCCTTTCCCCCTGGATTAGGAATAACCCCCATCAGAGAACGTATTCTTTCTGGATTTACCATTTTGTTACCTGGCATCGCCATCTGGGTGGGATTGAAGTACTGGGTATCCAGATAGGGCTTATTCCCGACCTAGAGGTGTGTAGGTGAAGCTCAAGGTATTTGGTTCTTTAAGGGTACTATCCTTATAGTTTGTCTGCTTGCATGCGCTTGCTAATCTGTCCAAAATAAAATCTGTCATCTATTGCAACGATTCAAGAGTTGTCGTTCCGTATTTTCTGTGATACAAAAGCGTAGGCGTTGTGATACAGAATAAATTCCTCTGAGGTTGTTCCGGTAAAGAGGTCCATCTTTGCTAGCAGATAGGTAAAATATCCCAGGTCGTTTCCAAGAGCAACAAACCATTTTCGAGGGGGAGCAGTCGTAAAAGGCAGAGGGTCCGGTGTCGCCTGCGGCCAAAATAAGTGAATCGGTTACTCTGGTTGTGCACGATCCGGGTGCAGTGGGGCCGCCTTTGCCTAAACTAAGGCTGTGAAAACCTGGGTGAGTTCCCCTTGCCCCTAGCTAAGAAGGTCTCCATCCCTCAACGGGGGAGTCAGGTTAGGGAGGTGCGCCTGCCTCGTCTTGCACGAGGACGGGGGTAAGGGTCTAGCACCACCTAGGTAACAAGGGTTTTAGACACAGCATAGGTGTAAACAGGATCTTAGTTTAGGTGTCTGAAAAACAGTGACAGCTACTAAATAGTGAGATAAAATGTTTTTATTTTGCATTTGAACTCACAGCACTATGTGTTTGCAGATTTAATAAATCTTGTATGAAGTCAGGTCACTTCCTAATAAACTGCCACACGTAAGAAAGTGGTCACAATTAAGAGAAAGCTGTCCATCCACGCGGCTAACGTTACGTTAGTAAAGTAAATTAACATTCATCTCACTTATTAGCGATACGTTCATTTGAATTTACCTCTCTGAACTTCCGCTCATTTGCGAGGAGACGATGCAACATAAAATGCATCGTTGTGGTGTAAGTGGCGCGTTACAATGGATGCGCGTCAGGCATATTTCTGTCTTTTTTTTACATTTTGTTTTCTTACTCCTCTGCCTTCTTGTTCGTCCTGCCGCCTCTGAAATTTAGTTGCGCCTTCAAACTGTTTCTGTTCCCTGCGTGGGTAACGTACGCGATTAATCAAAGCAGAAAAAAAATCCACAATTATTTTTTGTAATCGAGGTACTCTAATTATTTGAGTAAGTGTTTATGATGTAGGCTTGGGCAAAAAAATGAGCTTTCAGTTGGTAAAAAGGACTTATGATGCATACTGTATGGCGTTTACGCTCCATTCACAGACAGTCCCAATGAATTAAAAACACTGCTCATGACTCCAAGGACAACACGTGCAAATCTGTTTTGCGGTGGTTAACAATCTAAAAAGAAATTGAAACGGGTGTATGTCAGGTGATAGATGGGAGAGTGTCTGGTGTGTTAAACTTTCCATGATGGTACTGTCACTGAAGCGCCAACTGAATTTTGTTTTATCTGGACAGCACCACGCAGGGCTGGCAGACATCACCCCCAGTGAGGACGTGACAGACACGGAGGACAACGAGGAGGAGGACCTGGGGGTCCTGGATGACCAGAGGAGCGTCATTCTCCACTTGCTCTCCCAGCTCAAACTGGGAATGGATCTCACACGGGTGAGGCTACGACGGATTGACCTTTTGAATGTCCTTAAAGAAAAGTCCGTTTTTCTCTCTTTTGGTTTTAATTTAGTCATTTTTCTTTTGGGTTTCCTAGGTGGTGCTACCTACTTTTATTCTGGAAAAGCGCTCACTGCTGGAGATGTTCGCCAATTTCATGGCCCATCCGGAATTGTTCTTGTCAGTCACAGCTGGAAGTACAGCGGAGGAGCGCATAGTCCGCTTTGTGGAGTACTACTTGACCTCCTTCCATGAAGGGCGGAAGGGGGCTGTTGCCAAGAAGCCCTATAACCCCGTGCTGGGGGAGACCTTCCACTGCTCCTGGGAAGTCCCTCGCGACAAAATCAAAGCAAATGAGGGGTCAACCCCGGAGCTGGGCAGGGGGCCCAACAAAGAGGCCAGGGATACACCAGGAGGGGGATACAGAGTCCGCTTTGTGGCCGAGCAGGTGTCCCATCATCCACCAGTTTCAGCTTTTTACTGCGAGTGTAGGGAGAGGAGGGTGTGTGTCAACGCACATGTGTGGACCAAGAGCAAGTTTATGGGCATGTCTATAGGAGTGTCCATGGTTGGAGAAGGTGAGTCATTCCTGACCAGTACTTCCCACTTGGCATGAAATGTAACCTTTGCTTCACTGAAACCCACACTCTTGTAGCCCGCAGCTCGTATTTATCAAAGTTACTGAGCTACTGAGCGAGGGCTTGGGTTTGGAAACAATAAAATATAGTAAATCGGTTCTGGACCGACCAGCAAATGGCAAAAATCCATGAACAGTTATTTTGACACAAGACTTGCTTCCCCATTTCTCCAAACCATGCTGCTATTGTTCACTTGCAACACTAAATATGCCTCATACACGTTTTAAACACATTTAAACTCCATAATGCATAAAGGACAAATTTCCTTTTTTGGGGAAAAAATTATTTTTTAAAAACTGCACATTTCTCAGGCGACTATCGAAGTGGGATGCTACATATTGCAGCTGCCACCACGGCTGCTTTGTTTTTATTTCACAGTTAGGACAAGTTAATGCTAGGTGTTAAGTGTTCATTTCTACGACGCCCTATTAGGGCCCCCCCCAAAAAAAAGTAAGATTTCGATTTTGGCAATTTTACGAGAAAAACAGTCATAATAATCATAATAATCATAATAATAATAGTCATAATATTACTTCTGACCCTTGTCATACAAGTCCCGTTTTTATAGCTCGGGCAATGCCTTTTAAATGGAGCATTCAAATCATCTGATTTCAAAAATTAAGTTGTACATTTATGACAATACATTGTATGCTTAGGAGAAAAAGATAGTCATATTATGAGAGTAAAGTCGTGACTTCCCGAGAATAAAATCCGTAACTTCAGTCTATTGGCATTGCCTGAGACCCCTAAAATGGGGAGCAGTATGTGGAGGGGTCCGGGTATTAGAGAGTACCGGTTACATGATGCTAACCTGTTTGTGCCCAACTACTCTGTTTTGCTGTCCGGTTATGAATTAAAGCTTGTCTGAATCAAGAGGAATGTTTCCCTCCTTGCTGAAAAACGATGCTATATTTTCCGTCTGACACATACATGACACATGCCATTGTGTAATACACACTTACAAATTTTATTCTAGCAAAATTACAACTTTAAATCTTGTTATATTACAACTTTTTTTCTCTCATAAAATTATGACTTTTTTACTTGTAAAATTACTACTTTTTTTCTCATAAAATTCCAACTTTTTTCTTGTAAAATTACGACTTCAAATCTCTTAATATTAAATTTTTTTCTCATAATTTTAGGAGATTTAAAGTCATAATTTCACGTGTCATTGCATGGTTCTTCAGGAGGGAGGGAAACTTCCCTCTGTCCTCAGACAAGCTCTTATTAATACCAAGACAGCAAAACAGAGTAGTTGGGCGCAAACAGGCTAGCATGAGTTAGCATCACCCCCTCCACATATGGCTCCCCGTTGCGGTCTCAGGCAGTCCCTGTAAACCAGGGATGCCTGAACACCAAGGGCCACATACTGAAAAATGAAAGACTGCAGGCCCACTTTGATATCTTGTAAAAGTATATATTTTGTGAAAATACTTAAAGACAAAAATGGATCTCATCTTTGTGATGTAGGTGAAAAAGTGTATTATTAGCATGAACCTTGGTATTGCTCCTTTTTTCCATTTTTGCTGTTGGGATTTTTTTTTTTTTACTTTTCCATAATAATTTAACATTCTTCTTAAATAATTTTGTAAATTTGCTTTTTGAAATATTATGACTTTATTCCCATAATATTCTGTATACTTAATTTGCAGAAGTTACAACTTTTTTTTGTTTTGTCTGTTTCTCATATTACAAATTTAAAATGTTACATATTTTTTCTCTCTCTCGAGTGGGTAGCACTTTGGCCTCACAGTCAGGAGGTTCAGGGTTCGAATCTCCGTCGGGCATCGTTTGCATGTTCTCCCCGTGCGTGTGTGGGTTTTCTCTGGGTACTCCGGTTTCCTCCCACATTCCAAAGACATGCATGTTATAACCTAACATGCATGTTAGAAACTTGGAGAAAATTGGTGACTCTAAATTGTCCATGAGTGTGAATGTTTGTCTTTATGTGCCCTGCGATTGACTGGCGACCAGTCCAGGGTGTACCCCGCCTCTCGCCCAAAGCCAGCTGGGATAGGCTCCAGCATCCCCGCGACCCTAATGAGAATAAGCGGCATAGAAAATGAATGAATGAATATTTTCTCTATGTGATCTCCATCTTTTTGCTACTAAAATGATATTTTTTTTGCTCATACTATTAGAAGTTGATTTTCGTAAAATTACAACAATTTTTCTTTTCATTGCCTCATTCTTGTAAACCTACTGCTGATTTTTCTGATTTTCTCGGATGATTTTAATACTCCATTTAACAGCAATTCCCCGAGACAGCTATAAACACTGGGGACCTGTGTGACTTTTGGCTTGGGTCAAAGGTAATATTACGACTTTTTTCCTGTTAAATTATTACTTTTAAACTCGTAATATTGCGACTTTTTTCTCGTAAAATTACAACTTTTAATTTCAAAATCTTAAGTTCTTTTTTTTTAATGTGGCCCTAATATGCCATCCTATGTTTCTATGTTGCTATGTGAAATTAATGTGACCAGGAAGAAAGTTCCTGGTAATGCTTAAGAGAACCAAAATACAGCAAAATACCGTATTATCATGAATGTACCTGTTACTACATGGTTATAGCATGTATGCAACCCCATAAAACCTTTATGAAGGTGTTTAAATACCGGTCTTTGTCAGTTTACAGTGTTTCTATATGTGGCTCTCATTAGCATAAAAATTCTAAATGTAGTGGATCCACATTGTGCTTGGCCCCAAAGCATGTGACGTGGATTGTATATAGAAAAGTTAAATTCCTTAATCCCACCCTATCTTTGCTCTTTCTTGGCCCGCGTGCGACCTCGCTGGAAGTTTGACGGAAATTATGGGAGCAGTTGTTTTTTATTTTTGACAGAAACTTGCTGCATGTCGAAACTGAATTTTATAATTGGAAATGGAATTAGAAATATTTAAGACTGGGGTCAAATGGGCACTTTAAAAACATGTTATTATTTTATTACTGGTGTTACCTTAAATTACATTTTAACATGAACTGTGAAATGAGTGTAAAAATATGTTAACTTCTGATAGGATACATAAACAAAAGCACTCAGTCATAACTGGGATGGAGGAGGTAGAGCAGGTCATCCACAAACCAGAAGGTTGGTGGTTTGAGCTCTTCTTCTTTTATCCCAGTGTTGTTGTTGGACACTTTTTATTCATTTGCCACCTTTCTAAATGTTTTGGTGTTGGAGAGGCAGTAGGTATGAATTGGCAGTTTACCGGGAGTGAATGAATCATAGGGAAGCACTTCGGGTACCTTCAAAGGCGCTACATAAATCTAATCCATGATTATTATTAACTTAACAGGAGGACAATGCAAAAGTGATTCTCCTCAGATAAGTCCTTTTTTATGGTACCACAGGTGTGCCAAAACTGCATTACATTGGTAAAAATGTGATAATTACGTTACATTGGAATACATTCATTCATTTTCTATGCCGCTTATCCTCATTAGGGTATGCTGGAGCCTATCCCAGCTGGCTTTGGGCGGGAGGCGGGGTACACCCTGGACTGGTCGCCAGTCGATCAAATATTGACACTCACATTCATACTGATGGACAATTTAGAGCGGCCAATGAAGCTAACATGCATGTTTTTGGAATGTGGGAGGAAAGCGGAGTACCTGGAGAAAACCCACACACGCACGGGGAGAACATGCAAACTCCACACAGAGATGCCCAACGGAGATTCGAACCCTGGACCTCCTGACTGTGAGGACGTGCTACCCACTTGACCACCGTGCGGCCCCATTGGAATACATCACATAATAATACAATTGACAGTTCCACATGTCCAAAAGGCGTAGGAAGAAGCAAATCTTATTCACCAATTTCAATATATTTGTACACTTCCTGCATACCAAATGTTCTCTTAGCATGTTTAAAATACTTAAGGTAATGTGGCAATGTGGTAAAGATCTTGCCACTATTAATTATATAACGATCATAATTAATAATAGAGAGAACAGAGTATAGTTGGATCACTGACAATTTACTCCCAAAGGAATGAAGCGTTATTAGGTGTAGTGGTGATTAGACATGGCATTGGATGTATACAGTATTTAAGGACTCTTCTTCCTTGTTCGTTGCTTTTTTGTTCCTGCCGCTGCTTCGCAGCATTGTTATTAAAGATTCCTCCAACTTACCTGCCTGACGTCCAGCTCTCTGCATCTTCGGGGTCGTTACACCATACCGCGTCGAGCAAAACATAACAGAATGAACCGACCAGACGAAGACGACCTCGCAAAGAGTGATTTCTGGACTATCCAGATTTTTAAGGCGATGGAGAGGAGTCCGCCAGGTTTACGCCGGAGGAGCTGGAGGACATGGTGTGGGGGCCAGACGGCACGCTGATCCTGATGGCGTGGGTGTGGCCGGGATCCGCCACGAACACCCCGTGCCCCCGGCGACGGAGAAACCCGGCGGTGCCGACTCGGGGACGTCGTCGAGGTGAGTCTCATGCCCTCCTCCATGCCTCCCTCCACCCTTCCCTGGTTCCTGGGCCGGACGAGCACAGCGTCTGGGATCCGCCTTCGGGAGGGGGGGCTAGTACGTCCTGTCTGGTGGTGGATGACGTGCAGCCGCTGCCGACACCGGCACCTCACTGCAGGACTCCACCCACTCCTCGTCCTAGGCAGCTTTCTTCGGCTTCGGCAGCCCAGACACTGTCGATCGCCGCACCTCGTTGCAGGACCCCGCCCACTCCACTTCCGAGGCACCTCCCGCCGGCTTCGGCAGCCCAGCAGCTGCCGATAGCCGCGCTGCAGGACGCCACCCACTCCACGTTCCCGGCAGTTGCCGTCGGCTTCAGCAGCCCAGCAGCCGTCGATAGCCGCGCCTTGCTGTAGGACGCCACCCACTCCTTATCCTCGGCAGCCTTCGATCGACGGCTTCGGCAGCCCAGACGCTGCCGGTCGCCGCACCCCGCTGCAGGATTCCGCTGATCGCGCGCCGGCGGCAGGTCCCGCCGGCGGCAGCCACTCCTGTGATGCCTCACAGGGCGTCGGCTCCAGTGCCTCCTGTGGCGCGCCTTTCAGAGCGTCGGCTCCAGTGTCACCGGTGGCGCCTCCCAGGGCGTCGGCTCCAGTGCCTCCGGTGGTGCCTCCCAGGGCCTCCAGTGGCGCTTCCCACGGCACAGGGCGTTCCAGTGGCGCCTCCCACGGCGCAGGGCGTTCCAGTCGCGCCTCCCACGGCGCAGCGCGCTCCAGCACTTCCAGCAACGCCCAAGGTTCCAGTCCTGCTTAGGCTCTGCTCCGGCCGACCCCCGGAGGGGTTTCGCCAGCCTCGCCTGCGTATCCGTCCCGGCCGACCCCCGGAGGGGTCTCGCCGGCCTCGCCTGCGCTTCCTTTCCGGCTGACCCCGGAGGGGTCTCGCCGGCCTCGCTCGGGTCTCATCCCGGCCGACTCACGGAGGGGTTTTGCCAGCGACCCACCACTTAACCTCCCACCACCCTTCCAGTCTTCTTGTGACTATTGGACTTTTAGGACGTTTGGGATCCGTCCTTGGGGGAGGCGGGGGGGTTGGTACTGTCACGATCTGTATGTTTGTCTTCGTGACAGTGTTGCTTTTGTTCCTTTTTTTGCCTCAGTTCCTGGTTTGTACTCTTATTTTGGTAGTACTTCTTCTCCGCTCAGTTTTCGGTCAGCTTTACTTTTTTCATTCTTTCGCACCTGCTTTTAATTTGTTTGCCAGTATTTAGTTCAGCTGTGTTCTTGGCCACTTGTCGGTTCATTGTTGTGTATTGTTTTCTCCGTGTGACGTGACGCTCTTTTGTTCCTGCCGCTGCTTTGCAGTTCCTCAATTAAAGATTTCTCCAACTTACCTGCCTGACGTCCAGCTCTCTGCATCCTCGGGGTCGCTACACCATGCCACGCCGAGCGAATCATAAGAGTTTTCACCTCATTCTGTCATAAATTGTGACCCTTTCAATTCCCTCAATATGTATTTTCTCACGAAATTCTGCTATTAATAATAGCATTATATTAGTTTTACTTAAGGCTCAGGGATAATCTGTTTTTGTCAAACCATTTAAAGTATACAAAAAATATAATCTGAGACTTTTCTTATTAGCTCTAATGTGCTGTCTCCCGAACAAAAAGAAGTAGTTCGATTCCATTCCATTCCATTTTCTTCCGCTTCTTCCAGGTTGCGGGGCAGCAGTTTCAGTAGGGAAGTCCAGACTTCCCGGTCTCCGACGACCTCTTCCAGCTCCACCGGGAGGACACCAAGGCATTCCCAGGCCAGCTGTGAGACATAGTCCCTCCAGCGTGTCCGAGGTTTTCCCCGGGCCCCCGGCTGGGCATGCCCAAAACACCTCACCAGGAAGGCGCCCAGGAGGCATTCGGACTAGATTCCCGAGCCACCTCAACTGGCTCATCTCGATGAGAAGGAGCAGCGGCTCTACTCTAAACTCCTCCCGGATGGTCGAGCTCCTTACCCTATCTCTTAGGGTGAGTCCAGTCACCCTACGGAGGAAACTCTTTTCCACCGCTTTTATCCGCGATCTTGTTCTTTCGGTCATGATCCATAACTCATGACCATAGGTGAGGGTGGGAACGTAGATCGATCGGTAAACAGAGAGCTTTGCCTTCCGGCTCATGCCATTGTGTAATACACACTTATTACTGCGGACGCTGCGCCGAACCGTCTGTCGATCTCACGCTCCAACCTTCCCTCACTTGTGAACAAGACCCCGAGATACTTGAACTCCTCCACCTGAGGCAAGACCTCACTCAGCTGCTAACCGCTCCAGTAAATGCTGAAGGTCACAGCCTGTTGAGGCCATAAGGACCACATCATCTGGAAATAGAGACGAGATCCTAAGGTCGCCAAGCTGGACTCCCTCAACGCCTTGACTGTGCCTAGAAATTCTGTCCATGAAGATTATGAACAGAATCAGTGACAAAGGGCAGCCTTGGCGGAGGCCAAAGTTCACCGGAAACAAGCTCGACTTACTGCTGGCAATGCGAACCAGGCACCTGCTTCGATTGTACAAGGACCGAATGGCACGTAGTAGCGGGCCATCAATCTTGTACTCCAGGAGGACCCCCCACAGGACACCACGAGGGACACGGTCGAATGCCTTTTCCAAGTCCACAAAGCACATGTAGACCGGTTGGGCAAACTCCCACATACCCTCCCGTACCCTTGTAAGGGTGTAGAGCTGGTCCAGTGCTCCACGACCGGGACGAAAACCACATTGCAGCTCCTGTAGCCGAGGTTTGACTAATGGTCGTACCCTTCTCTCCAGCATCCTGGAGTAGTCTTTCCCAGGGAGGCTGAGGAGTGTGATCCCCCTATAGTTGGAACACACACTCCAGTCACCCTTTTTAAAAATGGGGACCACCACCAGTGGACTGGTCTGCCAGTCCAGAAGTACTGTTCCCGACTTCCATGCAATGTTGTAGAGATGTGTCAACCAACACAGTCCCCCAACATCCAGAGCCTTGAGGAATTTAGGGCGGAACTCTTCTACTGTTAAAACACTCCCCAATGGCCAGCCACAGTGATAGAACTGTCCACGTACGTATCCTCAGACTCTGCTTTCTCTACGGAAGGTATGTCAGTGGGATTGAGAAGGGCCTCAAAGTATTCCTTCCACCGACCAACTATCTCCACAGTCGAGGTCAGCAAGCCCCTGTCCGCACTGTAAACAGTGTGAACTGGGGGCTGCTTCCCCTTTCTGAGGTTTCGGACGGTTTGCCAGAACCTCTTCGAAGCCAACCGAAAGTCGTGCTTCGAAAGTCAAAGTCCAGCAACAACACACCACACGGGTTCAGGTCAGGGAGGCCGTTCCTCCTAACCACGCCCCTCCAAGTCACACTGTCATTGCCCACATGGGCGTTGAAGTCTCCCAGTAGAACTATGGAGCCACCAGCACGGGTGCTCTTCAGAACCCTTCTGATAGACTCCAAGAAGGCTGGGTACTCTGAACTGCCGTTTGCCGCGTACGCACAAACCACAGTCAGGACCCTTTCCCCAGCCATAAGGCGTAGGGAAATAACCCTCTCGTTCACTGGGGATGACTCCAACACAGAGGCACCAAGCCGGAGGGCTAATAATAAGCCCACACCAGCTTGCCGCCTCTCCCCTGCGGCAACTCCAGAAAAGAACAAGGTCCAGCCCCTCTCAAGGAATTGGGTTCCAGAGCCCAAACTGTGGGTTGAGGTGAGTCCGACTATATCTAGTCGGAATGTCTCCGCCTCTTCCACAAGCTCGGGCTCCTTCCCCACCAGAGAAGTGATATTCCACGTACACCCGCCCTCGACCACTGCCCAAATCGGGGGGAGTTCCCGTGTGGCTTCTTCGGGCTAGGCCCAGCCAGGCCCCACAGGTGAAGGCCTGGCCACCAGGCGCTCGCCTGTGAGCCCCTCGCCCAGGCCTGGCTCCTGAGTGAGGCTCCGGTATCCCACGTCCGGGCGAGGTGCGGTCACTCCTCTAAAAAGAAGTAGTATCATCTGTAATTAGTACTAACTTAGGTATTTTGTCACAGATGTCAATAATGTATTGGTTAAACAGTTTTGGTCCCAGCGTAGAGCTTTGTGGTACGCCACATATTACTATTAACCATTACAGCATTGGTGATATGTAAGAAGTTTCTGACAAAAGTTGGATTTCACTTTCTGGAGTCCATAACCTTGCCAAAACATGGGTATTTTAGTAGCTATTATGAGCCAATAAGCAGCGCACGACTCAGTTCTTTTGGATTGTGCCACTGAAGTTGGTGATTTTGTCAGTGCTTGGCAAGTATTTCATGTCTTCTGTAAAACACACATCGTTTTCAAGTCTTTATTAACACGCATTAGGCTGTTTTGTATCAAAAAGAGCTATTTAAAACAAAAAGACAAAGACTTATTTGTTAAAAATGCGTGCACAGCGGCAGCAGGGGCCACCACCCCCAGTAGTCAGAATGGTACAATCTTAGAATAACAATCCTAAATACAAACAAACAAAAGGAAAACATTGCGGTAACTTCGATAACTTGACGACTGACCTACTTTGAACAAAAAATATTTATTTCCGACATTTCATTTCAGGTTTCACTTTTAAACTTAGGTGTTTCCGTACAACTGAGTGTTTGTTCACCTCCCTTCATCCAGGAGTGCTGTCTCTCCTGGAGCACGAGGAGGAGTACATCTTCTCGCTGCCTTCCGCCTACGCCCGCTCCATCCTGACTGTGCCCTGGGTGGAGCTGGGAGGAAAAGTCTCTATCAACTGTGTCAAGAGCGGCTACTCGGCCGCCGTCACCTTCCACACCAAACCCTTCTACGGCGGCAAAGTACACAGGTGAGCGTGTCAGTCGATATCTGCGTCGGTCACTTATCTGGGAGCCTCTAAGGCTGTAGTGATGGGAAGTTCTTCTCTTTTTAGAGATCCGACTCTTGGTTTGGCTTATTAAAACGAGTTGGCTCTTTCAACTTCCAAACGGCTTGTCATATAGTTGTGTTGCTTCATTTGATCCCTTAGCAAAATATGTGTCAAATGAATTTATAAGGTTAAACAATAATTATATAAAATGTTTATTATTGATACAGCTTTATTTGATGGTCAACATGGCACGATTGTGACAAAGAAACTCATAAAATAGAAAAAACACAAACCTGTGTGTATTTTGTTTTAACACAACATCAACTAAATATTAATTAAAAGTAACAAAACCTAAAGGAAGAACAGCATCCAGATCACACGTTTTGCTAGCTTGAAGTGAAGATTGGCATTCAAGTTCTGACTCGCTTGGGGAAAAGTCTTTTAGCGCCACCTGTCAGTTTGACGAAGATGACGTCTTATTCGGAAACTTATCAATGCTTCTTAGATTGGGGTTACTATGGTAACCCCCGCAAGTCTGAAGAAGAACAGAGGTAAGATTTGACACTTTACACAGTCTATCTCTGTAGTTTCCGGACTAATTTTGCACTTTTTTCACCGCCTGGTCCCGTGACTTATAGTCAAGGCTGATATAGAGTTGTGCCTCGTTTATTGTGGTAAATCGGTTCCGAATCACAATCAATTAAGTTCGGCAACATAGATTTTCAATACTAACGGAACATTTTCTTAGTTATGGCATAGAAAACCTAGTTAGGATCTTGTAAATGTGGTTCTTATCATTATGGGGGTTATGGCCCCAATAGTAGCCCATAATTATTATGATTAAAGCACATATATTATGTATATCATTTAAGCCTGCAATAAAAGCCTATTCTGGCAATTGCCTGATGCCTCACTGAGCAATTACTGACACCTGTTGGCAAATACTACATTCACAATTAAAAGGCCTCTTCTGCTTTTTATTTGTATTTTGTGGCCAAACCTGCCTGTCAAAGCCTGATCCCGTCAGATCACAGAAGCTAAGCAGGGCAGGGCCTGGTCAGTGCTTGGATGGGAGACCTCAGAGGAAAACAAAGTGCCACAGTGGGAGAAAAATTTTAAAAACCAGCTTATTTTGTCCCTTTAGGCAAGGCACTTCACCCACATTGCCTAGTATGAAAGTATGTGAGTGTCGGTGGTGGTCGGAGGGTTTGATGGCGCCTCACTTTCCGTCAGTCTACACCAGGGCAGCTGTGGCTACCCAGTGGCTTACCATCCTCAAGTGTGGTGTGTTTGAACAATGATGACTTTAGCATAACAAGTGTGATTCATTATTATGTATTTTGGTTCATTTAGTTAGTTCATGTTACCATGCTTAATTTAGGCCAGGAAGTGCAATTTTCTTAAATAAGCATTACAAAAACAATGTACCATATTTGACCACATAACCGCAATCATTTATTAATTTTGGAAAACCTGCAATAGAGGGGCACGGTGTTCCAACTGTGATGTAACGTGGGACGACTGTATGTCAAAATAGATTGAGAATTTAACATGTTTTTAAAATGGTAATGCATACGGACGGAGATGAAAACAAAATAGAGAACATTATACAGTCAGCAGCTGAAGAGTCACTGATTAATCACTGATTACTAGATTCATTGATGTAGCATGAGATTGGGAGCTCAGTGAACTTGCTTCTAATTTAGCCTACTCAGCCAGCCTGCATGGCAGTATGTTCTTTAATTTATTGTGTAGGGGATTAACAGTAAATGTGTTATGTTAACATAGCGGACACCTATTCAGCCTGTTCTCTGTGCTATTGTGTAATTGAATAACTTCTCTTTTCAGATTAAGTGTCTTGAATTTTGTAAAATCTATTTTGAAATAATTCCATTTATAGTCTGGAAAACCAAGCAAAAGATGGTGAACCCTGTGATGCAAAATGGAATGTTTTACTCTTTCCTCACATCAGAGTAACAGCAGAGGTGAAACATAACCCGACCAACACCATCGTGTGCAAAGCTCAGGGTGAGTGGAACGGAACCTTGGAATTCACCTACAGCAGTGGGGAAACCAAAGTCGTTGACACAAACAAACTGGCAGTCACCAGGAAGAAGATGCGTCCATTTGAGAAACAGGGCCGCACCGAGTCCAGGTAGAAATGTGAAGTTTCGGTCCAGTTCTGCTTAGATGTAGTTATGGCTTAGACGTACATTATGGTACTCATGGTACTTATTCAGTTAATTGTTATTCACCTCTTAACCATTTATTTAACTGCTCTTTTTCCATCTATTACGGCACAACTTTGATTTTGGTAGATTTTCTCTAGTTGAATGTGATAAACATCCTGAAATACACTCTAGTAAATGACTATAGATAATTAACCCTACAACAAGTGAGTGTATGTAAACGTCGGAGCCGCAAATGTAGATGTTCGGGGGCATTGGGATGAAACTGGATTTGTGCTTTTGGAGGCGGTTATGGCAACATGTGACCAAAGCCCTGAAAGATGGCAACATGGATGAGGCGACAGCGCACAAACATCAACTGGAGGAGCGCCAGAGGCAAGAGGAGAGGCAGAGGGCTGCTGAAAACAAAGCCTGGACACCCAACTACTTCACTAAGGAGGTACCGTAATACTTGTACACGGTAACCATTACATTACCACTCCAGTATGGGCGACCAAAAAAGTGTTAGCTTTCTGTACATTTTTTCAATTGTTGTGGTGTATAACCAAGGAGGTCGTCCAAATGCGACAAACCAAAAACTCAAGGTTGGGGAGACGGAGTTAGTTGTAGAGTAATTCCTTGTTTATCGCAGTTAATTGGTTCCAGACACGACCGCCATAAGTGAATTTCTACAAAGTAAGATTCAATAATAATTGTAGGAGCTGTTTATCTATTTTGTGTAAGGTTAACGTGTATAATTTTTGTAGTTTAATCATTTGTTTTGTTTGTTAATTAGAATATATTTATTTATGTTTACCTTATTTAGTAGTTTGCTTATTTGTTTAGTTTATGGGTTTTTATTGGGCCATGGACACCGAGGGGAAATAAGGGTTTCAGAATAGGTGAACCAGCATGCATCTGGGTGGGCCTATGGTTTTTTACCAGCTGGACAGGAGAGGCAGCAAGTAGGCCCGAGATATTTGTATCCATGTTGTTTGCCTGCAAATCTTTTCATTTCATTTTTGGACTGGCTTTTGTGCTGCGTAAAACCACCTACCCTGGGTCATCCAAGTGATTATTTGAGTTGTGCTTTACTTTAAGTTGAATCACGTCTTTGTTCGTTAGTTGTTATTTTTGGAGAAATAGTCATTACATTGATTTTATTTATTTATTTTTTTACATCGGAGGTCCATTTTGTGTTGAGCTGTTTAAAAAACTGGATGTTTAAAAACATTTGTATAAAATAAAGCAAACACATTATCTATCCATCCCTACATTTTCTATGCCGCTTATCCTCAGAGTCCAGTGTATGCTGGAGCCTATCCCAGCTGACTTCTCTTGAAAGGTAGGGTACACCCTGGACAGACTCATATATAGTCTCAGGTGTATTAAAAACTTGAAATGATCTCTCAAAAGTTACTTATTACTTTTCTATCTGTGATTAATTACATGTTAATTATGGACAAAATGCGATTAGTCGCAATTAAATTATAATGGATTGACACCCCTCATATCTTGTCTTTCAGTATTTTTGGACTAATAATAGGTCATAATTAACCCATGAAAGAATGAGTGTGATACCGGGGGAACGATGTAGTGAGGGAGGACTGTATATGTTTTCTTCCTAATTGTACCTGATCTATCATGTGTTCTTTCTAATTGTACACAATTGGTTAAGCATTCTGTTTTTTCTTCCTAATGGTCTTTGATTGGCCGCACAGTGGCCTGTTAGTGGGACCTCACAGTCAAGAGATCTGGGTTCGAATCTTTGTTGGGCATCTCTGTGTGGAGTTTGCATGTTCTAATGCGTGCGCGGGTTTTCTCCGAGTACTCTGGTTTCCTCCCACATTCCAAAAAATTGCATGTTAGGTTAATTGGCAACTCTAAATTGTCCATAGGTATGAATATGAATGGTGGTATGTTTTGCCTGCGATCAGCTGGCAACTAGTCTAGGGTGTACCCCGCCTCCCTCCCGAAGTCAGCTGGGATAGGCTCCCTAATGACCCTCATGAGGGTCGGTATAGAAAATCGGTATAGAAAATGGATGGACGGTTGCATATTGTTCCTAACTGTGCATGATGTGTTGTGCAGGGAGACGGTTGGATCTTCAACAAACCTCTGTGGACATCAACCTGACGCATGCGTTCTCATGCGGACACAAGCAGAGACACCCCCCCCCCCTCCCCCAACATGGGTAGCAGCAACTGGAGCTGTGGACTCCCAAATGTTGCCATGGAGACAAACAGGAAAGCAACGGTGCCAAAGGGAGTGTGGACAAAAACATTTTGTAAACTGTTATTAGATCAGTAGAGTTCTATTTTTCACTTTCTGTGCCAAGGCCTTTTTGCACACTCACCCTAAGCAAATTCAGTGTCTTATCAGATGTTTTAATTTGTCTTAACATTCCTATTACATTCACTTCAACAGCAAACAAACTTTATAAAGCACTTTGACCAGAAAAAGAAATGTACAATTTTATACCTAGACATATTTTAATCAGGGTGCTCACTATTATAGTACTTATAAGATCACGTCTTAGCATTTGAAGAATCACCAAATACAAAATGTGGACATTAAATAGGAACATTGACTTTACTCCAAACAAAAGAACTTGATTGTGTGTGCACTGAATATATGCACGCCTGTTTATCACCGCCTCTCTTGTTATATACTCTGTGTGCTATTTCTTTTTTATCGTTTATATTTTAGCATCCATAAAGGCTGTTCTCTCATATGTGCTCTTAGTTTAATAAGCCAATTTAGATGGATTTTTAAAGGCTTGTCAAAATTTTAAGTGAATATGTTTATCATCTTTATAAAAAATATATATTTTACATAGATGTATTTAAAGGGTACCTATAAATGCTGTTTACAATGTTGTGTTCTTGTGTTAAATGATGTCAACGCGTCCGATAATGAATATTTGCGCATTTAGAAGTGAGCCCCGAAAGCAGTTTTGGATGGTGTTTATTTTGTGTAAGTAATGGGACAAAAGCGGTTGTGTGTGTAGCATTATAGCGTGTGCGTACAGGGAGCGGAGGGAGTGTTACCTGCATGCATGTAAGCTCAACCATGTTTTAAAAGCGAACATTTTAAAAAGATAAATCGCTGTTTACTATCAACTTCTATACCGCCAGAATTAGGAAGAGGGGTTCAGCAGCTGCCCGGAAGTCCTAGGGAGCGCTTGCGAGATTGACCAATCACAGCGGCGTGGGCTCAGCGGGAGGAGCACCTGGAGTAAATTAGGCAGACTGTTTTGGCAGAAAACACTGCAGGAAAAGACACAAAGTCTGGAAGATATGTAAAGCTTTCTGTGTAGCTGCTCTATACGAGTCCAGAGCACAATACAAAGGCCCAGAAATGTGCATAATAGATCCCCTTTATCATATTTTATAAGAGTAAAAAAAAATAAATCTGAATAAAAGTATTGTCAGTTGATTTAAATTTGGAAAAAAAATGTAATCTCCTGTAATGAACACACATTAGCCCACGAGTGTCCAAACATCAAGCATCCAAAATACGTGAAGTACAGGCAGGGGCCACTTTGATACTTTTTGTACTAACAGATGCTAAAAGCAATATAATGTACATTGTCCAATCCAATAAACAGCTTGTGTTCTGGGAGGTGAACAAATTAAGTACAGTGGTATGGTACAGGGTGTCAGGGAGTACTTTCAATGTTATTGTAAACCTGCCAATATGTACAAATTTATTATACTCAACATTACATCTGACACAGCTCACCATTTTGTTGCATTTTCCTGGTTTCAGTTTCAAGGTCAGTTTGTACAGTATAAATATTTAAACAGATATCAGTTGTCAATAGTATTTTAAATGGGGAGGGGTGGCACGACAACATTTCTGGCCCCTAGGTGGGGCGTGACAACAAATAACAGAGAATCACTGGTTTGGGGGAAGGATACAAAAAGCTAGTTCAGAAATTCCAGCTGTCAGTTTCCACAATGAAGAACATAGTGAGGTAATGAAAGACCACAATCACAGTTCTGGTTAAGGCTCGGAGTGCAGGCCAAGAATAATCCCAGACACGCAGAGGTGAAGGATGCTGAAAACAGTCAAACTCAACCCACAAATCAGCTCCAAAAACCTACAATATGATCTACAAAACATGCTGCAGGTGGCATCGGTCAACTATTCAGCGCACTTTGCACAAAGGGATGCTGTATGGGAGAGTAATGCGGAAGAAGCCGTTTTTGCGCAACATGCCAGTGTCGCTTGACGTATCCATCCATCCATTTTCCACCGCTTATCCGGGTCCGGGTCGCGGGGGCAGCAGCTTCAAGTAGGGAAGTCCAGACTTCCTGGTCACCGGCGACCTCTTCCAGCTCCATCGGGAGGACACCAAGGCATTCCCAGGCCAGCTGTGAGACATAGTCCCTCCAGCATGTCCTAGGTCTTCCCGGGGGCCTTCTCCCGACCGGGCATGCCCGAAACACCTCACCAGGGAGGCGCCCGGGAGGCATCCGGACTAGATGCCCGCGCCACCTCAACTGGCTCCTCTCGATGTGAAGGAGCAGCGGCTCTACTCTGAGCTCCTCCCGGATGGCCGAGCTCCTCACCCTATCTCTTAGGGTGAGTCCAGCCACCCTACGAAGGAAACTCATTTCCGCCGCTTGTATCCGCGATCTCATTCTTTCGGTCATGACCCATAACTCATGACCATAGGTGAGGGTGGGAACGTAGATCGATCGGTAAACAGAGAGCTTTGCCTTCCGGCTCAGCTCTCTCTTCACCACGACGGTCCGGTACAGCGACCGCATTACTGCAGATGCTGCACCGATCCGTCTGTCGATCTCACGCTCCAACCTTCCCTCACTCGTGAACAAGAACCCGAGATACTTGAACTCCTCCACCTGAGGCAAGACCTCACTCCCAACCCGGAGGGTACAGTCCACCCGTTTCCGACTGAGAACCATGGCCTCGGATTTGGAGGTGCTGAGTCTCATCCCAGAAGCTTCACACTCAGCTGCAAACCGCTCCAGTAAACGCTGAAGGTCACAGCCTGATGAGGCCATAAGGACCACATCGTCTGCAAATAGCAGAGACGAGATCCTAAGGTCACCAAGCTGGACTCCCTCAACACCTTGACTGCGCCTAGAAATTCTGTCCATGAAGATTATGAACAGAATCGGTGACAAAGGGCAGCCTTGGCGGAGGCCAACGTTCACCGGAAACAAGCTCGACTTACTGCTGGCAATGCGAACCAGGCTCCTGCTTCGATTGTACAAGGACCGAATGGCACGTAGAAGCGGACCATCAATCCCGTACTCCCGGAGCACCCCCCACAGGACACCACGAGGGACACGGTCGAATGCCTTTTCCAGGTCCACAAAGCACATGTAGACTGGTTGGGCAAACTCCCACATACCCTCGAGTACCCTTGCAAGGGTGTAGAGCTGGTCCAGTGTTCCGCGACCGGGACGAAAACCACATTGCAGCTCCTCTAACCGAGGTTCGACTAACGGTCGTACCCTTCTCTCCAGCACCCTGGAGTAGACTTTCCCAGGAAGGCTGAGGAGTGTGATCCCCCTATAGTTGGAACACACCCTCCGGTCACCCATTTTAAAAATGGGGACCACCACCCCGGTCTGCCAGTCCAGAGGTACTGTTCCTGACTTCCATGCAATGTTGTAGAGGCGTGTCAACCAACACAGTCCTCCAACATCCAGAGGATGACGTATGCAAAGCACATTTGAACAAGCTAGCTTCATTTTGGAACAAGGTGCTGTAGACTAAAGAAACTAAAATAGAGTTTGTACGTAACAAGTGGCGGCGCATGGAGGATTCCAAGACAAACACAACGCTATCCACAGTAAAATTTGGTGGTGGCTCCATCATGCAGTGGGGCGGTGTGGCCAGTACAGATACTGACAATCTGGTTCAAACTGAAGGTTGCATCGATTCCAGTCAGTATCAGCAGATTCTTGCGAACCTGTTAGGTTTTCATTGTCATCTCACTGCAATAGTTGTAATTTGATCAAACAATAACGCAAATTAAAAGCAAACAAAAAAAAATCTACATATTACAATAATTACTGCATTTTATAATATTGCTTGGACTACACTTTGAACACCCCTACTGAAAATCTGTATCAAATGTCATGATTTGTTTTGTTTTTGTTGCAGGGAAAAAAATTAGTTGCCTTTTTACAAACAAAAATGTGAATTAAAATACTCAAGAATACTGTTGGAATATGATAAAAATGAAAAGTTTTACATTAGGTTGTCATTTAACATAGTTGTAATTTTTGAGAATTATTTCAAAGGAAAAAAAAATTATCCATCCGTCCATCCATCTTCTTCCACCTATCCAAGGTCGAGTCGCGGGGGCAGCAACCTAAGCAGGGAAGCCCAGACTTCCCTCTCCCCGGCCACTTCTTCCAGCTCTTCCCGGCGGATGCCGAGGCGTTCCCAGGCCAGCTGAGAGACATAGTCTCTCCAACGTGTCCTGGGTCTTCCACGAGATCTCTAAGGGAGAGCCCAGCCACCATGCGGAGAAAACTCATTTCGGCCGCTTGTACCCGCGATCTTGTCCTTTGGGTCACTACCCAAAGCTCGTGACCATAGGTGAGGGTAGGAACGTAGATCGACCGGTAAATCGAGAGCTTTGCCTTTCGGCTCAGCTCACTTTTCACGACAGATTCCGCATCACTGCAGACGCTGCAAAAAATTAAACATTAAAAATAATGTCAAAAAAATGTTATATGCCACAGGCCAACAAAAAAAGCTGGGCTCAGAAAATTATCCTTGGGCTACATTTTGAAAACCCCAAAACCCTGAACCAAAGGTGAGTACTAAATTTGCTGTTGATATTGGAATATTACAAAAATGAAACATCATAATTCCACAAGTTATTTTACAAACAAGTACAAACAAGTGACTGCAGTCGAAATACAACCTACAGACAACAAAGAATTAGGGTACAATTCAAATACAAATATGCTATTCATTTTAATGTTACAATGATATTTAAGTCATTCTTGCTTTACTGCTATACTAGTGTTTTTTTCAATAACCCATTTTATACTTTTTTATTTTCAGTGTTAAGTAGAAAATATTATGTAACTGAACGAAGGGATGTTTCATCAACCTTTTAAAGTCACGATGAACACCAAAAAGTCCAATCCAGTGTGCAAGTACTTGACAATCTCATGTACCCACCAGCAAATGATCATATACTCACCGGACCGAAGTGCTCAGCCATTATTGGCTTAATGCTGCCCCCTAGCGGACACGCTTATGATTGAAGTGGCCACAGTAACTAAACAACACAGATGCTTTCATTGAGTTGTATATTTAAAGTTGACAGAACAAACAGATCAACAGTGTCAACGCTAAAAGGGAATAAGAACGTATCAAAGAATGATTGGATCAAACAATAACCCCAAAAAAGTAGAACAGACGGCACTGAGCAACGAAAAGCAAAGTGAACGAAGGGGTTGTTTTGTCACTAACCTGAACAAACTTGAAAACAAAATGAAAATCAAACAAAAAAACAGGCGGGTACGAACTTCACGTCAACATCACATTAGGGCTGGGTTTGCACTCTTTTGAATGCAGTGTGCCTGACTCGATGCTTTGGAAGCCTGAATAGCACAGAAACAAAAAGGTAAAACCAAGAAAAGGAGGAAGTACATTTGTACGCAATGTTCTGGACCAACCAAATCTCTTTTAGTCTTAAAGGGAAAGTTTTTTTTTGTTTTATTTTATTTTTTACATTACATGAAGTTGTATGTCTTCCCCATCAACAGCAACTTTTCCCCGTCACGTGGTCTGGTCGGTTTTTGGTGGCGAAGAAAGTAGTTCCGGCTACTTGGTGGGGTCATAAAAGTAATTTTTTCTGCATTCGTATCAATGCACGCTGCCACTTGTCCAGTGTTGTGTATGTGCTTCACAGTGCCCTCTCCTTGGAGCGGTCGTCCTCCGAGCACATAAGCAGTGAAGCAAACAATGCACAAGATGCACGGAAAGAGGAAAAATAATGCAGCGCCGTTGTGAGGTCTGATGATTTTGTGATGCAAATGTATACTCTTTTCAATGCATTGTCTTTTGAGCAGCAAAAGGCTTTCATTTAGTTAGCCCACCGACTATTTTAAACATCAAAAACTGACCAGAACTGACAGAATGAAGTGGGGGGTGGGCAGTGACCTTACGGTGTCCTTATCACATCCCGTTTAATCAACCTTCCTTCAGCTGCAAACATTTGTCCTCACTGAAATAAAAAACAAAAAAGATTTAAGACATGAATGTGATACTTGCATGAATGATGTTTGAACTGAGCGGTTACTTCTACCACAAAGTGTGTTAAGAGCCACACTGAAACAGTCCTCTGACAAGGAAACAGTATTACATACAAATATGGTATTAGTTAGGAAGATGACCAGAAAGTCATTTTATGACCAAAAAAGTTAGAAAGTTGGAATTCCACAAAAATGTTATAAAGTATTATATTCTGTGATTATGTGAATTTATCTTGGAGATCAATAAAGTATTACTTTTATTTTCTTGTGCTATTACAAATGACAATTACCCCCCAAAAATAATTATTTTTCTCCTCAACTTCTTACTCATACAATATTTAACTCGGTAAAATAACTCCATTTGTGTACTACTAGTCAGACAATTCCAACTTTATTATATGAAATGACATAACCTGAACACTACTGCTTTATTCATGTCATTTTGCAACATAATTCTCAGAATACTTCAATTTAAGCTTAATTCATATGAACCTGAACTCAACATGAAATCATGTAGACACCTTCAGCAGCCAGGGTGACCCAAAGTGTGGCCAGGCAGCTATCTTTGGCACGCAGCCAAATCTGTATTGGTTCTCAGCATATTTGAAAAAGAAAATCCATTATTTATAAGATATATTATTATATATTAAACTCTATTTGCCAAATAATTTTCAACCTTGTGCAGCCTTTTTCCTTTTCATTTGCGTACATCTAACATGCAGTGACTTGTTAACATGCAGTGACCTTGCACTGCCAATGCTGTTATGTTTTTCTTTTCAGTGTGGCGCCAACACAGCTTCGCATGGTACCTGTGAGCCCAACACCCCAGGTAGGACAGAGCTGTTATCAAGTCAAGCGCAAACCAGAATGATGGATGTTCATTTTCAGTCAGTTCTTGCCCAGCAAACCCCGTTGCACCTTATCGGCCCGTTTCCAGTTAGCGACATCAAGGAAGCCGGCAAATACAAGAGGCAATGACTACCAGCAAAGAGGCACTGGGCTTGCTCACGCAAACTAGAGAGCTCCCTAACTGAATATTACCACTTTTTTTGAACACATTGTTGCTTGTCTATGTGAAGCCCCAGCAGCAAACTTGTACAATCTAAGCGAGTGTTGTCAATGCGGACGGGGGATGGACAGCATGGAGGAAAAAAAAATCACATTCAATCCATCTATGAAGAAAAATCTCAAGGCCCTCTCTGTACAAGAATTATTGCATTCACTGCTCTAGTCACTGTCATACAAAAACACGCAAAACAAAACTATCATTAATTAATTTTGCAGACAGAACTGCATATTTAAAAATCAGCACAAGAATGCAATATATTATATTTGACATGATCGTTACAGAAAAGTGACAATTTAGGCCAATTGGTGTCTAAAAGAGCTGAAAAGAAAATAGATTTTTGCAGGTGAATTCCAAGAGGTGGGCTTTCATGTCAGGACGCTTTTGTTCCTCCATACCGCATACGCTCTTTTATGCGTACACGTGTCAGGAATGAGCCCTGGGTTCTTCCGCACTTGTTCGGGAGCTCCCATGTGCCATGGAGCAAGGTCTAGTCTATGGCTCTTTGATGCAATGGTTCGTACACCCCACACTGTTAAGCACATCATTCTTGTACCACAAAAAAATGTTTAATCGACAAAAAACAACAGAGTATCCCGATGCCTTGCCACACATTCAAGTACAACATTAAACAAAAAAAAAAACATTGGTGAAATTAAGCAAAGACAAAATTCCCCCCTCCTCAAGATAAAATGGACAAGGATTCTGGAGCGAGCCAGGATTTGACACTTCACCTTCCTCGCCACATTGGGGCGCTCCAATGAGAAACGCTTGAGCTCAAGTGCCACATGATCCACCCCAGTGTTCTTCTTCATTGTTTGTCAAGAGGTTGCTTCGCATTTCAATTGATTTTCCAAGGCCAGTTCCCATCAGCGTTACTTTTTTTGGACTTTCTTGCCTTTTTTCAGGAGCAGTTTGTTCTTGATGAAGCCTCGCTTCCTCTTGGCCGTCTGGTTAGAAATGGAGGGGGAACATTTTAGTATCTAACTATCCATGTACACGTACTCTATGCAGTAATCCCTCGTTTATCGCAGTTCATTGCTTCCAGACCTGTTTACAATCTTTTAAATACAAGTTTTAACATTATTAAAGCCCTCTAGATATTAAATAACATCCCTTTAGTCACCTTTACACTCAATATAGTAGAAATAATAGAAAATAACAAAGATATTGTAGGTACTAGGAGACAGGAAGTGACATCGGGGATTCAGAGTTTATTGTGCCTGGTATATAATATACAGTAATTACAAATAATTATAATTCTAACCTGCAATTAAAGCCTTTTGTTAAAGCGAACATTACTGACAACTAGTGACCAGTGTAGAATACCACATATCACCACAATATTTGGATTTTACTTAATTTAGCCGTTTATGTGCTAAAAATATAAATTTAGGCCAAAAACATGTATTTTTTTCAAGCCAATATCACTGACTTTTTGCATCCCAAGATCAAAACTGCTAACTTTAATTTAAACTACAGTGAAACCATTCCACCTCATTGTAAAAACAACAGAGTTGGATTTGACTAACTGCTGACCAAATATCATGACATCTTTACTAATTAAGGATACATTTGAGAAAATAGCAGCGACCCAGAAGCACGGCCCATGGCTTATAGCGCTTTGCGTTTGGCGATCATTGAGGCTGGCTTCTTTTTTTAAATGCTTGGTTATTTCGAGCTATTTATTATTAGCAAATGTATCAGTATGTTAAATTTAGACAAAGTAAAGGGAGAGGTTAACAAGTTAGCCTGTGCAACGTGAACCAATAAAGTGTCTACAGGGGTGTTATTTCCTGTTACCAGGGCTAACAACGGATTAATTACATATACATTACAGTAAATTAATTTATTAAAACACATATTAAAATGTGTTTTGCAGCACAAAAATGGCTAAATGAACTCAAACTCAAATATAAAGTATTCGGAAGACATTCAAATCAAAGGCATGGGTGTGCATATTTAGAGCATCATCATCATCAATACAAGCATAGAAGCAGTATTTTCACATTAGTGAAACTAAGTGTGTGTAATTACAATGTACTAGTATGCAAGTATCACTACTATATAAGTGTAGTAAACGTAACAAATAAAATTGGGTTGTGTGTTGTACAAATTAATATTCCACACTGGTCCCTAGGCGACAGTAATGTTACATTAATGAAATCAGCAGACAACAGGAAGTAGTGGATGATGGTATGAGTCTGTATTGTGTGTTACTTACGTCTTAAAAGTGCTCACAACACCGCTTGTTCACATTTCTAAGCCACCAAACTTTGTAGCAAAAAGCCACAAGACGTTTGACCCTGGAAAAATGTGCCTGGGTGGCAGTGTCTACATTTCTCCTGGTAATATTCTCAATAGTAGTATGCCTCGTTCTGGCAAGTGTTCCAGATGTGAATTAGCAAAACATGGCTTGCTGTCACTCGTCTTTCTAGCCTATCTTGTAGTTGATCTGTCAGTTTAACTAACACATATTTTTTTGACTAGATCTATTTTAGGACTCTTGGAATATTAATATGGGGGTTCATTCCAGGGTCAAATAAGCAGTGATTGCTGCTCACTGGTCTTGTTTTTTTGCAGTGTGCATATAGCTCAGTGACACTAACTTATATCAAAGTTATCGCAACAAATTATCAGTGAATGTTATTACTCACTTCATTTCACTTCTTTTTCATTGTTGTTTATTTATGACAATATGACAAAAGTGTTTTATTAAGCGAGTACTTTCATTTTGATAATGTATTTTTCCCAAATTATTTTGGTGTCATGAGCACTTTCAATGGCTTATTTATGTGTACAAGTGTAAAGGTGGGCATAGGGGTGTTTTTCATGTCTAAAGGGCTCTAATAATTTTTAAAACAATATTTAGAAGGTCTTAAACAGGTTTTGTGATGCTCTAACCACAAAAAACATTTTATTTATAATTTAGGACTCCTACTTTGCGGGAAATGTACAATGTGTGCGGAAATGTACATTGTACAAAGTTGGTCTGGAAGCAATTAACCGCAATAAACAAGGGGTGACTATATTGCCAAGCAGCAACACCCCACGATCAACATAACTACTGTGTAGTTCTGGGGTCCTGTATTCATCATAAGCCCACCACCAACATGGGCCACTCCATCCAAGGGGATTTGATGGATTCTACTGTAATGTTCTGTTTTGACTAACTGATTTTTAAATATTGACTGTGTAGAAACACACCTCCTACAGATGAGACATAATTCTCACGAGTAAAGGAGTATAGGAGTAATACAGTCTTATTATTATTCCTCGTGCTAAATGCCTTTTTGCTGCTTACATGTCGCCACACTTTTCAGTGTAGAAAATAATAATTTTATGTCCACTAAAAATGGATTGATAGACTATGTAAGAATTACCTTTTTGGAGGTGTACTTCTGTTTGGGAACAATGCTGCGAAGCTTGCGGTCCAGTGGCTCTCTGTTGACAAGGTTCTTGACCTTGTAGATCCTGACCAGCCAGTGCTCCGAGGTAAAGGCCTCCTCCAGGTGCTTGAATTTAATATCCTTGTTGCCAATCTCCGCATTGCGTGTACGGTCAAAGCCGGGGGGCGTTCGGAAGTCCAACTAAAGGACAGGCAGAGCTTAAATGTTAGAAGGAAGGAATGTTGTGATGGGAAATAAATAAATAATTTACAGATACATATGATATTTGAGTCTGTATCTTGTCTGTGGGCTCTGAGTCCTACGGGGCCTGGCATTATGACAGGGAGGGTGCGGGGCTACCATGCAGACTATTCATTATTAGCGTATTTTTCGCACTACAAGATGCTACTTTTTCCACACCCTAGAACCTTGCTACTTTAATAACAAAGTGCCTTGTTTATGGATTTTTTTTTGCCACTTTGAGTGTGTTTAAGGAGTTCAAGGAGTTTGCTGAATATAATTTTATCTCCAAAAGGGTGGCATGGAAAAAAAAAAGTTTGGCGGCGACCACTAATAAAAACAAAACAAAAAAAAAATCAGTTTTATGAGAATAGCATTGTAACATTAAGAGAAAAAATTATGTTACAATTTTTGGAACTTAAATAACAAATTGAAGAAAAAAAGAGATAATGCAAGAATATGACAAATCATATAACAAAAAGAAAATGTTGAATAAGAAAAAATAGCTTAGATTAAAAAAACATCTTATGAGAATAAATTTAAAATACTGAGAAAAAAAGTTGTATTCTAATGAGAACTTTTGTTAAAATAAAAATAAATTTAATATTAGGGAAAATCATTTGTCATTTCTGTATCAGAGTTGAAATATTTCATACATTTTTAAAATTCTCTTAAGCTCATAATATTCTGAGAAACAAAATGTTGTACATTTTAGAAAATTAGGTTGAAGCTTTAATGTTTTGGGAGTACAGTGGAAATATTGTGGGAATAAAGTTCCATTTTCTATACTGCTTATCCTGTTTAGGGTCGCGGGTATGCTGGAGCCTATTCCAGCTGACTTTGGGCGAGAGGCGGGGTACACCCTGGACTGGTCGCCAGTCAATCACAGGGCACATATAGAAAAACATTCACACTTACACTCATACCTATGGACAATTTAGAGTCGCCAATTAACCTAACAGCATGTTTTTGGGATGTGGGAGGAAACCAGACTACCCGGAGAAAACCCACACACACACGGGGAGAACATGCAAACTCCACACAGAGATGCCCAACGGAGATTCGAACCCTGAACCTCCTGACTGTGAGGCCAATGTGCTACACACTCATCCCCCGTGCGGGCATCAAAAATAATTCGTAACCAAAATTTTAAAAAGATTATTTTAAAAAGGTGAAATATATTTTCTATTACCGTATTTTTCGGACCAGGAGCCACTACTTTTTTTTCCTAAATTTTGAACCCTGCGATTTATGACACGATGCGGCTAAAATATTTATTTTTTTAAAAAGATGGCGTAAAAGATTCAGAGATAAAAAATTGTATTATACGATATAAAGTAATACATTTACGATAATTAAAATTTCGTAAATTTACGAGAAAAAAACAAGACAGGCTTTTGTTTATAATGAGACAACGAAACAGAGCAGTTGGACACAAACATGTTAGCTTGGGTTAGCCATCAAGATCAGCATCATCTCACCGTTACCCTCACGTACCCCCCCACCCCCTTCACATAAAGCTAGGCAAGGAAGGAAACTTTCCTCTGGCTTCAGACAAGCTTTTATTAAAACAGTACAGCAAAACACAGCATTTGGCCAAGACCAGTTCAGTAAGAGAGAGCATCGTCTCACCGCTACACTATTAATACCCCGCCCCTCCACATACTCCCCGATTCATAGCGGTTCCGACTTTTATTCCCGTAAAGTTACGATTTTACTCCCATAATATACAATCTTTTCTTGTAAGTATACATTACTGTCATCAATTTACAACTTAATTCTCAAAATCTTGATAATTTTAATGCTTCATTTAACAGGCATTGCCCGAGACAGGGCTTGTGTGACTCTTGACCTGGGTCAAAGGCCTTTTTTTCTCAAAAATTACAACTTTAAATCTCGTAAATTAGCAACTTTAAATCTCATGAATTTACTACTTTTACTTTAAATTGTTTAAATGTGCGACAAAAACTTCTTCGAACATAATGCTTAAAACACAATTGTTTTCCATAATGCACTCGGGTTTAGGCATGGACAGATGCCTCCAGCATGTAGACGAAGACAACGCTAATTTTTGTCGTGTTCGAATAAAAAAGCAGCAGGAACACTAAATATGTTTTATTTTTCACAACCTCATCATGGAGATAAAGAGCGACAGAGAAACGGAAATTGTGTGTGACGGATGTGTTCTGAGCCTTCAACTGTGAACAGGACCGGGATGAATTAAAATCGACTTTTCTTTTATGTATGAGCCGTTTTACTGGCGTGTTACAGACAGTGTTACAGTTTGGAAACAAGGTATATAAACAATTCACCAAATCTGTCTTCTTTTCCTTTCTGCTTATCCATTCTGTGTAAATACTGCTAAATAATATCTAATTTCACAACGTACCGGCACATAGTCCGGTGCGGCTAAAGTATGCAAAAAAATAAAATAAAATACGTTTTCTAAAAAATAAACTTTAAAAAAAGGGGGGTGAGGTTTATATTCCGATGTGCTTTGTAGTCTGAAAAATACAGTAAAAACAGCAAAACGGTAAACAAGGATCAAGACAAAAGTTTATTTTAATAGGCTTTTCCCCATTTTTCACAAAGCTGAGACCCAATTTTTGTCTTGAAATACGTATAAGTTCTGATGCCTTGTCCACACGTAGCAGGGTATTTTTAAAAACGCATATTTCTCCCCGTTTATGAAAAAAGTTGCGTCCTCGATTAAAAAAAAAATGCATCCTCACGTAACTGGATAAATGCATTGGGAACCAATGGGAACAGCCAAACTTGTAGGAGGCAACAGTTAGTAAAATTCTATCCAATCAGAATCATCCTCTGTCACCTCGTTACTTCCCCAAACATAAAACATGGCACCCGGCTCGTTGTTGTGGACTGACAAGGAGGTAGGATTATTTATAAACGTTGATTTATTTAGAATACAAAGTTAACTAGACGCAAGAAAACATCAATTCTGAGGGCATTCGTGTTGTTTCTCATATAAATATGTTTCGGGTTGGTGACGTCACCACTGGAAGTAACAATTGGAAACACAAACCTTCGGTTATTTGCGTCCATACGCAAACGTATAAAAGGAGTTTTCGCCAGATCCACACTTTGGCCGAAGGTTTTGAAAGCCTTCGTTTTTCAGTGCAGTATATCTGCGGACACGTGTGGATGATAGGCAAAAACGTGGGAAGAAAAATTTCGTTTTATGAGATACCCGCCTACGCCATATCTACATGTGTTGCTTAAATATAAAGTGACCCTTGCATCCTTTCATTTTTTACTATATGGCCCTCTGTGGAAATAGTATGGACACATCTGTTTTAAATGCTGTCCCTCACAGTGCCTGTCGGGGGGGGGGTTCTGGAAACAGGTCTTGACACCCAAGTACTTCTTTGATGTGACCAGTGTCTCCTAGACACGCAGTCACCAGTAGAGTTTGCCTTATTTTATGATACAATTCATTTGTATGCAATCAAGTAGTATAAGAATTAGAATCAAAAAGCCCCTGGTAGGACATCTGCAGACCGCCATGCACTATATGTATGTTGTCTGACCCCTTTGCAAAGTTATAATAAACAGCTCAACTTCTGTTTCAGTTATTATCTTTTTGTCCTTTGTTAATGAGAGTATTTTATTCTCACAACAGAATCCAAACATCGTGGGCAGAGAAGCTCACTAGCCAACCTGTCTTCTAAAGCAGCATGTTTGCATGTTGGGGAAGATCTGACAAGGCTGACAGTGACTACTACTACAATCACCATGCAAACACACAAATGACAGCACATTTACTGGGTATTAACACACACAGAGCTGCTACTGCTATTACTAAAACTACTACTACTAGGTGTGTCACAAACTCATACTAGATTAAATGTAACGAGTTGATGTTCACAAAAAAATAATTGAATCACTGAATACATGTAAATCAAGGCAATAATTTTGCCAGCCTCAATATATTGTTTTATGCATGCATGTCTGTTTAGCTTGTCCCTCGCCTTCAAAAAGGCATGACAAGGAATCACTCTGTGCATTCGTTTCAGCACCTTCGGAGTGTTTGCTCTATAGAATAACGGCATGAACAGAGTGAGACCTTTACTCAGTCATACAGTCTCTTAGTCTTGGTGCGTGGAGGGGGGGCTGGAAGCATAAACACAGTGTGCAGAGTGCAGAAGAGTGTAGCCTGGTTAGGTGCAGAAATTATTAGTGTAATTAGTGTAGAAATTATTAGTAAATTGCAATGGTTTTTTTTGTTCTACTTTTCTTAAAGTAACGTTAAAATCTCGTCCCATCTCATTCTCGTAGTCCCAATCACGTAAACTGAGTGTCTTAGGACACTGCTAGCTACTACGATGGAGAACAAACAAACTAAACATGGAAGTTTCTAAGTGTGACAAGGCATGCGGGAAAGATGGAAGCACTCAGAGTGACAATACTTGAAACCCTTCCAGACCAGACCAAGTTGAGTTTGCGACCATTTTTGTAGACTGTCAAATGCTAATGCTAAAAATACCATTAACCTTCCCTTATTTATGCCTCATCTGTAACAAAGAGAAAAAAAAGCCTAAATCAATTTTAGTGGGCCTTGTAAAGGAACAGGTTACTGTTTCAATGGGTCGTTCTAGTTTCACTCTCCAGTAACTGCTCATCATTGTGGGATCAGTGGCGAGCTGAGACTCATTTCTCATACTCCTCAGTATACTGCAGAGGTGCCAACTACAAACAATCGCAACAGTAGTGTGGATAGATTGCCTGCCGTAAAAAACAAACAAACAAAAAAAAAACAGATGCCTGTTTATCAACTATCCCTCCCTCTTGATTGACGTCCAGGGCAGCCAGTCTAAAATCTTTTGGGTCACCATGCATACGGCTTAAACAAGCAAGGTTTTCAAAGATACGATAATTTACTGACACGCAAATGTAAGTATTTTCTGCCAAAATAGTTGACAGTTTAATCATTTTTTCTACTCAATTTGCTATAAACTGTGCTCCACTGTGCTTTCCATTTGTTTTGGTCAAATATCTTGGCTGCAAGTGCATTGACTGAATTGACCGGCAGGCTGGTCTGCAGCTCCCGCAGTCATGTCAACTGGCAAGAAGAATCACTCAACTCTTGCCTTTGCCACCCACCTGCAGTCACTGTAGCACAAAGCATCAAGAACATCTTTAAAATCCTTTTTTTCCCTCAAACTCCCATCACACCACAGGGATTCCCCAGTCACCTCGGTACATTTTTTAACCTGTCAGCCACCTTTGAAGGAGGCAGCAGCTGCTGGTTATTGTCTAGAACTCAGCATGAAACAGAGTCTCACTTCTTTTGGGATGAGAACAGTTGTGCAAACTTTCTTTGCACACTGATCTTTGTGACTCATTATCTGAACCTGCCAAGTGTATCAAAACGCCCGGAAGGGGAAAAAAAAAAAAGTCTGAGGTGCTAACGAGGCCCGACTTGCCCTCAGGGTGCAAAACTGATCAAAGACATATAGAAATGTTGATATAGAAAAACAGGCACATATGATTTGGACAGAAAATAAACATGTCATTAGCGAGAAGTAATGACATGTTTGATTATTAATGACCTGGCCGGGCCTAGCCCGAAGAAGCCACGCGGGAACTCTCCCCCGCAGACATACCACCTGCAGGGGCAAGCATAAGGGTCCGGTGCTTTGTGATTTGGACAGTGGTCGAAGGCGGGTGTCCAGGCGACCTGGTCTTCGGCGGCCAAACCTGGTTCTTGAGACATGGGATGTCGCTTGGGGGGGAAGGAGCCCGAGCTTGTGGAAGAGGCTGAGACATTCCGACTAGATATAGTCGGACTCACCTCAACCCACAGTTTGGGCTCTGGAACCCAATTCCTTGAGAGGGGCTGGACCTTGTTCTTCTCTGGAGTTGCCGCAGGGGAGAGGCTGCGAGCTGGTGTGGGCTTATTGTTAGCCCCCCAGCTTGGTGCCTCCGTGTTGGAGTCATCCCCAGTAAACGAGAGGGTTATTTCCCTACGCCTTTGGGCTGGTGGAAAGGGTCCTGACTGTGGTTTGTTTGTATGCGCCGAACGGCAGTACAGAGTACCCAGCCTTCTTGGAGTCTATCAGAGGGGTTCTGGAGAGCACCATAGCTGGTGACTCCATAGTTCTGCTTGGAGATTTAAACGCCCATGTGGGCAATGACAGTGACTTGGAGGGGCGTGGTTGGGCCTCCCTGACCTGAACCCGTGCGGTGTGTTGTTGCTGGACTTCTGTGCGAATTACAGTTTGTCCATAACAAACACCATGTTCGAACATAAGGATGTCCACAAGTGCACTTGGCACCAGGACACCCTGGGTCGCAGGTCTATGATCAACTTTGTGGTCGTATCATCAGACCTGCGTCCACATGTTCTGGTCACGCGGGTGAAAAAAGGGGCTGAGCTGTCAACTGACCACCACCTGGTGATGAGTTGGATTAGATGGCGTAGAAGGATGCCGGACAGACCTGGCAGACCTAAACGCGTAGTGAGGGTGTGTGCTGGGAACATTTGGCAGAGTCTCCTGTTTGTCGAGTCTTCAACTCTCATCTCCGGCAGAGCTTCGCCTGCATCTCGAGGGAGGACCGGGATATTAAGTCCGAATGGGCCGTATTCCGTGCCTCTATTTCTAAGGCAGCCAGTTGTAGTTGCGGCCGCAAGGTGGTCGGTGCCAGTCGTGGTGGCAAGCCCCGAACCCGATGGTGGACACCGGGGGTTAGGGCTGCTGTCAAGCTGAAGGAGGAATCATATCAAGCATGGATGACTTGCAGGACTCCCGAAGCAGCTGACAGGTACCGGCAGGCCAAGCGGCACGCGGCTTCAGCGGTGGTCGAGGCAAAAACTCGGGTGTGGGAGGAGCTTGGTGAGGCTATGGAGCATGACTTTCGGTGGGCCTCGAAGAGATTCTGGCAAACGATCCCGACACCTCAGAAAGGGGAAGCAGCCCCCAGTTCACACTGTTTACAGTGCTGACGGGGGCTTGCTGACCTCGACTGTGAATATAGTTTTTCGGTGGAAGCAATACTTTGAGGCCCTTCTCAATCCCACTGACATACCTTCCGTAGAGGAAGCAGAGTCTGAGGATACATACGTGGACAGTTCTATCACCGTGGCTTAGGTAATTGGGGTAGTTAAATCACTCCCCGGTGGCAAGGCTCGGGGGTAGACGAGTTCCGCTCGGAATTCCTCAAGGCTCTGGATGTTGGAGGACTGTGTTGGTTGACACGCCTCTAAACAAGTCAGGAACACTACCTCTGGACTGGCAGATCGGGGTGGTGGTCCCCATTTTTAAAAAGGGTGACCGGAGGGTGTGTTCCAACTATAGGGGGATCACACTCCTCAGCCTCCCTGGGAAAGTCTACTCCAGGGTGCTGGAAAGAAGAGCACGACCGTTAGTCGAACCTCGGATACAGGAGCTGCAATGTTGTTTTGGTCCCGGTCGCGGAACACTGGACCAGCTCTACACCATTGCAAGGGTACTGGAGAGTATGTGGGAGTTTGCCCAACCGGTCTACATGCGCTTTGTAGACCGTGTCTCTCGTGGTGTCCTGTGGGGGGTGCGGGATTGGTGGCCCGCTACTACGTGCCATTCGGTCCTTGTACAATCAAAGCAGGAGCCTGGTTCGCATTGCCAGCAGTAAGTCGAGCTTGTTTCTGGTGAACGTTGGCCTCCGCCAAGGCTGCCCTTTGTCACCGATTCTGTTCATAATCTTCATGGACAGAATTTCTAGACGCAGTCAAGGTGTTGAGGGAGTCCAGCTTGGTGACCTTTGGATATCGTCTCTGCTGTTTGCAGACGATGTGGTCCTTATGGCCTCATCAGGCTGTGACCTTCAGCGTTTACTGAAGCAGTTTGCAGCTGAGTGTGAAGCCTCTGGGATGAGACTCAGCACCTCCAAATATGAGGCCATGTTTGGAAACGGGTGGACCGTACCCACCAGGGTTGGGAGTGACGTCTTGCCTCAAGTGGAGGAGTTCAAGTATCTCGGGTTCTTGTTCACGAGTGAGGGAAGGTTGGAGCGTGAGATCGACAGACGGATTGGTGCAGTATCTGCAGTAATGCGGTCACTGTACCGAACCGTCGTGGCGAAGAGAAAGCTGAGCCGGAAGGCAAAGCTTTCTCGATCGATCTACGTTCCCACCCTCACCTATGGTCATGAGTTATGGGTCATAACCGAAAGAATGAGATCGCGGATACAAGCGGCGGAAATGAGTTTCCTTCGTAGGGTGGCTGGACTCACCCTAAGAGTTAGGGTGAGGAGCTCGGCCATCAGGGAGGAGCTTAGAATAGAGCCGCTGCTCCTTCACATCGAGAGGAGCCAGTTGAGGTGGCTCGTGCATCTAGTCCGGATGCCACCCGGGCGCCTCCCTGGTGAGGTGTTTCGGGCATGCCCAGTCGGGAGAAGGCCCCCGGGAAGACCTAGGACACGCTGGAGAGACTATGTCTCACAGCTGGCCTGGTAACGCTTTGGTGTCGTCCCGATGGAGCTAAAAGAGGTCGCTGGGGACCGGGAAGTCGGAACTTCCCAACTGAAGCTGCTGCGACCCGGACCCGGATAAGCGGAGGAAAATGGATGGATGGATTAGTGAGAACTGCTCCACTCACCTGCATTTCACCGAATCGGTAGTAGGACATCTTGTACATGAGGCAGTTGAGCAGAGTCGGCGAACCATCCTTGTCCACTCTGAACTCTCCCTGAGGGGTGAAGTAATCACTTTCCTGAAAGACGGAAAAAGTTCCATATTAGAAAAACACACCTACACCCCACATCCACCGCATGTGGAATGACAGCAAAGCAAGCTCCCTATAGAGTTTTAGCGCCTCGTGTTGTGTGACACTTACTGCTATAATTTTTTAAAACCCAGAGTACTCTCTCAGAAAAAAATCTAATGTTTTAAACTTTTTAAACACATTTAGTGATCTATATAAATTCCTAATAGCAAAATATCTTAACTTATCTTACGCTTCTTGCGCAAAGTAACGCACGTGAGAACCCCCCAATCAAATGTTAAATCATCTAGCAAGAAAAGACCATACATATATATATATATACACACGCACACACATACTGTATATACATACACTACAGTATATATATATATAATTATTATCATTATACATATATAGTATTTGATTTGATTTATTGTTTTTTTTCAAGCCGCACAAGATACACACAATGAAAAGTACACACAGACTAAATATAATTGGCTCTAAACGGAGTGGAAAGAAGACAAGCTTATTTACATGCCCTGTTCATTACACTAAAGCCAGTTATATCAACACGGTATGCAGCAAGTTATGCATTATAATACAAAATCAAGATAGTACACCTACACACACGTACGATATGCATTATCATTAATATGTTATACTTTATACCTCTTACCAATAATCATGTGACATTCCTCATTATTATACCATCATTTATCAACATATCATTCAGCCCATTAATTATATTTATGTGTTATAACTAAAAATTAGATTTACTGTACATGTATACAGTAGATTTACTGTACAGTATATACTATATCATTTTTTTTTACATACAAGATCATTTTGATTACAAGGTATAATGGTTATTATTGTTGATTGTAATAATTATTTAAATTAATTAGTTAGTTTGGAAAGGGGCCACAAGGGGGATGAGTGGGTAGCATGTTTGCCTCACAGTCAGGAGGTTCAGGGTAGACTCTCCGTTGGGATCCTGCGTGCTCCTGAGTTTGCATCCCCGTGCGTGTGCGGGTTTCCTCCCACATTCCAAAAACATGCATCTTAGGTTAATTGTCGTCTCTATGTTGTCCATTAGAGTGTGAATGGTTGTATGTTTGCCCTGCAATTGACTGGCGACATGTCCAGGGTGTACCCCGCCTCCTGCCCAAATATAGCTGGGATAGGCTCCAGCATACCCGCAACCCTAATGAGGATAAGCAGTATTGAAAATGAAACAATGGAACAATAGTTTAGTAAGAATGTGTCCCACATTAAGAAAGGCCCAGAGTTTTTTGGACCTGTTGCCAGAGAGGCCTACGCTCTAGCATCACCACGGCTCCTGGCTAAGTGTCCCATACTGTGCATTAAGAGAGACAAGATTCTGGGGGTCTGCTGCAAAAAGTGGATGATCTTGTCTGCCCTAACCTGGTGATTATTCTATGAGTGTCCTATATCGTGCATTAAAAGAAACAAGATGTTGGAGGCCAGCTGGAAGAGGATGTATGATCTACTGTAGCAGTGCCTCCACTTGTCTGCCCTAACCTTATAACTTTGTTATGAGTGTCCTATGCTGTGCATTAAAAGAGACGTGTTTTGCAAGTCCGCTGCGAGAAGGTGGATGATCTCCTGCAATAGAACCTCCACTTGTCTGCCTACTGTGTTGATTTTATTGTATGAGAAAACAATCCAAGTGAAAGCAAAATCATAGTTATGTCAGTATACATATCTTTCCATTATCTCTTTTACCTCTGTATAAGATCAATCTCGTCTATGATTCTGACATCAGGATTTAGGTTGTTATGTGTGAATATAATAATGGTTATGTGTGAATGATAGTAATAATGGTAATGGCAATGATCAAGTAAATAAATGATGCTTCCAATAGGAGAAGCTGATGTAAAAGCAATATTTACATATTTATGTACTAAACTTGTGTGATCAGACGTGTATCATTACTTCCAATGGTATGATATTCTTATCTTATTATTAATATAATACACTTTAATAATGAATTACACTTGCTATGCGCTTTATCAAAGACTCTCAAAGCGCTTACATTGAGGTCATCATTATTCATTCACCACACTTGGTGATGGTAAGCCACTATGTAGCTGCCCTGGGGCAGACCGACGGAAAGCGAAGCTGCCAGTGTGCGCCATCAAACCCTCCGACCACCACCGACACGCACACACACACACCACTTTCATACTAGGCAATGTGGGTGAAGTGCCTTGCCTAAGGGCACAAGGAAAGTTTATTTCCTCCCACTGTGGCACCTGGTGTTCCTCTGAGGTCTCCCATCCGAGTACTGACCAGGCCCTGCCCTGCTTAGCTTCTGAGATCTGACGGGATCAGGCTTTGACAGGCAGGTTTGGCCACTTAATAAAACGTTTTGTATTACATAATTACAATAAACTAACATAATTACAATAAACTATCGTGAGCTAATATTACATAAATGGCCATACAGTTAGTTCATACTACACTAAGATTAATATACAATGTTATTTCGGATTAACATGGCTATGAGTAATCATAGCCATTCATGTACTGAGACAAAATCATTTGATTTAAACAAATAAATAATTGGACATTGCTTGAGCTGTAGCCCCAATCTGTTTCAGAGTTTAATGCCACATACAGACACACACAAACTTTTCCTGGTGGTTCCCACCCATTTTAAAGTTACCACTTCGCCTAAGATTATAACCCCCTTAACTCTGTGTAAAAAAAAAGTCAATATTACTAGGAAGTATATTTTTTATTAGCTTTATATAGGAGCTGTGCAGTATAAAAATGAACTAGATCCAGGAATTTTAACAATTTAGACTGCAAATTTAAAATTTGGGTATGATCACTAAACCCAACATTTGTAGTTATTGCCCCTAACTTCTATACAGCAAGTCAGTATTACCAAGTTAGTTTTCTTTATGATTCCCAAACATAGCTTTTGTTTATTTTAAATTTAGAGATAATTTATTAATTTATTGATCCATTCTTATTTCAATTAGCTCATCATTTACAATTTCTATGAGTTTACTGTAATTGTCACTAGAATAGAAAATGTTTGTTTCGTCTGCAAATAATAGTAATTTTAATACGTTTCACACATTAAATATATAATTTATATACAGATTGAATAACTTGGGGTCTAAAATGGATCCCTGAGGGACCCCCCCCCAAACAACACCTAGATACCTGGATTTGTAGTCCTTTACACTGACATACTGTTGTACTGTTGTCTCCGTAATAAGTAGCTATGCATCCAGTTAAAAGCCACCGCTACAATACCATATCGTTCAAGTTTTTTTTAGCAATATTAAATGATTGATGGTGTCAAAGGTTTTTTTTTAATCAATATCCCAACTGCATATTTCTTACTGTCTAAATTATTAGTGATCGCTTCCACTGCTTCAAGTATTGCCATTGATGTTGACCTTCCTGACTTAAAACCGTACTGACTATCATGAATTATTTCTAGAAATGAGTAATCTCTTGTCAAAAGGTTTTCCTAAAATCTTGGGAAACTGAGGGAGTAGAGAGATTGCTCTATAGTTTGAAAAGATGTGTTATTTCTATTTTTGTACAGTGGTATTATTTTTGCAATTTCCATTTTATTAGGAAATGTTCCAGTTTGGAATGATAAGTTGCATATGTACGTTTGGAAATACTTCCTATTATTCTTTTAACTAACATCTTCTTCTTTTCCTTTCGGCTTATCCCTTCAGGGGTCGCCACAGTGAATCAATTGCCTCCATCTAACTCTGTCTTCTGTATCCTCTTCTCTTGCGCCAACTACCTTCATGTCCTCTTTCACTACATCCATAAACCTCCTCTTTGGTCTTCCTCTAGGCCTCCTGCCTGGCAATTCAAAACTCAGCATCCTTCTACCAATATATTCACTATCTCTCCTCTGGACATGTCCGAACCATCTCAGTCTGGCCTCTCTGACTTTATCTCCAAAACCTCTAACATGTGCTGTCCCTCTGATGTGCTCATTCCTGATCCTGTCCATCCTGGTCACACCCAAAGAGAACCTCAGCATCTTCATCTCTGCTACCTCCAGCTCTGCCTCCTGTCTTTTC
This sequence comes from Oostethus manadensis, assembly GCA_024372805.1. Classification (NCBI taxonomy): domain Eukaryota; kingdom Metazoa; phylum Chordata; class Actinopteri; order Syngnathiformes; family Syngnathidae; genus Oostethus; species Oostethus manadensis. Next base: position 86,494 of record QODF01000197.1, on the reverse strand, counting down.
CTCAGCGGCACTGTCTCTAAACCAAACAACATGGCTGGTCTCACCACAGTTTTGTACACCTTTCCTTTCATTTTAGCTGAAACTCTTCTATCACACATCACACCCGACACTTTTCTCCACCCATTCCAGCCTGCCTGCACACGCTTCTTCACCTCTTTTCCACACTCTCCATTGCTCTGGACTGTTGACCCTAAGTACTTAAAATCCTCCACCTTCTTTATCTCTTCTCCCTGTAACCTCACTCTTCCACTTGGGTCCCTCTCATTTACACACATGTACTCCGTCTTGCTGCGGCTGACCTTCATTCCTCTCCTTTCCAGGGCAAACCTCCACCCCTCAAGCTTCTCCTCCACCTGTTCCCTGCTCTCACTACATATCACAATGTCATCTGCAAACATCATAGTCCATGGAGATTCCTGTCTAACCTCGTCCGTCAGCCTGTCCATCACCATAGCAAACAAGAAGGGGCTCAGAGCTGATCCCTGATGGAGTCCCACCTTCACTCGGAACTCCTCTGTCACACCTGCAGCACACCTCACTACCGTCTTACAGTCCTCGTACATGTCCTGCACCGCTCTAACATACTTCTCTGCCACTCCAGACTTCCTCATACAATACCACAGTTCCTCTCTGGGCACCCTGTCATAAGCTTTCTCCAGATCTACAAAAACACAATGCAGCTCCCTCTGACCTTCCCTGTACTTCTCAATCAACATCCTCAAAGCAAATACTGCATCTGTTGTACTCTTTTTTTGGCATAAAACCGTACTGCTGCTCACAAATGCTCACGTTTGCCCTTAGTCTAGCTTCAACTACTCTTTCCCATAACTTCATTGTATGGCTCACATCATTTAACTTTATACAATTTGTATGTCTATTCTGATTCTTCAGTTCTTAATTTAATAAATTGTTTATATGAATTATTATTTTTTTTTTTTTTTTTGCAAACATTTTGTATACCCTTCGTTATCCATGGAGATTTTACAGCAGTGTTATTTTTACTGACTCGTCGGATCGGACAATTTTTGTCACATAAAGGACAAAAGATGTCTAATAATTTTTTTAAGACACAATCTACATCCGTTACTCTATTATAGAATTCCAATCTTGTTGTAATAAATCTGATTCAAGTGAGCTTGAATGCTTTCTCGGTTCGCAATTGTTTAAATGCAGATTTTTGGCGTGTTTTATAATAATTATAATCATTGTCATACAATGTAAAAACAGGTAGATGATCAGTTACATTGCATATCATTAGGCCACAAGTGCTTACAGTCTCGATGCTATTTGTAAAAATGTTATCTATATGGTGGGGACAGTGTGCTGCTGACCTGAACTCGAGAAGTTGTGGACAGGTCAAAAAGCTCCTTGGTGGCAAGGCCCTGGGGGTGGATGAGATCTGCACAGAGTTCCTTAAGGCCCTGGATGCTGCGGGCATGTCTTGGTTGACACGACTTTGCAGCACCGCGTAGACATCGGGGTCAGTGCCCCTGGACTGGCCCCCTGGACCACCGGGGTGGTGGTCCCGCTTTTCAAGAAGGGGGACCGGAGGATGTGTTTTAACTATCATGGGATCACACTCCTCAGCCTTCCCGGTAAGGTCCATTCAGGGGTTCTGGAGAGGAGGATCAGCCGGACAGTCGAATCTTGGATTCAGTAAGAGCTGTGTGGTTTTCGCCCTGGTTGTAGAACTGTGGACCAGCTCTACACTCTCAGCAGGGTTCTTGAGGGTGCATTGAGTTTGTCCAACCGGTTTACATGTGTTTTGTGTACTTGGAGAAGGTATTTGACCTTATTCCTCGGGGAATACTGTGGGGAGTGCTCCAGGAATATGGGGTATCGGACCACGTAATGCAGGTTCACGAGTGGGATAAGGATTGAACGCGAGTTGGACAGTCGGATTGGTGCGCGTCTGCAGTGATGCGGACTATGTACCCGTCTGTCGTGGTGAAGTGTGCTGAGCCGAAAGGCAAAGCTCTCAATTTACCGGTCGATTTACGTTCCTACCCTCATTTATGGTAAAGAGCTTTGGGTAGTGACCGAAAGGACAAGCTCGCGGGTACAAGCGACCGAAAGGAGTTTTTTTCCGCAGGGTGACTGGGCTCTCCCTTAGAGATAGGGTGAGAAGAACTGTCAACCGGGAGAGAGAGTAGAACCGCTGCTCCTCCGCATTAAGAGGAGCCAGATGAGGTAGCTCGGGCACCTGGTTAGGATGCCTTCCTGGGGAGGTGTTCAGGGCACGTCCAACGGGTAGGAGGCCTCGGGGAAGACCCAGGACAAGCTGGAGAGACCATGTCTCTCAGCTGGCCTGAGAACGCCTCGGCATCCGCCGGCAAGAGCTGGACAAAGTGGCCGGTGAGAGGGATGTCTAGGCTTCCTGCTTAGGCTGCTGCCCCCGCAACCCGACCTCAGATAAGCGGAAGAAAATGGATGGATGGAGTTTGTGGTAAAAGGAAGTTTCCTTTAGAACTTTACTTTATTCTCTCAAAATTACAGCTATTTTTTCTTCTTGTAAATTTCCTCCTAATTATGACTTTACAGTAATCCCTCACCATAATGCTGTTCACCTATAATGCCCACAGTACATTGTGGATTAAAAAAATATGTAAAACCTATATTGCAAACTCCTTTATATCGCGGGTTTCTGAGGAGATAGGTCTTTTTTTTTCCAGTTTTAATTATTTTTTATTACAAAATAATTTTTTTATTTTTTATTTTACCCAAAAAAGCATGTAAAAGTAATTTTAATTTTAAATTTTAATTTTTTAAGACTGTAGTTTAGGTATTTTGGGAGGTTTTACAAAAGCTTAAATTTATAAAGATTAAAAAAATAGGGAAAATTCAGAAAAAAATATCCCGTAGATTTATATACTTACTTCACGGTTTTTCATATATCACGGTGGTGTTAGGAACCTAACACACGCGATAGACGAGGAATTACTGTATTCCCATAATAATTGGACTTTTTTCTTGTAACATTACAACCTAATTTCAATAATTACAACTTTATTCAATGTTTTGTTTCTCATAATATGACTTAAAAAAAACCCATCTTTTTTCTTAAATATTACAACTTTCGCAATAAATATTTGACTTAATTCTTGCAAAATTGCTGCTGACTTTTACATTTTTGCTGTACTTCTCTTGTTAAATTATATTTTAAGAATGTGCCACACTCAGATAAAGAGAAAAAAAAAACTTTCGCAGGCTGCACTTTGGACACCTCTGCCTAACGCATGCTGTATGACCGTGACCTGTATGGTAAAGTGTTTTTTTTAAGTGATACAGGTTGGATATTTTTAGAGCTTGTACAAAGGAAACACCAAAATGTGCACTAAATGCTTATGGAAAGGCATTAACATGAAGAAATAGATGACTGGCTGATTGTCCAAATAGTGCAGACAATGGTCGGGTAGCAGGTTGACACTTACCCTGATGTCCTTAGGGTGCTCCCCTTCAGCTATCCTCACCATCCACAGGAACTTGTTAATATCATCTCCCGAATACCCTATGACGCCGCCGAAAATAATCAGCACATAGTCTACATCTAGGGATCTCATGATTTTGTAGGCTGCACTTTCATTGGAGGACATGGCTTTCCCCACCTGAAACAGTAGTTAAAAAAAGGTTTTATCATTTCATTTCATTTAACAACGGGATGACTTGACAGCATATTTCAAGATATAGGTAACAAGGTAACAGTCAGGAACTAACATTTTACAGTGGCGCACACCATATACTGTACGTTTATATACCCTTGAATGTGAAAAGTGTAAAATGGACCGCATATTTGCCGCAGTGCCTAGTGGGACTATTGTTTTGACAATTGTCCTCCGTATATTTCCAGACCTCAACATCTAAGTATTGCAACTCGTCTCTGCAATACATGGTTGAAAGGCTGAGTTCTTTTTATAGTTGACCGTACACAGGTCTGGTTGCCATGGTGAATCTGTGACTCTATGATCATTAACGCTGTCTATTTAAAGAAGCCAACCAATTAAGCCTAGATGCCCTAGTTTTGGGTTGGTCGAGCTCAGCTCAGTCATTTATCCTGAATGTCTAAATCCTTGGATTTAGACATTCAGGATACATGGATGGATACATGCAAGGTTTAATTTTCGGAAGTTGGTTGCACTTTGAGGGTTACATTTTTATTATGTAAGAGAAACCTCAAAAAAAATCCAACAGTAGAGCAGTACCCCGTGGTCAATTTTGCCTTTTAATGCACTGTAATGAAATTCTGAAACAGAGGTGCCAACAAGCAGCAAGAATAAGAATACAGAAGTAAACACTAAAAAAAAATCAAAAGACAGCAACGGAGAAGAAATCACACCGCCTGCGACAGCAATTAACCAAGCTGCCCTTAAACTAATTGAGAAAGTTGTAAGAAAACATTATCTGGCTTGTAAAGGAGAGTGTTGTTAGAATTGGCAGTTTCATTAAAAATTCACTAAAGCGCTTGATGATCATCCGGTGGCTGCTAGCGATCATTTGTTTCCTAGTGTGTGTGTGTGCGCATTAAAAAGGGCAGCAGAGCACAGAGGCGCAGCTAAGAAAACATAGTGGGATATAAGTGGGGGGCAAGAAATATTAATGAGACCTCACCAGTGCTATATGACTGTTGTTCCACGTATTATTATCAACGAGTGTGGTCCTGTTTGCCATCCCTGCAATTTGATAACCGTAGTCCCACCATGACATGACACGTGCATGCTCGTCTGTGTTCTGTCTCAGCCAGTAGTAGGCCTCCCTGAAGTCATCTAGGATGTTACGGGACCTGACAAGGGGGAGGGGGGGAGGGGGGGGAAACAAACTAGTCAAACGAGAACATGGCTGCAATGACAATCTACCCTATTTTCTCACTTTTGGTCAAAGAACTGTCTATTAGGGTATAATGTTTATTAGGCACAGTTTTTGTAATATTACATAATTATCCAATTTCTCAATGTTTATTTTTTAATCAACACGTTTTCTACCGATAATATATTAAGTATATGCATTCTAATTAATTTTTACAAACCTATATTTTTCTATTTTATTAAATCACAAAAACATTATAAAGCATATTTATAAAATTTAATGTGATGTTTTGTGTAACTTTTGAAATTAAAGGTTGTTTGATTATGTCCCACAATTGACTGGTGACCAGTCCAGGGTGTACCCTGTCTTTCACTCGAAGTCAACTAGGATAGGCTCCAGCATACCCCCACCACCCTAATGAGGATAAGCAGCATATACAATGAATGGATGGATGGTTGTCAATATGTGCCCTGAGATTGGCTGATGACCAGTCCAGGGTATACCCTGCCTCCTGTCCAACGTCAGCTAAGATAGGCTCCGGCATACCCCACAGTTCTAGTGATGATTAAGCGGCAAAGAAAATCAATGGATGGAGTTTTGACATTTTGAATAAGCTTTGGCTTTTGCTTACCTCCGGCCCAGCGCAGTATCATTGCAAGTTGCGCTATCTACAGTATGGCCTGTTGTGTGGATTCCCAAAAACGTGGCCATTTTCAATTATGGTAGGCATTACATCGCTATGGTTACTCAAAATGAAACCAAATATACATAGGAGCTCATTCTATTCACCTAACCACAGTGAGTGAAAAAACTATTTGAACCCTAGCTGATTTTGGAAGTTTGCCCACTAATCAAAGAAATGATCAGTCTATAATTTCAATGGTAGCTTTATTTGAACACTGAGAGACAACAGTGACAAAAAAATCCAGAAAAATGCCTTTCAAAAAGAGTCCATCCATCAATTTTCCACCGCTTATCCGGGTCCGGGTCGCGGGGGCAGCAGCTTCAGTAGGGAAGTCCAGACTTCCCGGTCCCCAGCGACCTCTTCCAGCTCCATCGGGAGGACACCAAGGCGTTCCCAGGCCAGCTGTGAGACATAGTCCCTCCAGCGTGTCCTAGGTCTTCCCGGGGGCCTTCT